>JAJLVN010000006.1:228725-466297 GCA_030570315.1 Pichia sp. NRRL Y-12827
AAAAAAAAAAAAAAAAAAAAAAAAAAAAAAAAAAAAAAAAAAAAAAAATTAGAGACTTACTATTATATTCATCTGCTTCATAACATCTGATATGTGACTTCCATGAAGCAGAACTATTTATCTTCCATATTTATTTATTTTATATATTTTACACTACCTTAACTTTATTATATCTATATAAAAAATGTTTATATATCCTATTTAATGACCCTGGGCAAAAATACCTCACACTTAACGTACACTATAATATAATCTCCACTACAATAATAACATATAATAATATAACCCGCCTCATATCACGTGCACCTCATTGGGTCTTTACTCCTTTTGTAACAGAAAATACACCCGCACACCGCACACAAAACATTTTTTAATTCACTCGCCTCTGTGACAATTCCCTCTCAGTGTGAGATTCTCAGGTTCTGTGTGAGTGTACAGTTTTTCTCTCATATTAGTGAAATTTGAATATTGAAATTGAAAATTATATAGTGCAGTTTTATTTTATTATTTCTTTCAGAAGCCTAGTACAATAAGCAACAATGGGTATGTATCTAGTGATATAATATATAACTATCGAATGAATATTGAACATAATATGTTGTTGATGAACATGTTTATTACAAATGATGTGAATATTAAGAGAATTTTAAAAGAATAAGTGAATGTACAAGAATAGCCATATGAAATGATGAATTAATTACACTTTTTGAAACTAAAAGATTTAAAAAGGCAAGGATTAGGCCATGAACTTAAAGTCATGTATTTTTTATGGCGTTTTTTTTATCATGGATTATTTTTGTTGCATTAAAAAATTATGAAATACATCTACATTTTTGGAAAGTATTTATCAATAGAAAGGAAATGAAACACTTCAAATGATATATCCGGCATTACTATTTTATATTTTAGACATTCATATCTTGAAAACCAAAGTAGTGAAGCATATATAAACAAGTCCATAAAACACAAAACAATATATTTATTTATTCATTGCTTTTTCGTGATAGAATTGAATACTAACATCAACCACATCTACTTTTTTTCGTATAGTTAACGTTCCAAAAACCAGAAAGACCTACTGTAAAGGTAAGCAATGTAGAAAGCACACTCAACACAGAGTTACTCAATACAAGGCAGGTAAGGCTTCCTTATACAGTCAAGGTAAGAGAAGATATGACAGAAAGCAATCCGGTTATGGTGGTCAAACTAAGCCAGTTTTCCATAAAAAGGCAAAGACTACCAAGAAAGTTGTTTTAAGATTAGAATGTGTTGCTTGTAAGACAAAGCTTCAATTAGCTTTAAAGAGATGTAAGCATTTCGAATTAGGTGGTGATAAGAAACAAAAGGGTGCTGCTTTACAATTCTAGATGTCTTGATAAGTATCTTAATAAGTATCTTAACAATTGTTACTGTTATAAAACCTTTATAATTTTAAATCAAACTACTGTATCTATTTGTAATGTCCATTATAGGGAAAAAGAAATATGTGCTTTTTGAATTTTACAATTTGCAAAATCATTGCAACACAGGTAAGAGTAAACGAATTCTCTTTCTAGGTAAAACGCGCTTCTCAGGGATGTCATCAAATTGGAGTACTATTTGAAACCACCTTGATCTCATTTCTTTTTCTGTTCTTGAATGCTTGCTATTATTCATTGACAAGCTATGGCCCTTGATAATACTCTAGATTATGATATGGATTATACTTTGGATCAAACAATGATTATGGATGATTCATATATTCAAAATCCATTGCAAAACCAGCAAAATCAGCAAAATTTATCTAACCAACATGTCTATCAAAATCAACAACAACAACAACAACAACAACAACAACAACAACAACAACAACAACAACAACAACAACAACAACAACAACAACAACAACAACAACAACAAATTTATCAAAACTATCAAAACTCACAAGTCCAACAAATCCAACAAGTCCAACAACACTCAAGTACACTTTTCAATCAATTTGAACAACCTCCTAGTTCTTTTAGTGCCAATTATTTGAAACAACAAAATTCTCAAACCAGTTTGAACAATAGTCTTAATAATTCGGTACCAAACATGCAACCACCACGCCAAGCTCAACAAGGGCAACCATCAAGTCCAAATAGCTTTACTGATCATTTCTTTCAGCAACCACAGCCTCCAATTAGTCCATCTAAAAGTATTAGATCAAATAATAACATATCAACAATTTCAACTAATTCATCCTTTGAATCACCAAAAAAGCAAGTTGGTACAAACGCTAGTAACCCTAATATTAACAGAATTAATTCAAATCTGTTAATGAGAAATCCCCTAACTCAGCAACACCAACAAGTTCAACAACAGCAGCAGGCTCAACAACAACAAGCTCAGCAGCAAACACAGTCACTAGCTCAGCGACAACAACAGCAACAGTACCAGCTAAAGCAACAAGCGTACGGACAGCAAGAATCACAAATTTCTCCACCATCTAGAGGTCAGGCTCAACAAACTGTAGCGGCAAAATCACAGGAGAATGAATATGTGTATTTTGAGCGTCATCCTGAATGGTTTTCAAAAGAATCGCAAGATAAAGCATCTGCTGTTAAATTAACTTTAGAGCATTTCTATAAAACTGCAATTGAACATGCAATTGAAAGAAATCAAAGAAGAATTGCATTTGAACAGCAATTAAGCACTGAAATCAGTAGTGAAAGACGTAATAGAGAAACTCAATTATTTGGTAAAAATGAGTCTCAATATTTAAGATTAAGACGTACAAGGTTATCATTGGATGATTTTAACACTGTGAAAGTTATTGGTAAAGGTGCTTTTGGTGAAGTTAGATTGGTTCAAAAGAAAGACACTGGTAAAATTTATGCAATGAAAACGTTACTAAAAAGTGAAATGTATAAAAAGGATCAACTAGCTCATGTCAAAGCTGAAAGAGATGTTTTAGCTGATGCAAATTCTCCTTGGGTTGTTTCATTATATTATTCATTTCAAGATTCTCTATATTTATATTTGATTATGGAATTTTTGCCAGGTGGTGATTTAATGACTATGTTAATCAAATGGCAAATCTTCACTGAAGATGTTACTAGATTTTACATTGCTGAATGTGTTTTAGCAATTGAAGCTGTACATAAATTAGGTTTCATTCATAGAGATATTAAACCTGATAATATTTTGATTGATATGAGAGGACATATTAAGTTGAGTGATTTTGGTTTATCAACAGGATTTCATAAAACTCATGATTCAAATTATTATAAAAAATTATTAAAGCAAGAAAACTTGAAAAATCATCAATCACAATCTGGTATGTCAACAACAAATGGTAGAAACTCTGTTCTTGTCGATCCAATCAATCTGACTATGTCAAATAGACAACAAATGCAAACTTGGAGAAAATCCAGAAGATTGATGGCATATTCAACGGTTGGTACTCCTGATTATATTGCACCTGAAATATTTGTTAATCAAGGTTATGGACAAGAATGTGATTGGTGGTCATTAGGCGCAATTATGTTTGAATGTTTAGTTGGTTGGCCACCATTCTGTTCTGAAACTCCAAGTGAGACATACAGAAAAATTCTAAACTGGCAAGAAACTTTAGTTTTTCCCGAAGATATCCATTTAAGTCCAGAAGCTGAAGATTTAATCTTAAGATTGTTGACAAATGCAGAAAACAGATTAGGTAGACATAATGGAGCAGATGATATCAAAAGACATCCTTTTTTTCGTGGTGTTAATTGGGATGAAATTAGAAATGTTGAAGCCCCATTTGTTCCAAACTTAAGAAGTGTTACAGATACAAGATTCTTCCCAACTGACGAATTGGAAAATGTTCCTGATTCTCCTGCTTTACTGGAAGCTGAAAAGGATAGAGAAATTTTAAAAAATAAAGGCCTGGATACAAAAGCTGATCTACCATTTATTGGTTATACGTTCAGTAGATTTGAGTATTTAACAAGAAAAAATGCTTTATGATTATCATCATTCTTCTAAGTATTTATATAAATACATAAAAAGTTTGCTCTCCTTTTGTCTAAATGTTTACATTTTCTAGTAAAAGTTCTATTCTTTATTTGTTAATAATATTTCTTTCTGCTTTCAATTGTTCATCCCATTCGGGTAATGGGGGAATAGGAAAGGCCCTAAAGAACCAAGTATTACCCAGTTCAGAAATCTTTTCAATATCTTCAGTATCTAATTTGAAATCATAAACTTGTAAAACATCTTTCATTCTTTCAATTTTAGAACTTGTGGTAATTGGAATAATCCCAAAACTTTGAACATACTTCAATAAAATCTTAGAAGTTGTAACATTATACTTGGCAGACAAATCATTTAAAAATGGAATTAATGGACCTCCGCTGTCAACAGCCATTGCTTTAGTGATTGGGACTAAAGGGCCATAAGCTTCCAGTAAAATATTATTATTCTTGGCATACTTAATAATATTTGAACTTTGATTTTGTAAATACGGATGGAATTCTAATTGTAAAACTTGTGGTAATATACCTGTTTCCTTCTTTAAAGTTTCTAAATGTGGTACATCAAAATTAGAAACACCAATATTTTTAGCTAACCCTTCATCTTTTAATTTAATCATATCATTCCAGGCATCAACTAATGTCATGCCTTCAGGAACATCACATGTATGAAGTAAAAATAAATCAATATATTCTAGATTCATTAAGTTTAAACCGATTTTTAGTGACTGATATGGACCTCTAATTAAACCATTTGGTAGAATGTTTGGAGTATCTGGAGGCAATGCATGATACTTATCAGTAATGAAAATATCAGAACGGTTTTTATCCTTATGCTGTTCCAAATATTTAGCCACTGCAAGTCCAATATCTGGTCTAGTTGTATAATACTCAGCAGTATCTAAATGTTTAAAACCTGTTTCCAGTGCAGCAATTATTGAATTAACTAAATCTGGATCAGTATTTGATAAGTTATCAGTGGTAACTGCTGTATTTTCATTAGCTTTCTTTTTCCATTGCCATTTAGTACCTGTACCAAAACCGACAGTTGGAATTGGTAAATTGGTTTGCGGTAATAAGATGGTTGTGTTCATACTAGCTTACTTGGAGGATTCATAAAGGAAAAAAGAGTTTATAATTAATAATACAGTTGTGGCACTTATTTGGACAAAATTTAATCGATCTAGCGAGTTTCACAGTCTAGCTGATTAAATGTATAGAGAGGTGGCCACATTTTGTCTTTTTTTTATCAATGTATTACAAATATACACAACAATGGTTGAGTTAGATGAAAGAAAAATCTGGATTGATGGGTGTTTTGATTTTGCACATCATGGGCATGCAGGTGCAATGATGCAAGCAAGACAACATGGGGACGAATTATACGTTGGTGTTCATAATGATGAAGATATTTTCCTTAATAAGGGACCACCAGTTATGAAGCTAGATGAACGAATGGCAGCTGTTGAAGGTTGTAGATGGTGTAGTGTTGCAATTGCAAATGCTCCTTATGTTACTGACTATAAAGTCATGGATGAATACGGTTGTAAATATGTTGTTCACGGTGATGATATAACAACTGATAAAGATGGTAACGATTGTTATGCTGAAGTGAAAAAAATGGGTAGATTTATTGTCGTTAAGAGAACCCCTAATATTAGTACAACTGATTTAGTTGGTCGAATGTTATTACTTTCAACTGGTCATCATATGTTTAAAATTGATGAAGAACAATGGACAAAAAAGGGCAGCAACGATTTAAATGATAAGAAATACATTTTAACTGGATCAAATATTGAAAAATATAGGCAATATGCAACAGGACCAGATGCTAAAAGTTTGGGTGCAAGAGTTTTAGTAAATACTGGTAAAAATGTTAATGAATTAATTAAGGGATGTAAAGAGAATGAAGATAAAGACATAATTTATGTTTCTGGAGGATTTGATCTATTTAACCCTGGACATATTACACTCTTAAAGGAAGTGAGAGAGTTTGCAAATAAGGAAGGTTGTATTGTGTACGTTGGGCTATTAGATGATTCAGCAGTCAATCAAGTTAAGGGCAACAATTATCCAATTATGAATTTATTTGAACGTTCATTATGCGTTTTACAAAGTAAATATATTGATGGTATTATTCTTAATGCTCCACATTTTATTGATGATGAATATCTAAAGAAAATTGGTAATGTTAAGAAAATTGCACACGGTCCTACAAAGATCAGTCCAGGTGAATACGATAATGTTAAAAATGTTAGAATTGAAGCAATCCCAGCAAGTACATATGCAGGTATGAATGTTGCAAGTATAGTGAATAGAGTTCTTGCTAATCGTGAAGCATTTGAAGAAAGACAAAGACGTAAAGGGTGGAAAAGAGAGATCGAAGAAGGTCTAGAAAAGACAGAGAGAGGAGAGTGAAATTTTCAACAACGTTTTTTTCTAAAATAGATAGATGCATGTATAATTCTTTTTTGGCAAACAGTAATCAACTACATAACTAACAAATGAGTAAAAGAAAAGGTGGCAGTGGTAAGGCTAGTGGTAATGGTAAAAGACAAAGATGCCATGCATTGGTTGAACCTGGACAGTATGGGGTGTATGCAACATGTGCCAGATTTAAAGAAATTGCAGCTGCAAAGGAAATGAGATTGTTATTACAAGAAGGTATTGAAAAACACTATCCACAAACCAAAGAAGAAAAGAAAAAAGAACAGGAAAATGTAGATAGCATTGAAGATGATGATAAAGGTAAAGTACTCGATGTTGAAGACGAGATTGCTAAAGAAATTGCAGAATTAAAGAAGAATGATGATAAAGCCAAACATAATAGAAATAATAAAGATTTAATACTCAGAGAAGTTCCATTAGGCGTTGAATCACTTACATTTTTTAAATTACGACAACCTGTTAAACCAAGTGAATTGGTTGGCAAAATCTGTCAAGACATTATTGATAATAAAGATCAAAGTGGTAGATTTGTGCAAAGAATGGTTGGTATTGATAGATCATGCAATGCTACAGAACCGGAATTTGTGAAAATGTTAAATACTGCACTTGAAGAAATGAAAGAAAAGGATGAAGAAATAACTACATATAATGTAAACCTTGTGAAACGTAACTTTGATACAATTTCAAGAGATGAGTTTATGGAACTGATACAGAAACAAATGGATTCTGTGTTTGGTGAAACTAAAGCCCAATTACGATACAAAGGCGCAGAAACTCTCATCAACGTCTATTGTTTCAAGAACAACATTGGTATGAGTATAGTGGACCATTCTCAATATAACAATCTCTCCAAATTTAACGTGCAACAATTACATGAAACCCTATTAAAGAAAGAGTAGTATGGCGAAGGATACAGTGTATTGTGTTTAGTGTAATTAAAAAAACCCTCATATGAGAAAAATAGTTTTTCAGCTGAAAAAGTATAAAAGGAAGGTGATCCGCTCTTTTCCCACTTCAAAATTTCAAAAGATTTCACCTCTTCTACAGTGGACAATCAATCGACTCAAACAATTCCTTTCTTTGTTTCAAATATTTCTCTATACAATGTTGTTGTTTGCGGTGATTAGCACATTCTCAACCAATTGTTCCGACTGAATTCCAACATGTTGACAATCTTCGTTATCGTTAAGTTTCAGCCTTGTATGAGCACAACAACATTTTATTTCTTTTATTAACACCTCTATTTCTCTTATTTTTTGATGATGATTCTATTCGACAGGCGGACTGATGAGTATCCATTTCCTGCTTTACGGCAAGCTGGTCTTCGTGTACAAATTTCTGGTCAGTGGAGATGGAGAAACGGCGGATATGTCGCAGATAGCTGATTTTTATTTTAGATATTTATTGATTTATTTATTACTTGCTAATTTTTTTATGATATTCCAGTCTAAATCCAGGTGGATTTAGCAGAGAAAGAAAGAAACAAAGAAAGAAAGAAAAAAATGAAACATTTATTAACTCTAATGATGAACAAATTTTTATTCACACTGTAAGAGACTTCGGTCGCTGAATTTAAAACAAAATATACTGATTTAATGAATCTGATAGAGTTAGTAATAGTCTGTAGTTAGTTTGCGTTCCAAATTATTTTTATATTCCACCTCGTCCTCTATTTTTTCTCGTAAATCCTCCTCTTTTCTTGTATCTATTACCTCTTGAGCTTGGTGAATGTCCATTCGGTGAATATGTGTCACCAGTTCCATTATTATTATTGCTATTGTTGTGACTGTGATTGTTATGATAACTATGATTCTTATATCCATTGCGATTATTGTAATGATGATTTCTATCTTCATTACTTGATCCTCTTTTCATATTAACTGGGATTTTATTACAATTGTTACTGTTAGCATCTTCGCTGTTGGTTACTTTGCCATCGAGTTCACGTAAATCAATATGAACTAAAAATGATCTCTTAACCTTTTCATTAGTAGTATTAGTAATGCTATTGTCGCTACCTGTGATTGAATTCATTTCTTCAATTGGCATACTTATTCTGAATTCTCCCATTTCAACTATCCCTCCATTATTATTTCTATTTCTATTGATTATCATTTTACTTTGTAATTCTCTAACAAACATAAAATTATTAACACCTCTTCTGTGAAATGTTGAACTAAAACCTTCAGGATACCAACAAACATCTAATTTGTTATTAGTTGTTAAATTATCAGACATCGAATTTTTAGAATTTAAAAGTATACTATCTTGGGAAACCTTAAATTGGTCTGATTCATACAGCAATTCATCTGTTTTCTTATTCAATAAATTATCAGGATTTGAATCTTCTGAGTCGTAAAATATTAATATTTTGGAATCTTTCAAATCTTTTAAATCTTTGAGATCTTTAGATTCTCTTGGTTCCTTATTACTGGAATTTTTTATTTTGATACTTTTCCATGGTCCATTATTAGAAGTTGTACTTGATTGTCTATTAGGAGTCATATTCGCTGATGTGTTAGTAGAGTTATAATTATTGGTTAATTGAGAGTGTGCAACAATTAAAATAACTTTATATTTGATAAACTGTGAGCTATTGCTACTGTTGCTGTTACTGTTGCTACTATTATCATCATTACCATTATTTATTGAGTAAATAGATTTGATTAAACCAATTGAATAAAACAATGAATAGATTATTTTTTGAATTGCTGAAAATTTAAAATTATTTGGAATAGAAACAATAAATGATCTATAAATTATTCTGTGCCTAATAATTACATGGTTAATGTAGTGTAAAAGTCTTGATCTTGTATCGATTTCATTGGTTAGCACATTATCTTTTATCGGTTTAGATATTGGTAACATTTCAATATTTGGTATTGAAGGTGATGGAATTGAGTCCAGCTCATTCTCATTATCATTATCATTTTCAGCTTTTCCACAATATTCATTATCTTTTCGTTCTTCTATATATGAATCATCAAATAGTAGTGGTTGTAGACCCTGTTGATTCAATGGTGTATGTGGAGATTCAATGATTGGAGTTGAGTGTTTTTGTAAATTTTTCAAATTCGCCAGTGGAATAGTAGGTTTTAAAGTCGGAATATTGTTAAACGTTTTAGTGTCATTGTTCTGTACACTTATAATATTCGATTTTTTAGCCGATGGTGATGATGTTGGAGATGGTAAAGGAGATGATCTATATATTTTGATATTGCTATTGAAAGTAGAATTGACGCTTGTATCATTCTCAAAAGTATTATTAATTTCATTTTTTAAATCATGCACAAAACTGGGGAAGAAATTGTTGGTAGAAGCGTCTATATTTAGTTCATCGTATTTAATTTGCGATTCGTCCTCGTTATTTTGATTTAAAAAAGAATGTAAATTTAAAATGTTATTATTGTTAACAGTTATTGGTGTATTCATGTTTCCGTTATTGTATGTGAATGGTGACTTATGCAGTGGACTTGATTGGAAGTTCTGAAAATTATTTGAACTTAATAAAGTTGAAGAAAAAGGATCGTTTTTATTTGCAGAATTATTATTGTTGATGTTACTATCACCAAATATCGCTGAATATGAACCATTTCTATTGATACACGGATGGTTATCATTTGGAGCATCGAGCTTATCTGATTCGTAATGTTTTAATGAAGGAGATTCATTAAAAGAGAAATTGTAAGTGTTGGTCAATTTTCTTCCATCACCTGTTAATGGTGAACTATTGAAAATATTAGTACCGGTATTAGCAGTGTTGTTGTTGACTGGAGATAAAGTTGTTGAGTTATTATATTCAAAACTTTGGAATTTAGTATCAACAGTTGGACTTGGGAAAAATCTAGATGATCTTGATGATGGCTTTAAACTGTTGTTAGTTACAGAAACATCATCAATAGAGTTATTTGGATAATTTTTGTACATCCATGAAGAACTTGGTGATACTAAAGAATGATTAGTCTTATTATTGATTGGGGATTGTTGGCTTTGTGTTATGAGTAAATTGGAGATTGAGTGTCTTTGAGCAGATGATGGTGCACTGATTGAATTCAAAGACTGATCTTTGAATGAGTAAGAATGTCTATTAAGTAAATTTCTTGGATTAGGTGTGGTATTGTTGTTTAATGGGCTCGTGGATGGTGGAATAGTTGAATATGGTCTATGTGGTACAGATACAGGGTCTAAATCTTGAGTGCTATAAAACAAACGATTTGCCTCGGAATCATTATGATCAATATTGCTGTTGCTATGATTGCTATTGTTCCAGATATCAGGCTTTGTATTGTTAATCGAACTATGACTATTTGGAGAATTAAAAAGCTGGTGAAATTTCGAGTTTGAAGATGAAGCCTGTTGCTGTGACTGCTGTGATTGCTGTAATTTCTGCGAATTGGTAAGTCCCTGTATTGACATGGTGTTAGGAACTGATGGAAGACGACTAATAAAAATAGACAGCAGTGGTAACTAGCATTTCTCAAAACAAATTAACAATTGAAGGGTACACATTTTTGAAAAATGGGCAGAAATGAAAAAATGCAGAGCGGAAAGTGGATTTTTCTGAGAATGAGAGTTTTATTAGGTAATACAGCTAATGGTTGATGGTCTTTTATTAGGTAATAAAGAGATAACAATAAAACAATACACAGAACCAGATGGACGCTACTGATAAGAACATCAACGATGACACCATGACTGCAAATGGTGCCTCTGTTTCTGAAGTCAGGAAAGAGACTTTTGCGGCCCATGGCAACAGTAGTAATAATAACGACAACGATGGAACGAACAACTCTAAAAATAATAACATGGATGAATCTGTGCTAGACCCTGAGCTCAGCCATCAAATAGACGACGATATGGACCAAATGAACAGGATTGAAGATGATGTAGTGGATATGACATCCGTTAAAACGAATGAGGAGGATGTTGGTGGTAGGGATGGTAATGGTGATAATGTCAACAATAATGACAGCAATAATGACAGCAATAACCCTAATCAAAAGATTAAAAATGAAAATTACATTGCAAATATGAGTGCAATTGTTAATGCAAGCCAAATGCAGTCACAAATGCAAGAAGAAAAAGATCATTCAAAATCTACATCTACAAGAATGAATCAACTTAAAGTTACCAAACCAACAATAATGAATTCATCATCTAACGTTGTTGCAGTAGCACAATTAATAAAGGATGGTACGATTACAAATGATTTGCATAGTGAAAAACGTGCACAACAAAACAGAGCTGCACAAAGAGCATTCCGTTTAAGAAGGAAAGAGAGGATTCAGGAATTAGAGAAAATTGAGCGTCTCTATAATGAAGCGTTAGCCAAAATCGAACTTCTGACTGAACGTAATAAAGAGTTAGAAAGGCAATTAAATAGAATGAACTAGGAATTCGAAACAATACGTATGTGTACTTTAACTGTATAATATATTCTAAAGAAAAAACTTTGGTTACTTTGAAATGGTAATGTCTTGCTGGACTTTACGAATTGAAACATCTATTTTCTTAAAAGTAACACGCAGAAATACTCTTTGTGTTGATGTAAATAGTATGATATCAAAACTTGCAAATGATCGTATGAATTAAATAAAAAATGTATAATGAATATACTGTTTCTTTACGCTCATTGCATCCAGCACCAACTTGTTCTCTGCACAGAGACACATTCCAACACAGATGGATGACCCACAGTCGGGAGTCTGGTTGAAACTTAAGATAGTGCATGGCTTAGAAGGAAAGAAAGAAAGAAAAAAGAAAGAAACTTGATATCACTTGAAACTCCAATGGAAAAATAATCACCCAGAATTTTCAACATGAAAAAAATAAAAATGAAAAATAAAAAATGTTGCATGATTTGTAGGCTTGACGTGCTTGCTTTATGTCCGCTCTACAAAATCGCCCCAATTCAAATCCTATGACCGCCGATATAGCAATTGAATTGAACACAATCACGAATGAAATATCACCGAAATCAGCTTCCAACAAAGTAACGAAAAATCGTTCTGCTCCGCAACTACCGCAACCCTATTCACATGCGTGTGACATAAACAATAAACTAAAAGTTGATAATGAAAATACTTATTTTAATGGTGATGGTAAAATGAATGATACTTCACAAGTCAGTAATCATGGTGATGTTGGTTATCAGAAAAAATCTAATGTTACCGATCTCAGTGGTAGTGATGATGGTGACGATGGAATAAATAGAGATTCAGTTGAATCATATAGGCCATCAATCAGTTCACACATTTCGGATTCTAGTGCCAATGATCAAGTTTACAAAAGATTTTCAAGACAACTTAGAAGAGAAGACGCCACTTCAATTATAGGTGGTTTACAAGTTTCAACATCAAAATCAAAGATACATTTATCTGATACGGCCTCATATACCTCATCTAGCTTAATTGGTAAATTGGCTGAAGACGGTAATGAAAATAATGATGATTTTAGTGATGAAGACGATAGAAAAAATTCAACGGATGATTCGGATCAAGTTATCAATGACCAGGAATCTTCTAGATCGCCATCGCCTGATGATGAAGATACAAAGAAGATTTTTAACTTTTCATTACCATTTGCAACAGCAACAAATGATGTAGTAGATAATTTAAGAGTAATTAAAGAAAATAGAGATAAAGCGAAAATTTCACTTCGTAAAATTACAAAACATCATCATTTTCATCTTTATAGTTATCATAAACATTATCATCATCACAATAATAATAATTATGAGTTGATATTTTCCAAGACGTTAAGAAAAATGTCTAAATTTTTACCATTTGCAAAGAGCAATCAACATGACATTTATGCTAAAAGGGAATATCATCCAAAATCTCCAGATCCACCACCTGGAGTACCCGTTTATTGGGAAGATATTTCTAATTTAGATCCAGATGAAAATGAATTAGAATTTAAAGAAAAAATTGAATTGAAACTGAAAAGGCAAGAATCTTTGGATACTATTGAAGAGGCAAAATACTATAAAGATATAACACATTTAGATGATGGTAAAGTTAAAGCATTGGCCAGGTCCTTGTTACCTAAACCACCATCGCTAGCAAAATTATCAAATATAAAAATGAGTAAAACCTCCAGTTTTGAAACAGAGACTGGAAATGGCCAAACTCATTCAGCATTCAAGGCCGCCAATCAAGTTATAGAAACAGTAGTTGCACCTGCAGCTGCACCAGCTGATACAAATATATTACCTATTCCACAAGAATTACCATCCTCGTCATCAGCATCGGTAAACTCAAATCAAAATTCGGTTAATGAAACTGCGAGTATGAGTTTTAATAATATTTTATCATCATCAAAAGTGGTATCAACAACCACAAAATTATTATCAGTACCAATGAATCCCGTTTTAAGTACATTACAGTCGAATAATACGCCACCTGAATTGGAAATTTATAATCAAATTGATGGTGATATTCTTATCATAGGTGGATATAGAGGATCCATTTTGCGAGATTCAAGAACAAAGAGGACAACATGGATTCCAGTAATTGAAGCTGGCTTGAATATAAGGAAAATCAATTTACTGGTTGGACCAAATGATAAAGATGAATTACGTGAGCTGAATGCAAGGAAGACAATATTTGGAGATGATGAAGACGTTAAAAAAAATCTAGATCCATCAAAGTTTAATGATCCCAATTATCCATCAATGTATCCGACTAAAATGTTAACACATATTGGACCTGTCGATATATCTAAACGATTATTGAAAAAACTGAATTCAAATCCAAAAGTGAATGCAAGAACTTGGGGTTATGATTGGAGATTATCACCTGAACTGATATCTGAGCAGTTATATAAAGAATTAAAGGAAATTGTATCTAATCAAAGACACAATGATAAAAAAGGTGTTATTATAATTGCACATTCAATGGGTGGTATAATTGCACATGGTGCATTGATCAAAGATCCCAAATTAGTGAGATCAATTATTTATGCAGGTACACCAATGCCATGTTGTAATATTCTGGGACCTATTAGATTTAGTGATTCAATTTTATTGAGTAAAGATATATTAACAAATGAGGCTAATTTTTTCATGAGGAGTAGTTTTGTATTTGTACCACCTGGGTGGGGTGGTGAAAATTTAAAAGATGGTAACGATGGAGGTATGGTATTATTTAGAGATTTAAGAGATGGTAAACGGTATAAGATTGATTTTTGGGATATTCAAAATTGGGTTATTTACAATTTAAGTCCATTAGTTTCATTAGTAAAATTAAAGAAAGATATTAGTTTAGGGTTGATTCAATTAGATTCAATTGATGATAATGAGTTAAAGCTGGAGATCAAATCATATTTGAAAATTAAAGTTAATGAAGAAACAGAATTATTAGTAAATGATGAAATTAATAGATTGAACAATGAACCTAGTGTATCATGGATTGATTCATATAATTATCTGAAACGGACATTGAAAAGAACTAAAAAGTATTTATTATCATTTCAACGTAATGATAAAGTGAAATATCCACCAATGGCGCAAATTTATTCAAACGGTGTTCCAAGTGTGAAATACTGTTTAATTGATGGTGAAGAATGTATAAAACGTGGAGAGTATTATAAGTTTTTCTATGGACCGGGAGATGGAGTTGTTTATCAAGGATGGAATTTCCCCCGAGAATTAGGACGTCAACGACCAGAAGGTGATGAAACATGTGGATCCACAAGTGCAGACCCACGCTTGAATGATGGACATGATTGGAGAGGTAAAGAATATGGATATGGAAATAAATATGCATATAAATTCTGTGGTAAATTTAGAGGTACATGTGGACATATTGGATTATTAGCCGATTTAAAATTAGTTGGACAGGCGTTGAATGCTGTTTTCATTGAAGAAGATAAAAGATTAGAGAGTTTATAGAATTTGAAGTAATTATGCAATTGAATATGTAACACACAACCAAAGACTACAAGAAGCACATTGAATTAATAACTGGTAATTCAAAGCATCATCCTCTTCATCTTCGATATCTGATACATTTAGATCATTCAGTCCATTTTCTAAATCATTATCAGTAATGACAAATCCATTATCGAATTTACATCGTGGACAAAAATGGACAAATCCAACTTGTTCATTTTCAATGAACTCACTTAAATCAATATGATCGATTCCATTTAAATCAATTCCATTAGAGGTTGAATCTCCGACCAACCCTAATTTTATAAAATGTTCATGTAATAAAGCATCATACGCTAATCGTTTTTCATCATCTATTAATGTCTTGTATGCATTTTGGATATCGTGTAATGCGTATGTTGTGGGTTGTCGTACGTCCGCAGTGGCGTTTTGTTGTTGCTGTTGTTGTTTGTCTGGATGAGTTGATAACAGGAGTTTATGGTAAGCGGATTTTATATCTTGAGAGGTGCTGGTTTTCGACACATTTAAAATTTCATAGTAAGAGACGTGATTGGGTGGTAGTCGGGTATCCATTGCTTTAGTATATAGTGTATTAGAGTTAGTTTCCTAAATAGGATGCATGTATAAATTTTTCAAAATTTTTTTTCTGTCGAGGTGTGTCTCTGTTAGAAAAATTTTAATATACTTCATGATTTGAAAAAAAAAAAAAAGACAAGACAGAAAGTTTGATCATCAAGCAACACCACAACTATGGGTAAATCCAACAAAGCAATCGACGTTGATGTTGAAGTTAGTTCAGGAGATGCAGCAATTGCTTCATTTTCCAACGCTACTGAAATTTCGGAGAATGTTGAATTTGAAGTCTACAAGAACAAAAAAGACACAACATCATCAATGTTACATGGAGAATGTGCTTTAAATGGATTACAATATGATGCTAATGAATTAAATGATTCACAATACATTATTGGAGTCTATAATCCAACTAATTCACAAATCAAATTATTGAAAAATTCTAAATTTTACACAGGTAGAGTCAATTCCAACAAAATTCTAATTGATGATTCGAAATTATTAAAAACTTTAAAGCGTAAAGATATTTCTAAAGACGGTACATTCAATGAACGTAGAAATGCATTAGGTGAAGAGTTTGGTACGAAGAAGGCCAAGAAGGCGATTAATGAAGCTGCTAGAAATAAGATTGATTCAAGTTTATTAGAAAACTCACAGATTGACATCATTGATAATATTAGAAACACAACCAAGAGTATGCCGAATAGAGAAGAGATGGCTAAGTCTGTGGAGAGAGAGAATAGAGTTATTCCACCATGTTACCCAGATGCTACTAACGTTGAAGATATTTACCCAGTTAATGAGATTGTACCTGATGAAATTTTGAGTACATTTTCCATTGATGTTTTCTTTCAACAGGGTGAAGAGGAAGATGGAGATATTGTTGATAAGTTGAAATATTTACCATATTTACCAAATAAAGATCGTGATGCTGAATATTTGAAGAAATCCATCTTTGGTAGATTATTAAAGGGTGCATTATCTGAAAAGACAAGTATTAGCTCATCATCATCGAGTATTAATGAAGAAGTGAGATATAAATTACAATTAATTTCGTTTACATCATTATTAATTGGATTATATTTTAATAGAAGATTGAATCGTAGAGATAAATTATTATCATCATTTACCAATTTACCATCATCTAAATCTATTAATTATATTTTGCAAACATTTGGTAATGTTAAAACAAAGAGTGCTAATTTTGATAAAGAGATTAGAATATTTACAATTGGACCTAAGGAAGAGGATAAATTATTATGTTATATTATTATTTTATTATTGACATTGTTTGAATTTAGATTGGAGTTATTTACATTAGCATCAGATTTGAGTTTGAAACCATCAAAATTATTAGCATTAGTACGTACTTTGGGTTGTGCCATTATGGTTGCTAATAAGAGTGATGGGGCTGATGCTGCGGGTTCTAAGATTGCTGTTTTACGTGTACCATTTAAAGTTCCTGATTTAGTTAGAAGATTTAAGAGATAGATTTGTGTGCCTGTGTGTAGTTTTTTTTTAAAAAAAAAATTATTAAAATTAGTTAAAGATAAAATAATATATAAAACAAGGATGTATGAAATAAAGACGTATGAATGAAGACATTAAAAATTAGAAGTAAGTGAAAGAAGGGGGAAACATGTTTATAATAATTGAACAATTTTATCTTTTAAAACGAAAATCAACATAATCCAAGCCATAATCAGACTAATTACACCAACACTTAAATTGATGGTGAACATTGAAGTTAAACCTCTATAAGCCATTGCTTCTATGATTTGATCAGTACTTTCCATAAATATTAAGCCACCACAGAGTAAGCAAAAGCTGGTAATTAATTCGGTCAATGGCTTGAAAGGGGCGAATAAATTTGATGAATTGTTGTTCATTGTTAAGAAGAAAGTGAAAATACGGAAAAATGAGCCATAGGTTAACAACGAGCCCCATTGAACGTGGATTTCAGTTGAAAGGGTAGAAGCTTGAGCATGTTTGGACATTAATAAACCAGTCCAGAAAATAGTAAATACGGGGAAAGGATTTGGAGAAAAACCAATGGAGATTAATTTATCCGAGATGTTATGATTCCCTGTATTTTTAATGAATGTGGATTTTTTGTAAGATGATAATTTGAATTCGGTGATTAAACCGCATAAACCAGCCCCTAAATACATGAAGGCAATTGAGATGTGTTGTAAATCTTTAGCAGTCCAAACACCATCAGTTGAGGCCAAATGTTCCAAAAAGACATTGGTTGAACCGTAGAAGAAGATAAGGAAAGATTCGACAAATTCAAAGGTTAAAATTGTACCATTAGTTGGTAAGAGATTACTCAATTTGATAAAGACTGAATGGTTTAGTTTAGGATCGATGATTGAATGGTTCCAAGAACCGCCAATTTGTTTATACGCTCCACAATATCTAGCTAGGGATAAGATGCCGAGAGAGAAGAAGACACCACCTTTAATGAAATGGGCTAATAAGTTGAAAACGCGAGTACCTTTACCCATAAGGTTGAGACATGCTACGCCGGTTGGTAGTAAGACGAGGTAGTAGATGAAGAGCAGCCATAAGGTGAGGTTGTAAAGGACGTTCAAAGATGTGGCAAGTAGGGAACAAGATTGGGGAGGGTGGTCATCTAGGATGAAGGTTTCCGGGTCATATTCATCAGTATCGCCAAATAGAGTTGAAGTAGGAGAGGCAGAGAGATTTGATAGAGGAATGGATGGGGTGGTAGCGGCAGGAGTGGTAGCGGCAGTGGTGGTTTGGTCGTCCAGCCCCAGACCGAGTAATTTGTAAGCAGAAGCACTGGAGCCAAAGCTTGAGGGGGTTCGGGTGTTGAAGCTAGTGTTTTTTCTGATGTGAAGGGTGGCAAAGAGGACGTTCAAAAGAGTGAAGACCACTAAGCCGTGGATCATTTTAGTGTAGGACATGCCCGGATACAAGTCCGGTACGTTATTGATGAAGACGAGGTACAAAATTGCGGCTAATAGAGAAATGGCGGACTGGAAATAAAGGGAAGGGAGAAACCATTTTGAGTTAATGTTGTTGAAAATGAGCACCACGGGGTAGGCGACAAAGGCGGCGGTAATGAGAGAGAAGATGTGTAGGGTCAAGAGGTGGTGGTGGGGGGTGTCCATCGTGAAGTACGTGGTGGTGTTGTAGGCGGACCAGTAGAGCTGTTGGGCCGGAGTGAGCGAAGTGTTGAGGATGGGGGTGCCGTGATGCGGCATTGGCCAGGCGGTGGGAGAGAGAGAGTCCATGGAGGCCATCACGGTGTTGATGGTGTTGATGGTGTTGCTGTTCGTGTCCATGTTCATGTCCATGTTCATGTACAGGTAGTTTGTTGCAGAGGCAGAGAAAAGACCTGTGAAAGACCTGTGAAAGACCGTGTGCTGCACAGACGGAAAGCCCGTCAGATGCTCTTCAACGGTCGAGTGCGGGTTGCAGACATAAAACACAAAAAAACATGCGGTATTAAACTAACACTACTACAAAAATACAGAGGGTACACGTGACGCCGCCCACTCGTCCATCCTGCCGGCTACTCGTCCGTCTCGTCCGTCCGCGCCTGTTGTTTCAAGGGCAGTGCCTTCAGTGCATAGTGCTGTTTGCGCAGCGCCGCGAACCGCCGGTGCTTTTCCTCGGCAGACGGTTCTGCTGCATCGGCGTCTTGCTCGTGGGCGTCTTGCTCGTGGGCGTCTTGCTCGTGGGCGCCGGTCTCCTCGCCGCCCGCCCGCTCTATCTCCTCCGCAGGGAGCGCCTCGTCATCCACGCCGGCGCCCAACGCAAACTCTTCGCTACCTGCGTCACCTTCCCCGTCACCGTCATCTGCATCGTCCCGGTAGTACTCGCCCGTAGGGTCGAAGCCCCCCTCGTAAGGCGTCTTTGGTTCGTCGATCTTCATGGTTGCGCACTTTTCCTGCTCGTTGACCAACAAGTTGCGCTCGTCCCACGCAAGCGGTCTGCTTTCCTTGGCCCCGCCACCGCCCGCATCACTACCCACGCCGCCGCTGCCGCGGCGGCGGCGGCTCACGCCGGCAACGTGGGCGTTGGCCCTAGTGTTGGCAATTACCTGCGCCCGGTCAACGGCCGCCCGTTCAAGAGGCGTCGCCAGCTCGTTCGGGCCCTCCCGCCTGTATGCCGCATCTGCATCTGCATTCTTCAAAATCCCCTTGGTCATAGCTGTCTGGTGTGATATCTTCTGGTGGGTCTTCTAGTCTTACCACAGAGAAACAACCCCGAGTGCTCCACAAAGCAAGTCCTCCACTCGACTTCTCGCACAGGACACGCGCCCGTCAAAAAACTGCGCGTCGCCCTCCCGCGCGGTCCCCCCGCAGAAAACAACCACCCGCGCCCCCTGCACTGGCGCCACCCGCTTCCATTCGGCAGCCAACCCCTCCGCGTCGCCAGCGCCAGGAGAGAAAACGCCGCCCACAGACACCATAACCCCCCCGTCATACTCGGCGCCCTCCGTGAAAACTGCCTCCATGCCTCCACTGACCCTCACCACGTAACCACTGTACCCCCACGCCTCTTGCAAACTGACAACGGCCCCCTTGCCGACATCAACACTCACCCGTACCCCCACAGGCACTTCGTCTGCCAACTCAACCATCTTCTTCAACCCAACGTTGACATACCTGGTACCATCCTTC
This sequence comes from Pichia sp. NRRL Y-12827, assembly GCA_030570315.1. NCBI lineage: Eukaryota > Fungi > Ascomycota > Pichiomycetes > Pichiales > Pichiaceae > Pichia > Pichia sp. NRRL Y-12827. The sequence continues at coordinate 249,269 of JAJLVN010000006.1, forward strand.
TTCTTGTTTTTCTTCACCTTCCCACTGGCACTCTTCTCTCTCTTGCGTTTCTTGAAGACACTAATACCCTCTCGAATTTCCACCTTTTTCCCACCAACACTGCCGGGTTTCAAATACTCCACCAGAGTCGCAACAACGGGTTTCTTACTGGCCTTCTTGAAAACCTCTTTTTTAATCAGTCCTTTCTTCAAATTCGTAGAAAACAAATCCTTGATCAAGTATCTAGGAGTGACAAAATATTGGAACAAAGACCCAACAAGAACAGTATCTTCCTCACTCACATTCCGGTTCACTAAAATGATCTCTTCACTTCTGTACATACACGCATTACGTGCAATGGTGTATATAGCATCCACCAATAAATCCAACGTCGGGTTTTGTTTAAGTAATGTTTCAACTTCTATTGCTAAATCGATCTTCATTGTGGTTCTATACCTTGTAGTATCTATATTGTTTTCTTTCTCTCCTTCTTCTTCTCCTTTTTCTTCTTCTTCTTCTTCTTCTTCTTCTCCTTTGGGTGAAAAAAATTTCACTTTCACTTGTTTAAAAATTCCATCTCTTCAATTCGCGTAATCAATCGTTAACGGAAATCCTAAACAAGGGTTATCTAAGAACACCTGGTACTGTATTACACTATACTACACTATACTACACTACAATAAGGTACACTACATTGCATTACGTTAACCTCCAATCATGACACTAATCGCCGTCGCTCAAATCACATCTACTCCCTCCCTTCACCACAACGCCAATCTAATCTCAACCCTCATTAAAAAAGCTATCTCACAGAAAGCTAAAATAATCTTCTTCCCAGAAGCTTCAGACTACATAGCACCAAATCAACAAACTTCAAAACAACTAGTCACTCCAATCAATGAAAATCCAATAATCAACACAATCATTCATACTCTCAAATCATCGTTTCACTCAAAAATTGACGTATGTATCGGTATCCATGAACCAGCTAACGACCTTCAAAATAGAACGAAAAATACCTGCATCTATATAAATTCAAATGGTGAAATCACTCAAAGATACCAAAAATTACACTTATTTGATGTAAACATATCAAACGGTCCAATATTAATGGAATCAAACTCTGTCCAACCAGGTAATTCCATCCTTCCGCCTTTTAAAACTCCAATTGACCTATTAGGTTTGGCAATATGTTACGATTTAAGATTCCCTGAATTAGCTCTATCTTTACGTTCTCAAAATGCTAAAGTTTTGACTTTCCCATCCGCGTGGACCGTGAAAACGGGTCCTCAATTCCACAAACTAGGTAAAGCAATCGCCATTTTAACCCAATGTTATGTCATTTTACCAGCTCAAGTAGGTATCCACTGTTCAGGCAGAGAAAGTTATGGTGGTAGTTGTGTCATTGATCCATATGGGAACATACTGTCCACCTTAAGCAAGCATGAGACACTAGGTGATCAATCTACAGCTACTCATAATAATGATATCCTTGTTGTGGATATTGATCTAAACCTTGTTGATAAATGTAGACAGGATATGCCATTGTGGAGCCAACGAAGATATGATGTATATCCGAAATTAGAATAGGGGGTGCATGATGCATTTCGGTTCATCGCGGTAATGACAAATTACACACTATTTTACTATCTATATATTATTTATGTATATATAAGCAAAGCTTCCCCCTTCTTTCCTGATTGTTATTAATTTTATACTTCTACACACATACTATGTTTAGATCATTACAACGCACACCTCCTGTGATTACCATTTTTCACAACCCACACAGCCAAGCAAGTTTGAAAATATTGGAATTACTTGAAAAGAATCAGAATTTTAATACTTTCAAAAATGGGCAATACAAATTCACTATTGATAAATCAACAATCAATCCAACTTTCGATCAATTCAATTTTTTCAAGCAATGCCTCATGATGAATCCTCTTTGTAAAAAGGCTCTCAAATTGGCATATCCAGTCTTAACAAGAGATAAAAATCTAATTTCCCATCTACAGAATGTGAAAATGCAAGATTTCCAATCAAATGTAGAATTTGTTCCTCCCTTGGTCGTCGATTGGGATCATAAATTACTGGCAGTCACTGAAAAGGGATTATCTAAAATATTAGATCAATATAATGCAAGAGATGATTAAATACAATTATATAATATTTCTGCCTACCTATATATTATTTAGTTTAATACCCCATTCTTTTAATAACGTATGATTGCGATGTTACACCAATAACATTATTAATTGAATTAGTAACCCATTCAATAACCCAATCGCTTGGATCAATGTCTTCTTCTCCTTCTCCTTCTCCTTCTCCCTCCTCTGCTTCCGCTTTCGTTCCTTCTTCAATCCAATTCAACCATTTCAATGGTAATGGTTGCGATTTGGAACTAATCAAAATATTATGCTCTTCATCTTTTAAAATACATGACACTGTAAATGAATTATTCGAATTTGAATCAATGACAATCTCATTACAATCAGCATCATTCTCTATATGTAAATCCTTACTTGATGTCCATGCAAGTAATCCCATAAACAACTTCGTTGTCTTAACGTTATCCACATTTTCATTTTTCTCTCTTTGTTTCATTTCATTTTCTATATTGGCCAATATTAACTTTTCGGAATCAGAGCCCTTACCATTAAATAAGGAAAACTTAATCCTCTCTGATTGCATCGTATATTTAGATTTACAAGTACCTGATTCATTCACTTGAATATCAATTGATCCATCAACTTGTTGATTCATTACATTCTCAAAATTGGTCTTAATCATATGAGATAATCCAATATAGTTCTCAAAATCATGAACCAAAAAAACTTCAATAATCTCATCCTTTAAATTAAGTGAATTAACCTTCTCAATTAACTCATTTAACGTACCATTGAAAAATTTCAATCCACTGTTCAGTCCATTATTCAATCCACTATTCAAATTCTTAATCACATCTTCAGCATCTTTCAAATTTAACTTTCTTAACTCTTCAATCTGCTCCTCATTTAAATACTCGTGTAAATTATGATTAATCCCACTAATTCCAATTTCTCCAAATAACTTCTGTAAATTTGTCTCCATACTTTGCTCCTTGGCCAACTTAATTGCATCTTCAGCTTGCTTTTGCGCTTTATCTCCAATAGATTGCGCTGTTCCCCATAATGAAGATAATTGATTACTTACTTGTTTAGATCCAGAGTTGGACCACCATGATGCAATGGACGTGATTGGATCGTTAACTGGTTCTGAAGCCGGTATTGTGACGACTGGTTTGGTCTCCTTTGGTTCTTCTGCTGGCTCTTCCTTGATCTCATTTACTGGCTCTTCCTTGATCTCATTTGCTAGCTCTTCTCCTTGAGTTGACTCTTCTACGGGAATTGGTTCTTCTTTGATCCCTTCCTTAGTCTCCTTCTTCTTATTTGATTCCTCTAATTCATCTAAAAAATCCAAGATCTCAGCATCACCACCACTTAGTTGTTCCTTACTCCCATTTCCACTCTCATCAATTGATTTAGATGTCAATGTGGAGCCTTTCGTTGCATCTGTTGGTAATGAGTCTAAAAACTCAAAAATTTCCTTTTCTGACATATCGTTACGTTACTTAGTAGTTACAACAAGATAAACATTATTCTCCATTCATTCATTCATAACATTAATTTTCATAATTGCTATCATCATCACCTTTGCGCGTGCCCTATACGGGCTTTCGAATTAAAAATCTACAAAAAACTACACAAATCTAACAGCTATTTTCTTTCCTTCCTTTCTTTCTTTCTTTCTTTTTTCATTACAGAAAACTTATACTACAAACATGCACCCTATTCTTGATCGTGATCGTTTTCAAAATTGTGAAGATTTAATCGATGCTTTAGAAGAATGTCATAAATCTCCATTTTTCGAAACCGTTCTAGGTAAATGTTCCGATGTTAAAATTCAATTATCTCAATGTTTACATAATAATAGATTAGCTAATGATAGAATTCAAATTTTAAAACGTAAGGAAAAGAACAAAGAATTAGAAAATAACAAAAAGAAAAGAGAAGAAGAAGAATGGGGTGAAAATGGATATTTAAAGAAAGTTATCGAATTAGAATACAAACAAAAATTACAGACTCAACAGCAACAAACAGCTTCAAAAGAAGAAGTTAAATAATGATCTTGGATCAAAAAAAAATTAGTAACTCTACTTGTAAATAAAATATAAACATTATGTTTTTCTATATTCAAAAAAAAAAAACATACCATATAGTAGATACTTTTTTTATTACATTATCTAATGTATTACTATATGTATAAATTTATAAATAACAAATTATTTAAAATCCATTTAAATCAACTTAATCCTCTCTAATCTTGTCTTGATTTTAAGTATCGTTTGATAACTTTTTCCTTTGTAACTATATAAACAACAGCACCCCAACCACTTAAAGCATCTCTATCAGCAGCATTCAATAACGCTTGAGAAATACATTCAAATAAATCCTCAGGTTCCAAATCAGGTTCATAAAGTGCTTCACACATACCAAATAATTGATCCGATGCAGTACCTGAAACAATGAAATCTTTAGCAAAATCTATACAACCAATCGAATCAAATCCACAAACAAATGGAATCCCACTTATAGAATTGATACCAGCAACAATAGGTCCAACAAACCATGGTCCAAATCTACGTTCATATAAACTTGATGAAACTAAATTTGCAAATGTTTGAGGTTCCATTGATCTTTCTTCACGCATTTTATATAAATTTGTCTTTTTACGAAAATCTTCATTCACTGTTATGACATCAGATGCTAATCCTGTTAATCCAAAAAAAACATGATCATAATTGAATATTTTCTCAAAATTATTAGAAACACCAAGTGATTGTGATCCAAGACGCATGTCAGAGGCAATTGCGATACAGTCTTTACCAACCATAGCTACTGCAGTACCACCGTTAATTGAAAATGGGTCCGACATAATGTATTCTTTTGACTTTTCTTGTTGATTTATAGAAAGAATAATATCTTTTTTGCCACCGAACTTCACTTCACTTGTTAATCAATTTCACTTTCAAATTCATGTTAGCGCTTTCTCAAATTTCAACATGAAATTTTAAATTTTAAAATTTATGTTTCGATAGGTAGCTTACGTTCTTACACTTTGCCTTTGATCTATTCAAGAAAAAATCCATACTAATACTTTGCATTTAGTTATACTTTACATACTATAAAAAAACACATAAAAATGACTCAAGAAGCTATAGATCTGTCTTATGAATCACAACAACAACCAAATGAAAATGATATGATAGATCAATCAATGACTGACGCGTCAAAGCATCAAAATGATAATAATGCAATTGAAGTTGATCAAGTAGATGAAGATGATCAAACTGCAGTTTCAAGAGAACAAGAACATGAAGAATATGATGAAGAGGATGAAGGGCAAATTGGACCTTCTCCTGTTGATGCACTTATAGGTAATGGTATTTCTAAAAAGGATATTGAAAAATTACAAGAAGCAGGTTTATGTACTGTTGAATCAATTGCATACACACCAAAAAAAATATTAACAACTATTAAAGGTATATCTGATCAAAAGGCAGATAAACTTTTATCTGAAGCAAGTAAAATTGTTCCACTGGGTTTTACAACTGCAACTGAATTTCATCAACGTCGTTCTGAATTGATCACTTTAACAACAGGTTCAAAACAATTAGACACTTTATTGGGTGGTGGTATTGAAACTGGTGCAATTACTGAAATTTTCGGTGAATTTAGAACTGGTAAATCCCAATTATGTCATACATTAGCAGTTACTGCTCAATTACCCGTTGAAATGGGTGGTGGTGAAGGCAAATGTCTTTTCATTGACACAGAAAGTACTTTTAGACCTGTGAGAATTGTACCAATTGCTCGTAGATTCGGTTTAGATGACCATGATGCAATGGAAAACATTGCTTATGCAAGAGCATATAATGCAGATCATCAACTTCAATTACTTAATCAAGCAGCTCAAATGATGGCTCAAAGCCGTTTTTCATTATTAATTGTTGATTCAATTATGGCATTATATAGAACTGATTATAGTGGACGTGGTGAATTAAGTGCAAGACAAATGCATGTTGCTAAATTCATGAGAACTTTACAAAGACTAGCTGATGAATTTGGTATTGCCGTGGTTATCACAAATCAAGTTGTTGCTCAAGTTGATGGTGGTGCTTTGTTTAATCCTGATCCAAAAAAACCAATTGGTGGTAATATTATAGCACATTCTTCAACTACAAGACTTTATTTTAAAAAAGGCAGAGGTGCTAATAGAATTTGTAAGATTTACGATTCTCCTTGTCTTGCTGAAACTGAATGTATCTTTGCAATTGGTCAAGGTGGTATAATGGATCCATCTGATGAAACTGAACAACATGAAGATGAGTAAATTTTTGATCATATTCAACTAAGTACATTTGTCTTCATCCTCTTCGTGTTTTTATTGTCATTTCTTTCCGTTTCATTATTCATTATATAAAAAGAGCTTATACATTAAGAAATATTAGATTGAATAGATCCATTTAATCTAATTTAGCTTAGAATGTTTCTGTATCTATTGTATTGTTTTTATAATTTTATTGGTATTATTCATAATAGCACTAAAATTCAGGTGCCATATCCATATCAAACCATCCTAATAAATCATCGTCTTGTGTTGGATTACTTAAATTTTGTTGAAATATTGAATCTATAAACATATCATTCAATAAATCCGAATCTGTTGGACTATGAGTGGAGGATGTATTTTGCTTTGAATTGTTCTGATAACTGACATTATTATTCATGGATTGCGTATCACTCGGTGTGTTCTCGGAGGTTATTGAAACTGGTACAGCTGGTGGGGAATCAAAAAAATTATCTAAATTTGAAAGACTTACAGAACTTAAATTAGCTTTGTTTGAACTTAAATTACTAATATTGTGACTGTTATTAGTAGAATCTAATGAAGTCATGAATGACTTAGAAGTTGACATTAATTGTGGTTTTAATTCAGTACCTGTCAAATCATTATTCATATCAAAAGAAAGTGAATTAACATTAGGTCTTGAATTATTAGGAAACAATAAGGGAGGCTTTAATCCACTTACAGCTGCACTCATTGATGTGGAACGTTGAAATTGTGCATTTGGGGTGATTTTCTTTTCAAGTTCTGGTTTCTTAGTTATGTTAGATGTAGATTTACGTTTTTTTTGCTGTGCTGATGATTTTAATGTAGAATTTAATTGATTCTGTCCCTGTGTCTTCAACGATTTCAAATCCACGGTTGATTTTTGTTTAGTTAATGAACCAGTTGCATCAAGCATTGCTAATGGTATACCGTTAATCTCTGTTGGTTTCGCTAAACCTGCTTTGATTGCAGTTTGTTTTGCATTACTAATGGCTTGATCTGTCGGAACCAATGTTGTTATAGTTGTACCATTTTCAGTTGTTGTTCTAATCGCTGTAAAATCATCTTTCGTAATTTGATTATAGAATGGTAATGGTAACGCTTTATTTTTGCCATTTTTAGATTTTAACTTACTTGACTTACCTTTATTATTTTTAGATTCTTCAATTGTACGTCTACGAGCTTCATGTATATTCCAAACTAAATCATAAAATAATGAACCTGTTAAATGTGATCTCATTCGGACAATTATACCTTCAATGTTTGTGAATAGTTCTGGATGTGTGATAATGACAAAATTTAATTTTTCCAAAACAGTTGCAGTACGTGAAATATCATTTTCAACATCCTTCCAAGCAGCTAGCATATTTCTAAACAATCTATGTACAGTAACAATAGATTGTCTTGATGAATCAATGTATTTTGGTAACAAGTACGGTGTTAAGTGTAATTTAAATAAAACAAATGCTGCAGTGGTGACTGAATGTCTAACATATATAGGATATTCGGTTAACTGCTTATTTTCAAGTAATTCAGACATGATTGTAACAATTCTTGTAGCTGAATGATATGCCATTGTAACATATTTTGTTTGATCTTCACTTGGAGTTTCTGGTAAAAATGAAAATAAACAAATCATTAATTTGACATAAAGATAATAAATTTCAACAACTAAATCATCTATTTGCAATTTAAACACCAATCTTTCTAGTTCTCTTTCCATAATATGTAATGGACCTGCTCTATTTGCTGGTTCCATTAAGCCATCGGGACCTGAAACATTCAATCCCATAATATTAACTAATTTTGCTTGAAATATTGCTAATGAAATTAAACATCTGAAATTTTTTGGTAAAGACTCATCAATTCTTGCGCTTTCTAACAAATAATCAGTTTGTAAGCTTGGCGGCAACCCTAGATTTGACGACCAAAATTGTTCACAAAAGAAAACAGCTAGCCATGTGCGACTTCTCCACTTTTCAGCATCTGGCAAGGCAACTTGAGTTCTCGTAAACTCCGTCATAAATTTACCTCTGTGCAAACCTAATTGTAGAGACAGGCTTTTGGCCAATCCAATAAATCTATAAGAACAATCATCTAAAACTTTTTGGTTTGGTAATGGCCATGTACTTAAAATTAACAAACTTTGAACAATATGAGTTGATCTTGGTGTTCTTATCCAACAAGTTTCAATTGCCAATTGTTTGATTAATGAGGCAAATGAAATATATAGTGAAGGATCTGGATCTGATAAACAAGCAGTTAACATAACAGTCCAAAATAAAAGTTGACTCTGTTGATATAATTCAACTGGATCATTTGAAACCATTATTGGTAAATATGGTAAAAAGTTGTTTATAAATTTTTTGTGTAAAGTTTTAGCTTTTTCAATATCAATTTTAATATCACCTAAAACAAATTCAGATATTTGGGTATTAGATGGTAATAAACTATTTTGAGAAATAGATGTTGTGTTCACATGAGTTGTTAACTTTGTGCCATTTTCATTGGAGAACTTTTCATCATTACCTTTATTGAATTGTGCTGGTGATTGAGCAACAGTTCTCAAGGCAGATTCTAAAGCAATATTTAGGTCAGTTTTATTTAACGCAGAATCATTAATTAATGGAATTGAACTTTTTTTAGAATCCAAACTTAACAAGATTGGTTCCTTTTGTAAATGAGTCTTTGCAATCATGGAAGGTGAGCTTGAGCTTGACCTGGCATTCTTTCCATTCTCTAATGCACCATTTTCACTTATTGGTTTTAATTTAGTTGGGTTTGTACTTTGTAAGACTTTTGCAATTAGATTCTCATTTTTTGTTAGTAATTCTATTTTTGAGCGTAATTCATCAACATCGTTTCTTAATGATTGGATCTGTGAACCTTTCTTTGGTCTAAATTGAGGATCAATTTCACACTTTAAATTCATTCTTTGGCAACGTGAGCATGGGTCCGGAAATTGTTCAGAAGCATTACATTTAATTTTGTGCTGTCGACAATGAGTACACGATGTGACAGGACGATGACCTGCAGCTGATGAATGTAATTTTTTATTATCACTATCTACAGCGTCAGTATTATTATTAATAGTATCATCATCTGTTGAATGAGTAGTTTTTTTTTTTCTTTTGATAGATGTTCTTATAGCACTTGTATCCAACTTTCTTTTGTTTGGACCTTGATTGTTTTCATTCAGCTGTTCATTATGAGATGACTGGTCGTCTGAAAACTCTTCCATTTTGGGTAGTAATTGTTTATTTGTCATATTGTTCTTTTAAATCATAAAATGTATCAGTTTGTTGACTATAAACTTAATAAAGAAATTTTTTATATGATAAGTAAAGAATAATATTTTGAGTGGAAGTTTCTTTTCAAAATTCAATAACTTCTGACTTTTTTGTATATAGTTTAGCAGATCCGGAGAAACAAAAAGGGTTAAGTGATGATTTCATCAGCGCCTCAACAACGGAGAATTTGAAAACAAAACATTCCGGGTAACTTCGAATTAGGATCTTTCATAAAATAGCTTCTTTATATTACATTCTTCTCAAATTCATACATCTAAGAACAGAACAACTACATCCTAATAATTCAAGCAAATAATATTATTATTAAATAAGAGATAAAACATTAAAATTGTAATAAATAGAGTTCATCAAGTTCACAAGATTAAGCCTTGGTGAATCTTAAGTATGGCTTAACTTCGTTGAAAGTACCGAACTTTTCCTTTGCTGCTTCATTCGAAACAGATGGTGGAATGATAACATCATCACCTTTAACCCAGTTAACACCAGTAGCAACACCCTTAGCATCACCCTTTTGTAAAGCATCAATAACTCTTAAAACTTCGGAAGTGTTTCTACCAACGGAAGCTGGATAAGTTAAAACTAATCTAACAGTCTTCTTTGGATCAATGATAAAAACAGATCTGATGGTAAAGATAGGTTGACCTTGCTGTAAGTTTTTAAAACCATCTTCATCAACCATATCGTATTTGTATGCAACCTCCTTGGATTCATCACCGATGATTGGAAAGTTGAATTTTTCACCACCTAAAATAACTTCTTCAATATCCTTAACCCATTCATTGTGAGATGGAATACCTTCTGCAGATAAACCAATTAACTTAACGCCTCTAGCATCAAATTCTGGCTTCAATTTAGCAAAAGCACCTAATTCGGTGGTACATACCGGTGTGAAATCGGCTGGGTGGGAGAAAAGAACACCCCATGAATTACCTAGGTACTCATGAAAATCAATATCACCAGCAGTGGTTGGAGCTTTAAAGTTTGGAGCAGTAGAACCAATTCTAATTCTTGGCTGAGAAGCAGCATCAAAAGAGATAAATCTTCTAACTGAAGGCTTGAAGTTAACGTTTCTGATGAAAGATCTTGCGAACATAGTGTTTAGGGATACCAATTGGGGTTTTATTGACTTAAAAAAGAAAGAAAAGAAATAAAGATTGAGAGAAGAGGAGGAAGAAAGTAATAGCAAAGGCAAATAATTATATACCAACAACTTGGCACTCCATCTATATATTGGACATGTCCAGGGTTTTCCATTTTCTATTCTTTATTTTTCACTTTGCATCCATCCAATAAGAAAAATAGAAATTTCACGTGCTTTTGCGCAATCAGACATTTATTTACTCTTTTTGGTAAATTGTCTTTTACTATTATATACAAGCAAAAATAAAGCCCACGACCGGGTTTGAACCAGTGACCAACAGATTTGCAATCTGCTGCTCTACCACTGAGCTACGCGTGCTTTACAACAGATTTTAATAAAGAGTTTTACATAAGCAAATGAATACTTTTAAAGATTATTCAATAACTATGAGAAAAATACAATTTGAAAAGTATAATCTCCTGTAATTTGAAAACTAATATCATTTTTAAAAAGTTTCAAGAATTTTGCAAAAGTTGTTACTTTTGCGAGATCAAATATTTCTTTACCATTTAGTAAATCTTATAGAAAATAAATGACACAAGGATAAGTGTAGAATCGATAATAAATGATTCCTACCAGATTTCAGACACATACAAAGATATATACACAATTTAGTTCGCCAATCCTGTGTAAATTTTGGAGAAAAGCTAGTATTTTAATAATAGGGAGTAGTTTTAGTAATCTGAGTTATTTCCATTCTTCATATAGCTCATTGGCTTGTATAATAGTCCGATAATTATTACAGATTAGAACCTTATATAATAGATATTTTATCACGTGAAATAACAAAATATTTCACCTCTAAATTTAGATGGGTGACTGGTGGAAAATTATTATTGAATTTTTGTAACAAATAACTAATATACATATTACCACATTGGAAACGTACTATAATGCGGTATATAATCATACGACAGAATATTATACTATAGTAATGTAATATAATGTAATATAATCTATACTATAAAATATATGTAATCGAACTACTACAATAGACAAAGGACAAGATTTTTGTATAGTAGTTTCCGTCTACTTCGCAATGCCTTTTTAAAGCTCTTATACATCTTACATAAATGTGGAATTATCCATTCCAATCTCCACCTCAATTTCAACTTTAGTAATCCAAATTTGCACGACTCCCTAGATTATATTACAAACAAATTGAATGTTGTATGTTAAGTAGTGTATATGTCTCAACTTACTCTACCTCAAATGCCAATCCTTTCTATTTTTCAAGTAAAGGTCAGTTTGTCAAAAACTTTATTTCAATTTCAGCCAACTACACTCATTTTAAATATAATTTGATTACTTAGGTGACTGAAAACATATAGCCTTAGTGAACTAACAAACATCATAGTTGAAGATGATTTTTATAAAGCAACCAATAAAACTGGTCTCTCAAATATATACTATTTTCCAAAAGAACAGAAACGAAATGAAATACTTCGATCATGGTACCAACAGTATCAATAATCTTTTAGATAAGTTCCATTCTTGTCATAACCTAATCAAGTCATATTTTACAACTTCTACACCCACCGAAAGTTGAAACTCTCCGCTCACCTTCCTACTGAATTAACCTTCACTCCCACCAGACCTGACATCAGAATTCAGACTGCTCTTCACCATTACCATAAGAGGCTTTCAGGGTTCAATTATTTTATTCTGGACAAACCCAAATTGCTACATTTTATCTTTTAAGAAACATATGGATGGTAGGATAACCCTTCCCTCACATATAGCCATCACATCAAAACAATTCATACTAGAATGAGTAAGTTTATCAGAGTTTCAAAATTTCTCTTATCATTCCATAAAATTGAGAAAAAATTAGGACTCAAGATCCCTAGCTTTGATTGTTTAACAGAACAAATAGCGAGAACTTGCAATGTGTAAGAGTTAGGTATAATAAATGGTGGTTTATCCCAAGATTACTAAGTAAATATCAGCAGAATTTATCAATTAAGGTGAATGTTTCACGGGGAGTAATACCACAAAAATCGAAAAATTTGAAGCTTATTTTTCAATATTTGAGTTAGGTCAAGTTTGAGGTGGCTTAGGTGATAATCTAACGGGAATATTCATAATATGACTCGGAAACTGTTGTATTTACTTATTCAAATATTAATTGAAGCTCTAGTCCACCAGCAGATCTCGTAAAATTACCCTTCTACTTTGTGATGAACATTTTCATTAACTATAATATATTACTCTTTTCTTTTTATATACTTATTTATATTACTCACTCTTTTTACCTTATTACTATTTTATTAACAGTAAATTTTTTATAATAATTAAAGGTTTACATTCTTATACATTTAATCTTAGATGTCATTTAAGGCCTAAAATAGCTGTAATTAAATATAATTATAGTATTATTTTATAATCTAAATAATATTAAGATTATACGTTTGAGTTAGTTTTAGTAAGAGTTACAGCGGTAATACAATATAAATCCGATACTAACAATAGAATTCAACTAAGCTTCTATATATTTCCTAAAAACTGTATAGGGACATTAGATTTTAATAAAGTTAAGTGCGAGTTTTCACTTGATTGTCCTCTCCTTCATCAGAGATTCCAATTTGAGGGAATGTCAAGTCTATCGACGCGACAGAGTCTATAATTGGGAACTATAATTTCTATTAATTTTTTATAAATTTTACTAACCAGTCTGTGACACAGATCTCTAATTTGCTTCTATTAACAGTGTGAACCCCTTTATTATTGATTGATGAGACAGTAGTTTAGTAATCATAAGATTAAATTATAAAGCAGTATAAACAAGTATATACAAGGATAAAAAAATGGCAGGATCTAGTAGTTGTATAGGAAATTTCACCACAGAGGAAGTAAGTAAAGTATGAATTAGAATAACTATATAGCATCAAATATGGTAACATATATTAGAGAGTACTTTTTTTTGTAGAAGATAAGTTATTAATGGTTGATAATACTTTTTTGAACTGTACTGGACAACTTGGGTTTGCACATTTATCTACTGATGGTATATGAATCATACAGAAGGGGTCGCATTCAAATAGGACTTAGCTTTTGAGTTTTAATAAAAGATATCAATACAAATAAATAAGATTTATTTGTTTTGTATATATGATGATGATGATGATAATGATGATGATGATGATGATGATGATGATGATGATGGTGATGATGATGATGATGATGATGTGTGTGTAACGAAACAGTGAAGAATCTCATATAGACTATGCATAACCAAGCATTTGGTTGATATTTCACACTTGGTAATTAGGTCTAGTACATAGCAGATAAGATTTTGTTTGAGAAATATTATCATAATCATTAACATTAACAAATGCAATAATATTTATCTTTCACAATTGAAGAAGTTTCCTTAGTAGTAAAAAATATAAACTAAATGTATATAGAATTTATCACTATGTTATCAGTATATGTTGATGTAATTATATATAGTTTTACTTAATCTAGTTTCCTTTGTTTTAGGAGAAAAAAAGACTTGCATACTCGATAATAGCAAATATCAAGAACATACTAAATATTATTCTTATTAGGAGATTTAGACAACAATACTATATTATTTCAGTAAATATTTTTGAAAAAAAAAGTACAGTGTTTTGTTGATTTTCCAGTGCTTTCAATTTTGCAAATACATAGACATCTTTGTTTCTTTTGAAATTACTAATAATTTATTTTCGTAATGAATTATGTATTTTTACTCTGGATGATTGTCTAAAAGTACATTTAAGCCTTCTACATAATTTATCGATTCAAAACTATGCTACGCACAACAAAAATACTTATATAGTTTCTTTCAACAGCTGTAATGATTTTCACCAAAAGCTTGATAAATGCTTTATATAAATAGGTAGAAACTTGAAAACAATGCCAAAAAAATCTCTTTAGTTAACTATTGAATCCATTTTTTATTGATATAATTATAAAGCTAATGTATTAACAAATAAACATTACGAAAAAAAGAAAACTAAATAGTTCATAAACGCAGAAAAGAATAATGATATAGTAAATGCAAATTGGGTTTAATAAATAACAAAAGAAAAGAATAACAAATACTGAAAAAGAGACATTGTTTCTATGATTTATAATTTAGAGAAAAAGCTTAAGCATATAGTGCGGATGAGTCAACTTGCATTGATGAAGCTTGTCCATATTCCATTTGATGATAATTTTCATCATCAATTTTGAAGTAATCATGATTTAATGCTCTCTTTGCACTTATTCTAATGGCCGGATCATAAGCCAGTAATTGTTGAAGTAAATCAATACCACTTGCATCAAGTTTAGTAACGATTGAAGCTAAATTTTGTCTCTTCCATTTTGGGAACGTGTCTTTATAATCACTCATAAATTCAACTTCTGGCCAAACTTCCTTTGTTGGCGTACCTAAAACTTTAAAAATTTTAAAGATTTGATCAATTTCTGAATCACCAGAAAATAATGGTTTACGTTGTGCCATTTCTGCAAATATACAACCAATTGACCACATATCAACACCGGTGGAATATTGCTTACCACCTAATAAAATTTCTGGTGCACGATACCATAATGTAACAACTTCATGCGTGTAAGCTCGTAATGGAACACCAAATGCTCTTGCCAAACCAAAATCTGCAACTTTCAGACTACCTTCTTTGTTAATTAACAAATTCTGCGGCTTTAGATCTCTATGTAAAACACGATGCGAATGACAATAGTAAATACCCTTAACTAATTGAACCATAAATTTTTTAACCATATTTTTATTCATACCTTCTCCTTCAGGAATAGATTCCATGTATTTTTTCAAGTCCATATCAAGAAATTCAAAAACTAAGTAAATTTTATTAGAATTTGAATGAACGATATCATAAAGTCCAACAATACTATCATCTCTAAGTTCTTTTAATAATGAAATTTCTCTAATAGTGGTTGATGGAATACCTTCATCTTCAGATTCAAGTCTAATCTTTTTTAATGCAACAACTCTATTACCGTGCTTGGTATCAATAGCTTTATAAACAACTCCATAAGTACCTTCACCAATTTTTTCTAATCTGTCGAAATCATTAACTTCTAAACTCATTTATTGTGATATTATTATTTGATTTCTTTTCTATCTT
Source organism: Pichia sp. NRRL Y-12827 (assembly GCA_030570315.1). Lineage (NCBI taxonomy): Eukaryota > Fungi > Ascomycota > Pichiomycetes > Pichiales > Pichiaceae > Pichia > Pichia sp. NRRL Y-12827. The sequence continues at coordinate 265,252 of JAJLVN010000006.1, forward strand.
TATCTATGACGTGTCTGGTATATATACAGGGATGTATTGTATTTGTTAATGGCTTCCAATGGTAGCTCAAAGAGAAATCCCCTTTCAATTATTACACCATTTTATACGCAAAAATACAAAATACGAAAATGCGGAATCGCCAAAACATAAACAAGCGTTCCTTATTTGGGTAAATAAATAATAAATATAAGAAGGGTTACACGTTCAAAAAGTTGGGTTATTGAGATCGTTTGTTGATTGTTAGGCATCAAAAATCATATATAAAAGAATAATATAAGATCATTAAAGATAATTATAATTATAATTGTTTCTTTTCTGCTTCTAAACGTGCAGCCTTCTTCAAAGCTCTCTTTCTAATACTTTGGTGCATATCAAGGTTGACTTTGTTAACAGTTTTTGAATAGACGCCAACAAAAGTGTCAATAGCCCAGTGCATTAGTGCATGTGATGGATATGGAGTAATGGTGGCGTATCTTTCTTGTGCACCAACACGTCTACCAACATTCTTCAAGGTTGCATTAACAAATTGTTTTGGGTTTGGAATAGTGAATGAAGATCTTTTAATTTTGGACATTGCAGAGGTAACTAAGTAAGAAATGACCAACTCAACATCAACACCTTCTGGCTTTAATTCACCTGCAAGTGCAGCTGACCAGTTCTGTAAGAATGCTTTTGAACCTGAATACACACCTAATAGTGGACTTGGAACCAAACCTGCAAATGAACCCATGGTTAAAACCAAGCCACGAGTACCTTTATTCTTCTTTGAATTTTCAACAATTAACGGAGCAATTAACTTTGTGACTTTTAAAGTAACAATATTGTTTAATGTAATAATGTTTAACATTTCTTCTTCAGTTGTATCTAAAAATGAAACAGGAATTGAATGTGATTGTCCAACATTATTGATTAAAACTGAGATAGGCAAACCTTCTAAAGCTTTTGAAAGTAATAAATAGTTTTCTGGTGCATCAGTGGTTGCATCAAACGCAACAATCTTCGTTTCTTTGTTAAACTTTGATTCAATTTCAGTTGCAACTAGCTCAAGTTTTGACTGAGTTCTTGAAACAAGAACAATATTGAAACCTTTCTTTGCAAGTTGGAATGCATATTCTTTACCAATTCCATCAGATGCACCGGTAACAACTGCCCAGTTACCCTTATTTGCCCCATATTTGTCAAAATTAACACCTGGTAAAATATATGATTCAAGAATAATTGCACCAAAAGAGAGTAAGGTAGTAGTAACTTTGAATACACCAACTGCTAAAACAGCATATAAAAGGCCACTGAGCAGAGTAGAATCTAAATTACACATGGTTTGAATCAATGAAGACATGCTCATGTTGCTTTAGCTTTGTTGAACTTTAAAAAGAGGAATGAATGATGGTAACCAGAGTGGAACGTGAAAGGGGAAATTCAGAGAAAATAAAAGAAGTGAGAAAATGTGTAATCTCTTATGGTTTTTTTACAATCCGTTTTTGACTCCATTGATATACTCTATTTTGTAATCATCATTTAACGTTATTATACTATACTTATTTTACAAAAATTATACAAAGCCTAAATTATATAGTCAAGTTCATTGATTCAAGTTGTTCTTCTGCAAGGCGAACGCGATCCTCTTCGCCCTTTAGGATTCTATTATATCTATTTATGTCCATTTCAAGTTCAAAACAGCGTGCCCCAATATCGAGAAGATTAGAGTTGATTGTATCTAACTCATCGAAGCCTTTAATTAAATCCTGTTTAATCTCACCATGTGCATGGATTCGACTGATCCAGTGTTTCTCCTTGAATTCTGATTCTCTCTTTTGTTCAAGCTCACGTTCTCGCACCAAATCACGTTCCTTCTGTAATCTGGTTTCCTCTTCGAGTTTCCTTCTTTTTATATCTTGTTGTACATTTGCATCATCATTTGGAAGAAATGGTTGCTGTGGTTGGTGATGTTGATTGTGACTATGTTCAATGTTAGGATTGACACCTTCACCTCGACCCGTACTATACATTCCATTTTCATATCTATTATTAAAGCTATCTTCTCTTTCTTGATAATATGATCGTTGTGTTGATTTACTTGATATACCATCATATCCTATATTACCATTAACATGATTATTATAGTAATATCCTGCATTTCCACTACCTCTTGCAGAACTCCAGCCACTCCTTGAGCTCCCACCTCTAGTTCTTCCTCTAGTACTTCCGCCTCTTATAAACCGGGATGAATACCCGCCTCTCTCACGTCCTGAATATTCATTATAATATCCACTCCATTTAGAATTTTCAAACCCACCACTGCTGTGAACAGCTGGATGTTCAGTGCCACTATTTGAAGCAAGATATGTGTTGGTTGACTGCTCATTTCCATTCACACTAGTACTTCCATCGCTTGCAATGACATTGTTGTTATTAGTAGGTGCGTTATTACTATTGACACTAGAGCTTGTGATGATATTATTATCTGGATTAGACGAGGACGAAGATGGAGGAACATAGCTAATGTTACTGTAAAGACCAGGACTCCCATAATAACTACCAGCACTGCTATTTCTACCTCTTGAACCTCCTCGACGAGATATTGGTGAACTACTATAGTATGGGTCATGATAATACCCACCGTACTGTCCATGGCTGCCCAAAGAAGAACCCCTGTATGAGGCTCCACCGCGGCCAGGATATTTTCCGTTCATGTTGCCGCCTCTCATGATGTTGCCTATTGTTCACCAACAGAGAAGTGTATAAAAAAAAGGAAAGTCACTGGATTGTATGTTCAAGAAAACTGAAAATGGAAAAAACATGTTGCATCTTGTCAATTTTGAAGTATCAAATTTTGCACAACGCGGGAAATGCTACGCTCAAGAGCTTCTTCATCTACTTGTCACATAAGCAAATAGAAAATAATGGTACAAAGTTTAATAATACACGAAGGTTGTACAATGAAAGCAAAAAGATTAGCGTAAAAGGTAAAAGGATATGTATGGGTTCTTTTAGTAATAAAGGAAAGTAGCAAAAGCATCAAAAATTAGCCTTAAAGCAAACTTAATGTGACAATCTTTTTCCTGGAACTAAAGCAAAAATAATACTAAAAACAGCAGCAACAGAGCAAATAATCAAAATAACAAACAAAGATCTTTTATACAGTATCTTCTTAACATATTTCTCTCTCAATGGAATAATGCCTCCAGGCGTTGCCGTACTTTCACTATATCCAAAAAAACATAAAAATGGATCAATTCTGTAAAATGCACCAAAGAAGAAGTATGACATCAGAAAAAATGGTACAACAACTACAGCTCGTCTTGGCTTTGGTTGATAATCCATGAAGATTAGTGTGTAACCGGTCCAAAATGCAGCAAATCCACAAATGATTGAAAATAGTAATCTTACTACTGATGATTTTTTAGTGACATTTTTGAGAGCATGATTTCTCAAGAAATTTGGATATACATTAAACTCCATTGCTTTGAAAACATATTCTCTTGCTTCATCAAAAACTTCAGGATCATCTCTACCCTGACTTTCCAAAGCATACTTGATTCTACCTACAATTTCAGCTGGAATTTCAATTTTCTCTGAATTTGGTGAAAAATATGTCGATAAAATATTTCTTGTTGAATTTCTTAAAGTTGTACGACTTAATAAATGCGATTTATCAAAAGATCTATGCTTTTCATCGAAATCATTTTGAATGAACATTTCAACCATTTCCGGATTAATCTTTGAAATCCTGAAGTTACCCTTGCTTACTTCACTAACGTCATCTTTTATGAGATTATCAAAACTACTATTATCATCAAATAAAAGACTTTGTCTTCTGAGGTCTTGAATTTTTGAATTGACCAATGGATCATTTGATTTAACTGCACTTTCACCTCTCAAAAAAGTCGACAGACGATGTGTATCAGCACTTTCAAACAAATCATTCTTCATCAATAAATCCAATAAAGTAGAAGAAGTTCTTGAATTACGGCTGCTAACGTGTGAATTTCTGACAGAAGCTGTAGAGTCATTAACCAGACTAGGTGGTCCCATATCATTAACCTTAGAAGTACTTTGTTTTCGTTTCTCTGTGATTTTTTTTTCCTTTGTTCCAGTTGCTTTTGAATTTAAAACACTATTTGCCTGACTGGCTTGTTTAACCATATTATTTACTGTCAATGAATCTCTTAATGTCTTAACATAAGCTTTACAAAGGTTTATGTGTTGAACTGTGTCAATCCAAAAATCTAAATAATCAATTAAGTTTTCTTCATCTCTCATGAATACATAAAATGACCATAAATCCAGTGGTGATTGTGTTTTTTTATTCAAAATTTCAAAAAGTGTAGGCCATCGATCTATTGAATCACTAAAATCTACAGCATCAGAATTAAAATTTTGTAGATTACCATTTTGTTTTTCCAATTCATTTAAGGCATCATAATAGTCTTGTAAATCGGATACATCACCTAGTTTAGATTTGGTGAATGTCTCATCATGGTTTTCTGTAGACATGTTGTTTTCGTTATACCTTTTGCACTATGGTAGTATTTTCTATGTGAATTGCAAAGTGTAAACAATATTAAACAATCACAGTTTCAAAAAATATTTATTAAGCTATCGATGTAATACTGTTTATAAAGATTAATTGGTTGATCAAACGTATATGGTGTGTTTGTTTGTTGAATCTAAAAACAGACCTTGAAATTTTTGGTACCTCACGTTTATTTTTAGGTGGCTGGTCCATAAAAAAAAACAATAGAAAATGAGAAAACCAAGATTGGTATGCTTTAACAGTTATATTGTCAATCTAGAATAGCAACCTATGAGCTTTTGCAAGTATAATGACTCTAACTTTACTGATGGCCAAGACTGTTTATTATTTTGGATTATGTATTTCATATTTACTTATGTAAATATATTGGCTGTAATAAAAAAAAAAAGAGTACTCTCATTGTAAAGGTATCGATGTATATTTGTACAATGTAGACACTAATGAGGATAGTTTATGCATGTATAAAACACAGTGATATGCTGTTGTTTTGCAGTTTTTTGGTTTCAATGATGAATTTCTTTATTTCTAAAATAAAAGTTTAAGACCTCATTTGACAAAATGTTTCCCCTTTCTTTTGTTTTTTTTGTTCCCTTTAAAATGGGATTCCCCTTTTCAATTATCCTTTCATTACTTATTACTCACTTCTTTTCTTTTACTTGCTTCATTTTCTTTGCTTCTAATAACACCAAAGCTAATTCTTTAGTATTTTCATTGCTGTTTTAACTACTTAACTTAAAAGTTTTTATAAAAATGCCTGTTGAACTTTTAATGAGACCTGTTATGAGACCATTAATTGTTGTTAAATCAATTTTATTATCTCCACATAGACGTTCCAGTCGGTATGTTCCACATTATATAGATTTAGATGAATCCAAATGTTCTGAATACGCTTACAGAAAAAGATTTGGTACTGGTTCAAAAATTTGGGATGTTTATGATACTAAAGCGGAAGGCTCAGGCCCAATGGGTCCAACTTCTCAAAAAGAATCACTATTTTGGTTCAGTAGATCAAGAGCTGTTAAAGGTGCTTATAAAATGTACTCGGCTCAAATCAGAAACACTGGTCCAAATGGTGAAGATGAACCGGTTGCTACTTGTAGAGCTGGTTTAAATTCTGATGTTTTACTAATTAGAGCACCAGATGCTCCTGTTGCAGAATTAGGTTGGCACACAATTAGTCATAAAGTTGATGCTCTTGATGCTTATAGAATGTTCAATCTTGCTGATGGTGGAACTTATCAATGGACCACAGAAGGTAAATTTTTAGAAAAAGTTAAAAATGTTGGTGAAAAGGAATCTGAAGTCCGGGAAAGAATTGCAAGAGTCGTTCCAGCTGGTAATGTTGGATTTAATTTAATTGTTGATGAATCCAAAATTCCAAGAGAAATGGCACTATTAACTGCGCTTTGTTCTTGGGTGGATCAATGGAATACTAACTTGGCTTTAGGTGGTATCTACTATGCAAGACAACCATTCCATATTGGATGGAAGAGAGATTAGCTAGCTTGATCTCGGCACAACTGTAACAAAAGCTCAGTATATAATTCCTTTATAGGTTAGGATAACAAAATTAGATGAACCAAATGAACATGTTAGATTCTTAAAATTTGGAAAGGTGAAACTCGTTCTTGTTCATGAAGAATTTATAGAAGTTTTTAAATCTAACTGCTGACAGATAATATGCATAATGCAAATCTAAACTTAATAAGTGATTCTATCAAGTTCTTAATAATATTTTTAGTGAAGCCGTGTTTGATCTTTTTTTTTTTTGGCAAAAGAACCAAAGTATTTCATTTATGATAAATCATTATTGATATAAATGATTGATGCAAGATTATCACCTTTTTGAATTATGTATCTATAGAAATCAAAGAAACAGGTAAACGTGAATTATGAATATATAATAAGGAAAAAATAGGTTTTTAAACAGGTTTTTGATATTATTTCGAGGTCATTGAGAGATAGACATCAAAATCAAATTATTACCTAAATGAAAAATAATAACATGACAAACATTTTTTAAAGGGTATAAGTTTAGCGCGGTCCGGAAATTACCAGATACAGTAACAGATGCCTAATAAGGCAATACCGGAAACCGCGGATTGTTGAGTCACAGTGGTTGCTGGCAGATTAACTGTAAATCGTTGAAAAATTTGCAGTTAATAAATGAAAACTGATTTCTTCCAAAGTTTTTCAAACACTTTTTCTTTAGATTCTTTTTTCTTTCTTTTATAAAACATCTCTTTTTTGATCTGTAAAGAAACTCAAGCTAAAAATATTAAGTAACTATGGCTGTTGCTAAATTTCTAAACTTGTCATCAGTGAAGCAATTCACTAGATTTTCTAGTTTGAAACACTCATTTAAAACTCAATATAAGTTTTATTCTACTACTCAATATGAAGGTGGAAACATAATGAAAAACTTTTCTGATGATAATGGTGTCCATTTAGTTGATGTTTCCAAAGTTTTAGTTATCGGATCGGGTGGTTTATCTATTGGTCAAGCCGGTGAATTCGATTATTCAGGTTCTCAAGCAATCAAAGCATTAAAAGAAGCAAATAAAAAATCTATTTTAATAAATCCAAATATTGCAACTAATCAAACCTCTCACGCGTTAGCTGATGAAGTTTATTATTTACCAGTTACACCTGAATATATTACTTATATTATTGAACGTGAAAAACCAGATGGTATTTTACTTACATTTGGTGGTCAAACTGGTTTAAATGTTGGTGTTAAGTTAGATAAATTAGGTATTTTGAAAAAATATGGTGTGAAAGTTTTAGGTACTCCAATTTCCACTTTAGAAACTTCTGAAGATAGAGAATTGTTCGCTCAAGCTTTAAACGAAATTAATATTCCAATTGCTGAATCGATTGCTGTTAATACTGTTGATGATGCACTTAAAGCTGCTGAAGAAGTTGGTTATCCAATTATTGTTAGATCCGCTTATGCATTAGGTGGTTTAGGTTCTGGTTTCGCAAATAATGCAGAAGAATTAAGAAATTTATCTTCTCAATCATTATCATTAGCTCCTCAAATTTTAGTTGAAAAATCATTAAAGGGTTGGAAGGAAGTTGAATATGAAGTTGTTAGGGATAGATGTGATAACTGTATTACTGTGTGTAATATGGAAAATTTCGATCCTTTAGGTGTTCATACTGGTGATTCTATTGTTGTTGCGCCATCTCAAACATTATCAGATGAAGAATATCATATGTTAAGATCTGCCGCTATTAAAATTATTAGACATTTAGGTGTTGTTGGTGAATGTAATGTTCAATATGCTTTGCAACCAGATGGTTTAGATTATAGAGTTATTGAAGTTAACGCAAGACTATCAAGATCTTCTGCATTAGCATCAAAGGCAACTGGTTATCCATTAGCTTATACTGCTGCAAAAATTGGTCTTGGCTACACATTACCCCAATTACCTAACCCTGTTACTAAATCAACATCTGCAAACTTTGAACCATCATTAGATTATATGGTTACTAAGATTCCAAGATGGGATTTAGCTAAGTTCCAACATGTTAAGAGAGATATTGGTTCAGCAATGAAATCCGTTGGTGAAGTTATGGCGATTGGTAGAAATTTTGAAGAATCTTTCCAAAAGGCAATTAGACAAGTTGACCCATCCTTCATTGGTTTTCAAGGTGATAAGTTTGATAATATTGATGACGTTTTACAAAACCCAACTGATAGAAGATGGTTAGCCGTTGGCCAAGCTTTATTACACGAAGGTTATACTGTCGATAGGGTTCATGAAATTTCAAAAATTGATAAATGGTTCTTACATAAATTAATGAATATTGTTAATATGCAGAAGGAATTAGAAGGTTTAGCTTCAATTGATGGTATTACTACTGATGTCATGTCAAGAGCAAAGAAACTAGGTTTTTCAGATAAACAAATTGCGTTAGCTGTTAAATCTGATGAATTATCAGTTAGAGCATTAAGAAAATCTTTTGGTATCACTCCATTTGTTAAGAGAATTGATACATTAGCTGCTGAATTTCCAGCTTCAACTAATTATTTATACACTACTTACAACGCGTCATCTCATGATGTTGATTTCAACGAACAAGGTACTATGGTTTTAGGATCAGGTGTTTACAGAATTGGTTCATCAGTTGAATTTGATTGGTGTGCAGTTTCTACAGCAAGAGCTTTAAGAAAGGTTGGTAAGAAGACAGTTATGGTTAACTACAATCCAGAAACTGTTTCAACTGATTTTGATGAAGTTGATAGATTATACTTTGAAGAATTATCATTTGAAAGAGTTATGGACATTTATGAATTAGAAAACTCAGATGGTGTTGTTGTTTCAGTTGGTGGTCAATTACCACAAAATATTGCACTGAAGTTACAAGACAATGGTGCAAAAATTTTAGGTACTAATCCGGAAGACATTGATAAGGCTGAAGATAGACATAAGTTTTCATCAATTTTAGATTCAATTAATGTTGATCAACCACAATGGAAGGAATTAACATCCGTTAAGGCAGCTGAAGATTTTGCAAATACCGTTGGTTACCCAGTTTTAGTTAGACCATCATATGTTTTATCAGGTGCTGCAATGTCAGTTATTAGATCTGAATCCGAATTAGAGAGTAAATTATCAAATGCAGCAGATGTTTCAGCAGAACATCCCGTTGTTATCACTAAGTTTATTGAAGGTGCACAAGAAATTGATATTGATGCAGTGGCGGCAAATGGTAAGGTTATTGTTCATGCAGTTTCTGAACATGTTGAAAATGCAGGTATTCATTCAGGTGACGCAACATTGGTTTTACCACCACAAAAACTCGACCAAAATATCATGGATAGATTAAAGGAAATTGCAGATAAAGTTGCTAGTGCATGGAGGATTACAGGCCCATTTAATATGCAAATCATCAAAGCTGAGAATAAAGAAACAGGTGTTCCAGATTTAAAGGTTATTGAATGTAATATTAGAGCTTCTAGATCATTCCCATTTGTTTCTAAGGTTTTAGGTGTTAATTTTATTGAAGTTGCAGCAAGAGCATTATTAAATGATCCAACATTAAAACCAGTTGACTTAATGAACAAAAATTACAATTATGTTGCAACTAAAGTTCCACAGTTTTCATTTACTAGATTAGCAGGTGCAGATCCATTTTTAGGTGTTGAGATGTCATCAACTGGTGAAATTGCATGTTTTGGTTCTAATTTAATTGAAGCATACTGGACCACTATTCAATCAACTATGAATTTCCATTTACCATTACCACCATCTGGTATTTTATTTGGAGGTGATTTAACTAATGATTATCTTGGTACTGTTGCACAAAGATTAGAAAAGATTGGATATAAATATTATACAGCAAATGAAAATGTAGCAGAATACTTAAAGAAATATACCTCTACTCCAATTGAAGTTATTGAATTCCCAAAGACAAACAAGAGAGAATTAAGAGAAGTTTTCCAAAAGTATGATATCAAATCTGTTTTCAACTTAGCAAGAACCAGAGCAGAATCACTTGAAGATGAAGATTACGTCATGAGAAGAAATGCAATTGATTTTGGTATTCCATTATTCAATGAACCAAAAACCTCTTTGTTATTTGCAGAATGTTTGAAAGAAAAGCTTCCCGGTAGACTTGAAGACTTAGCCAAGGATCAAGTTATCGTTCCACCAGAGGTTAGAAGATGGAGTGAATTTATTGGCGGTAAGCCAGTATGATTGTATAGAATCGGTATAGCACAGTACATTATATAAATACGTATATAAATGATAATTTTAGTTAATTTATGAAACGAGAAAAAAACAATAGCAAAGAAGGATTATCAAAAGAAGAAAGAAATGCATGCACCCTCACACACTGGGATTGTCACTAACCATAAGTGAAGTTGCACCACTAAAAGAGGGTGTGGATCGCTGGTCCATTGGATACTACTTCAACACAGACAAAAATAGTCTATGGTTGAACCTCATCGGTATATGGATAGTGTAGTATCGAGCATTTGCACTGGCCTAGCCAACGTGGTTGGTCTTGGGGAAGCCGGTGTTTTTTGTCAGCTGCAGCCCGTGTTGCTCCAAAAATCCTTTGTTTCGATAGCGTTGCCGTGCGAACCAGGGAAGAAAAAGGGAAAGAGAAAGTTGCACATCACACTTCAAATTTCAATTTTCACCATCTTGCTTTGTCTGATTATTGAAGTTTCTGGCCAGGCAGAGAACAGAGAACTATCATTGCTTTTTGTGTGCCATTTCCTATTTCTTCAGAGCTCTTTGCCTTTGTTTCACTTTTTTCTTTTACTAACTCCAACCTTCATTCAATCAATTGTCTAGCACGTTCATCTATCTTTGTATAGAGACATTTGGTTCCTTCACATAATGGGTAATTGCGCTTCCAAAAACGACATACCTTCTCCAAAACCACAAAACCCAAACTATAACGGTGTTTACAAAACAACCGCTGACTCAGTAGAAAACAACAATAACAGTGATAACTGCAATACCATTAATGGTAGTACTGGGAATCATATCAATAAAACGCACAAAACCAATGATAGTATAAGTAATTCAAACCAACATACTGATAATTTCAAAGTATCAGCCACAGGTGCCATTATGGCAAGAAATGATTCTTTGGATGCCACTCTGGATAGTAATAATAATAACAACCTCCCTGAAAAACAACCAGGCCTTCAATCGGTGTATGAAATGTCAGAGCTTAAAAAGTCTAAAACAAAGAAGGCGAAACAGGCTAAAGTATTACTGTTAGGGTCCGGAGAGTCTGGTAAGTCGACCATTCTAAAACAAATAAAAATTATTCATCAAAATGGGTTTTCTGAAATTGAAAAAATTGAGTACAAGCCTTTTGTTTTTGAGAACGTTTGTGAATCAGCCCATTGCATCGTAAAAGCCATAAATCAGTATAAGCTGTTATCTTCATTAGCAAATATAACAAATGATGAGTTGGAAATATTATTAAACTATGAAGTGCCGACCGACAATCAAAGTGCTCCCTTTGATCCCAAAATTGCAGATTTGATTGAAAAATTAATATCAAATTCTATTGTTCAAGATCTTTTAACCAATAAGAAATATGACTTTTACATTTTGGATTCAGCAGCTTATTTCTTTGAAAATTTAGAACGTATAAGAGATGCAAAATACTTACCTTCCACTGATGATATAATTCGTACAAGAAAACGAACTTCGGGTATTTTTGATACCAATTTTCAGATGGAAGATCTGAATATACATTTATTTGATGTTGGAGGTCAAAGATCCGAAAGAAAGAAGTGGATTCATTGCTTTGATAATGTTACTGCTATAATATTTTGTGTTGCCCTGAGTGAATATGATCAAACTTTATTAGAATCTTCAGAGCAAAATAGACTGGAAGAATCCTTAAATCTCTTTGAATCTGTTGTGAATTCAATGTGGTTTAAAAAAAGTGCAGTCATCTTATGTCTGAATAAAGTTGATAGACTAATTGAAAAATTATCTTATTCACCCCTAGAAAAATATTTCCCTGATTACGTTGGTGGAGAAGATGTTAGTAATGCTACTAAATACATTCTTTGGAGGTTTCAACAACTTAATCGTGGAAATTTGACCCTTGTTCCTTGCGTTACTCAAGCAACCAATACCGAAGATATTCGTCTAGCGTTTGCAACAGTTAGAGAGACAATCCTTCACAATAATCTACTAGAAAGTGGTATTATTAATTCACAGTAATTTTCTAGTAGTAATTCTATGAACATTCTCAAAATACGCAATAATATGTTTACTAATTAACTCCTAACATTTAATCTTCAACAATTTTTCTTTGACTTTATTATTATTTTCTGTACTGATTTACCATTTGTATTATTAACTGGATTAATACCTATTTATTTAAGTTTAAATAAACTCGCCAAACTATCACTATATCCTGTATTTTTTCAAGGTTGGATATAACATATCTTGCCTCTCCAAAAAATCTTTTTTTCCCAAGCCCTCACCGGATATAATGGCTTGCATATGTATATTGAGTGATTATTATTGTTGTTGATTATGTTCTTTTTAAGCAAGATTGCTTTCAGACCTTAACAGTATTTTTACACTATTCCTAAATTTATTGAACTGTTGAATTGGATAAAAAATCACTTGAATCCTACACTAGTTAATCTCTACGCAATATCAAGCAAAATGATAGGGCTATTAAAATATTTGATAGTTTTGTATTTTGGGGTATATGTTCTCATATATTTTCTAACAAAGGGCAGGTTATCTATTGGCTTTATTTCATGGTTACAATTAATCAATGTTAAAATCAATTTCCTTGATCTGAAAGTTTCAATTAGCTCAATTTCTATGCAAATTAGACCAATGTATTATTTACATAGGAAAAAATTAAAGGCAACTCATCATGATGGTCTAATTGTTATCCAGATATATAAATTGAATATTGATACATCAAATTTAAAAGCTAACACTTCCAAACCAAAAAAGGAATTTGTTAATCCAATGGAAACATGTTCATCCACGCTGCAAGATAAAATAGTTCAGAGAACAGTTTTTATACTACAATGGCTGAGATGGATCCTACCAATCACTATCGTTTTACACGATACCACTCTTAAAAGTGACGACGAGTGGCTAAATATAGAAACCCTTTCTACATCTTTCAATTGTAAATTAATAACAAATGAATTAACAGATATAAGGGAGTTAAAAAACTCAATTCATTTTAGTCTATCAAACATTATAAATTCTGAACACAGGATTATTAAAGATTTGAAATGGACTTTTGTCAGTTCAACTCCTATCGAATCCTTATGCTCTCCAAAATTTTCAAAATTAATTTCTTCTTGTGTTTGTCATGGTATTAATATTGATATGGATAAAATAAAAGTAATTATGTCAAAACTAGGTCCGAAGAAAATTAATGAAAATGTGCTGGAAAGGGATATACCCACTGAAATCAATGAAGAAATTGATGGTTTTGAAGAAATTGATGCCAATGTTTTACAGAGATTTTTTAGCAAATTTGACAAAACAAATGTTTATTTTGCATTTGATGAAACAAAGATCAAGAATAGAGACACTAAATGTTATCTAAAGAATGTCGTTTTTTCTGCGAACAGTATAGATAAAAATGAGGTTTTTAAAAAGTTCAAGAATCATAATTTATGTAAACTCACATTCAATATGTCAGGATTAAAAATATCAAATGATTCATATGAAAAGTCAAATGTTCAACTGGAGTTTTTCAATTTTTTTGCAATGATGGATATAAAAGCTCTTATTTATTGTTACAAACATATAAATAATACAAAAAAAATCCATGCCTTTACATCTGATGATTCATTCTTAGCAAGAGGTTTCTTAACAATGACCAACGTATCGTTATTTACAGATATAGAAGATATAATAAAGTTCCAAGATTTGAACAGAAAAAATAAATCAAAAAACAACAATTTGAAAACTGATAATCCACAAGATATCCTTAAAAAGGTTATTGAAGCTAATAAGAAAAGTAACATTTTTGAGAATCTTTTATACTTGACACATAAAATCGGAACTAGAGCTCAAATTTTAACACTTGCAATTCAAGTTTCATTGTCAGAATCACTAAAGTCACACTTGTTAGTTGATGATATATTGTTGGATTCTTCAATGTCCGACTTTGTTTCTTCGTTGTACGATACCGATTCAGTTTATATACCTAAAAAGTCAATTTCAATTTCAATTAGAAATACTCAAGCTTTAGTTGTTGATGATTTTGTTCCACATAAGTTTTTTGTTATTGATCTGATAGATTACACTACTTCAGTTGCTACCTATCACAGTTCTGTTGTTATTGATGAAATGTCAGTTTCTATTAATCATATTGAGTATTTGGCAGAGAATATTAATATTTGCAAGAAAGTTGCTCACTTAGCAAGGAAATTAGTTAATAGAGATATTTTGGCAGATGTTAACGTGGTAGAGAAGACAGATATCATGGCTGGTGATACAATTGAAGTGGTTGAAAAGCCAAGAAATAAATCATTTTTGCCAGGTTTAGTTGAACTTGTTGTATTTAAGATTCATAAAGTGACGTGCACAGCGTGTTTTTTTAATCCTGTCAAATATTGGGATGGCAAAGACCAGTCAGATATTAATAACTTTAAGCGTGGTCTTTCAGTTATTTTTAATGAATTTTCAGTCAAGCTTGATAATACTGTTGATCTACCTATATGTGATATTAGATTAAAAAGTTTCAAAGCTTCTTTAATAAGGGATTACGTTTCTGAAAGAAAAAAAAAATTTTTACCAATAATTTTTGATATTCAAAACTTACATTCAAAATATATTTATTTAACAAACACTTTATCAACAACCATTCCACTTATTGATGCATCTATATCAGTTGAAGTTTTATGGACTGTGTTTTTTATCTTGTCAATTTTAGAGTCAATGAAAGGAATAAAACTAGATACTAATAAAACAAACAAAGTTTCGAAGAAAAAGAACAAGAAATCATCAAGTTTGAAATTACATATATTGTTTTCCTTACCCTTATTAATGTTGAAATTGCAATTACCGTCCGATGTTGATTTAGCACTTGAAGTAGATTCATTAAAATATTCTTATGTTCCATCTAAACACGATCATAAGAATTTATCATTTAAAGTTATTAGATTCTATGGACCAAATCCACATGCACAAGGCTTTTGGACCTTACTGTTTATAGTCTCAAACGCTTCCTTGAGATTTAAGCCTAAACATTTATTAATGGATAATGAACCTCAAGTTGAAATGAATTGTGATGATATTAGAATTGAAATTCCATTTCAATATGTGTTTTACCAAACATTTGATAATTTGAAAGCATTCTTCAAGTCAATTGCTAAGTTAAAGTTAAACTTTCACGATTTAATGTTTATTGAAGATTCGAATAAAGAATTTAAGGTTGACGTTATCAAACCAAGTCTAGTGGATGAACCATTAAGATTACCAAGGATTAGAATCAAGAGTAAGAGAATTATGTATTATAACCACGATGACCCATTTGAAGAAGAATTAACCAGAATCATTATGCTAGGAAAGATGGAACAACAAGTTAGACTTACCAAGTTGAAAGAATTTGAAAAATATGAAGCCAATGTACTTGAAAAATTGAAAGAAAAATATGAATCCTTCTTGGAATTTGATAATAATGTTGCTTGCATGTCAAAAGGCATTAAAGATAGCATACCAAGGACAATTTTAGCGTCGGAAACTTTTGTAGAAATGAGAAAATCACTCTCAACAGGCCTTCTGAGACAAAGAACCAATTCTACATCTACAAATGGTCTATCTAAACTTTCCAATCAAATACTTACTGAAGAATGTGAAAAATGGTTAGAATATCAGAGGGAGTATCATATTGCGATAGAAATTCCTAAGAAGAAACTTTATGCAAATATTAGTAAATCTTGGACAGCAAGGGTGAAGGCTGCAAATAGAATTAAAAAAAGTTCCAGCAATGGAAGTTTACAGTGTGATCCAAAAGTTCGTAAAGAGTTTTTAAGAAAATTTCCTGTTGTTGTTGAAGGAAACTTTAAACCATTGTTTGGTTTTAGAGTTACTAATGCTATTTTAGATTTAAATGAACCTGATTTTGGATTAGCCAATTATGCAGATTATATTTATCGTGTTGCAAATGGTGTTCCAAAAGACATGAGATATGGTATTTTAGTTCCAATGAATTTGAAGTTATCATGCAGTGAAACAAAAGTTCAAATCAAAGATTATCCACTTCCTTTACTCGGTTTTGGTGGCAATGAAAAAGATGATGCAAATGCAGTTAGATTTGATGGTGATTTGGTTATTTGTGAACAAAAATACACCGAGGAAGAAATACGTTACAATTTTGTGTCATGTGTTCCACAATATAAAGATTCAAAAATGCAAGATAGTCTTTATGCTTTTCATATTGCTCGTACAATGACAAATGTTAAATTTATCACAGATATGAATGTTTATGTTGATTCAGCACAATCTGCGTCTGCATCATGGGCCCCATCATTACAACCTGGTATGTCATATTCATTTGATAGTTTTGATTTATTGTCTAAACCTCCACTTGATATTTCACCAAAAATTGGATTTTGGGATAAAATGCCAATGTTTGTTCCATCTAAATTTACTTTTCACTTTAAAAAAGGAATCACATTGTTTATTAAAGCGAGTCAATCACCGTATCGGTTAGTAGGTAGATATACTGGTCTTGCATTTAAATGGGATGAAGATGTTACAGTTTCTGTTAATAAAACTTGGAGACCAGAAGATTTTTTGATTGTTGAGAGTAAAGTTTTTGAATTGGGTGTACCTGTTTTTGATCAATCAAAAGTTGCTAACCCATTAAATCCAGGTACAATTCATGCACTTGATCATAAAATTGCCAAAGTTCTTCTTCGATTGACAAGTAAACCAATTATTTGGAAACTAGGTTTTATATTTGAAAGAAATAAAAATTATGAACTACTTGCAAAACACGGTAGTCTTGAAAGAACTAGAGATTTTATACCACATTATGAGGTTTCGTTGAAAAATCCAGAGACTTTTACAAGTGAAGAAGAAAAAGAACAATGGGATTCGTATAAAGGTTGGAGAAGTCAGTATATATATTTAGCTTTGAGTATTTATTCAAGAGATGACAACAAATGTTCAAAAATGGCACAAGTTCCATTAGGTTCCGCCTTTAATTCATTATATCTTACTCCGATGTCTATATATTATTTTTTCTTTTGGTGGGACTCATTCAAATCAAGTTTAGGTTTACCGATAAGAGAAGGTAATATGTTCAGAAACGAATTTTTAAGCGGCATAAAATCTCCAAAATTTGGCAAAAGTATTTTTGGTATTAGCTATACTGTTGACTTATCTCCCTTGTATTTAACTCATGTTTATCAACATTCATCAACAGGTAAAAATGGAAGTAAAGTTGCTTTTACTGGTTTGAAATGTTTTGTAAAATCATTCACTATGGATTTACATCAAAGTAGGAGAGAAGTTATTTTGCTGGATGAAACCACTAAAACTGTTTCTAAAGAATTACAATTAAAAATGGACAAAGGTATTGTTGATTTCATTGATGCAGATTTAAGACTTTTAACCGCTCTTTTCAATCAAACATCCGCTGCAGGTATGTTAGTGAAACAATTAGGTCTTGATAAAACAGCTGCCAGCAGTTTTGTTGATACTGACACTTCTTCATCAAACAGTGAAGATTATATCGATAGAGTGTGGTATGATCACAATGATTTTATCGAATTAGAAGCTCAAAAAATTCCAGATGAAGAACCAAAATGGAAGGTTCACGAGTTTGCTTCATCACCAAGGTTTTATTATGTGAGAGAAAATCCGACTGAAGACGTTGATTATCCATTTGATTATATTGAGTCTCAAACCCATGACTGCCAACTTGGCGAAAGAGATATTTCTTCTGCTGCTGCCGCTTTAACTGATAAAAGAATAAACGAAATCGAAGATCAGATTAATTTTTACAAATTAGAAGTTACTGATTTGGTGTCCAGGCCACAGAATGAAGCAACCGCCAAAGTTTTAGGAACAAGAGATAAAGATTTACAAGAATTACATCATAGGTTACACGTGCTTCGTACATTGAAGGATAAATTCAGTGAAGGAATATTTCCAAATTATGACGAGTTTTTGAATGATCAAGAAGTTTCAGATGATGAAGTATTATATGAACTGTCTAAGGTTCAATCAAGAGTATCGTCTCATATGTCAAAGCTGAAATCTAGAATTTCGACGGCTGCTGTTGAAAGTTCAAACTATAGAAATAGATTTTCAGTTTATACAGTCAATATAAAATGGACCAAACATACCAAGTCTGGTTTACTAAGATATCTTGAAAAGGTTAAAGATAGAAGGTTTGCAGTGTATTCAATGAGTCAACAGGCACTAAACCTGGCCAATGATTTAAGTAAAGCTGTTATTCCTGAAATTGTTAATGATGAAGTCCTGTCATTTTTAAAAAATGACCCGGAGTTTGAGTTTTTAGAATCCAAAAAGATATTAGATGATTTTGATGAAGTTTTGCATGATACATCAGGGCTAGAAGAAGCCGAAACTGATGATTCATATCTCGTGAAATTAATTTTGCCACAAATCGCAATTACAACGGATAACAATAGATGTATTTTGATTACAAGTAATAGAATTGTATTGAGAAGTGTTATTGTCAAAGGATTTAGTTTGAGTGATACTAACGATCAAATTACATTGCCAAGGGAAATGAGAAATGGTTTAACGTTAACTGAGGCATTTGTTTATTGTATGGATCGTGAGAGCATTTTGACAAATAAAATTCGTTTATTCACTCCCAAATCCTTTTGTTGGCCTCCAAAACTACCTTTAGAAATGCACTTTACACCAGTTTCTCTAGATGATTGCATCATTGCTCAAAACATTTCTTGTGCAATTCTAATCAATAAACCGAATTTGTTACAGTATTCAGAGGATGATCCAAATAAAATCGCTAAATCAAAAGATACAATTCGTGTTGTTGCACCAGATCTTAATATTACCACAAATAGTGATCAATATAGAACAATTGTTGACACCTTTAAAGTTGCCTTTGAACATGATGAGACTGAAATTCAAAAAGTCAAAGAAATGGTTAAGAGGATTGTCAAATATTCCGATTTCTCCGATTTCAAGTCTTTCTGTAAAAATTTAGAAGAAATACAGAGTGAAGCAAGACAGCTTTTGGAATGTAGAACACTAATGGTCAGTGCAAATTTTGCAAATCCGATTTACACTGATGATATAGTTTCTATTAATGTTGAACTAGAAAGAATATTGTTGAATTTGAATGCAATGGTTGATATTTTACAATCTTCAAAAGCTAAAAGATATAACCAATTTCACAGATTTTCTCAATGGATCATCATGGCACCAAGCATTAACATTCAACTTTTAGATGATAATTCATTACCAATAGCCGATGTTAGTGCTGTTGATGCGTATTATACATTTACCCAATCCGCAAATGGGGAATCTGTGAATACAGCTTATGTTTTTGATTTTGCTGTTTTTGATCGACATCCAAATGCAAGTTGTGAAACTGTACTTAATCGTTCCAAAGATTCAAATATGCCATTGCTTAGAGCTGATTGGCATCTCCTGCCACCTGTTGGTGGTATTAAGATAATCAAAAAGAAGATTTTTAATGTTGCACCAATACGAGTTGAATTCGATATGAGATTTGCCCATAACATACAGGAATTTATGTTTCCAAAAAGTAAGATCCTTCAAAGTTCAAGTATTTTTGATGATGAAGAGGAGGATGACGATTATAACTTTCTCAGCGACTCAAGCACAATTTCAGATACATCTAGCATAATAAGAACACCATCAAGCCAATCCGAAACCACCACAAGCAGTTCATCTAAAGAAGAGTCAAAGTTATCTAAGGCCTTCCACAGGTTATTACCAAAGGGAAATAAATCCTCCGAATCAATTAAATCGAAAACGCTATCTAGTAAATTAAAATGCCCAAACAGCAGTAATTCCAAAGAAGCGGAGGACCCAGGCTCAAATGACGTTAGAATCATGGAGAATAGATCTACTAAATATTATATGATGTCAGATATAGTGATCAATGAAATTGATACGATAATTACCTTTAAAGGTTCTGGTAAACTAAGTTTTGTCAATTTAACTGATTTCCATGTAAAAACACCAGTGGTTGAAATTGCAAATAGGATGATGTCAAATGAAGAAATGTTTGCTGTTGTGAAACGAAAATTAGTTAGAAGTGTATTCAAAAATGCACATCATCTTATCAAGAGTACACTAAAACCTTTAAAGTCATCTAAAGGAGCACACACGAACCCTAAAAATAATTCAATCTTGAGATTGAAAGAACGAAGATTGCTAGTAGAAAACAATATCAAATCTAATAAGCAATCTCATGTACATTCACATAAACACAAATTAAAAAACGAACATACTGAATTTAGAGATGCAGATTTACTTGGGCCTCATATTTCTAATCCCGATATTATTGATGAAGGACACGCTTTAAAGTCACCAACAACTAAAGATATAACTGCCAATGGCAGCATTAAGGAACAATCTGTTTTTAGGCCGTTAGAAGAAATAGATGAAGAATAACAAAATACCTCATTAAAACATAATGTAATATATTAGCATCTATGTACTTGTATATAAGATTAATTTATTCGTAACTAATTCCATTTCGAATTTAATTGACATGTATTTATAATGCGCCACATGCCCAAAATACATATCATACATGCGCCACTTATCAGATTAGCAATTTGAAAAGTGAAGCTTCTACTGCCCTAGGTTAGCCAAAGCACTCCTTGCTTTAAGCTTATCACGGAATCGAATTGCCAGAACAAGTCAAGTAACTCAAGTAACTCATTTGTTTCAATTTAGATCAAGATGGACTTTATTAAAAATGTTGCAACTATGGCTCATAATGCTATTGAATCCATTAATAACCCTAATCATTTAACACCGGACCAGCTCATGCAAGACAAGTTCCACTTACCATCAACAGAACACATTTTGAATGAGGTTAATGCTGAATATATTATTACAAGTCGTGTTTTATATAGCTTTAGTGATGATTCAAAAAATGAAATTAATCATTTACCCCTACCAAGAAATTTCAATACAAGAGTCATAGGTAAAATTTCAATCACAGAAAATTATTTGGCTGTTAAGCGTAGTGATTCAAATTATGATAAAATTGTATTTCACCTATCGGCAATAAATAAGATTCAAAAGATTCCGAATGTTGAAGTTGTTCATGTAAGATTATCCACAAATAACGGAATGATACTGGATATTTTGACAGATGCCGTAAGGTCAAAATCTGAGCAATTTTGGCACACTTTCAAAAAACAATATGATTTAAACAAATCAAACATTAACAGATTGGCTGAGTTTCAAAGCACAATGTATTCTGAATACTTAATTTCTAAGAATTGTAAAAACTCAAAATTAGGGGAGAAGCATATAGACATTCCAATGAACCCCAAAGGTGGCCTGGGCTCAAAGTTTAAGTTTCCTGGTAACCAAACTAGAGAGCAAGAAGTTGGTAAACTTAAAAGATGGTTTGAATTTTTCCGTAGGTACGGAAGAAATTTAGAATTAGTTCAAAACCAAATATTCAATAATCTTATAATTTTTGGCGTTCCAAATAGGTTGAGAGGTGAAATTTGGGAGTTATCGTGTGGTGCAGTGTATCTGAGATTTGAGAATGAATCAGAATATCAACAATTACTTTCTGAAAATGAAGGTAAAACATCACTTGCTATTGAAGAAATTGAAAAGGATTTAAATAGATCGTTACCAGAATATCCTGCCTTTCAAACATCTGAAGGAATCGTTAAATTAAGACGAGTTTTGACAGCTTACTCTTGGAAGAATCCAGACATTGGATACTGTCAAGCAATGAATATAGTTACCGCTGCACTTTTAATTTTTATGACAGAAGAACAAGCATATTGGACTTTAAATGTTCTATGTGATAAATTAATTCCCGGTTACTATTCTAAAACAATGTATGGTGTGTTATTGGATCAAAAAGTTTTTGAAGCTCTAGTTAAAAAAACAATGCCATCGATAGGTGATCATTTTACAAACCATGATATTCAACTTTCAATTGTTTCATTACCTTGGTTTTTATCTTTTTTTCTCAATACCATGCCATTGGTTTTTGCATTTAGAGTTATGGATGCATTCTTCTATCATGGTCCAAAGGTTTTATTTCAAGCTGCACTGGCTATTATAAAAGTAAATGAATCTAAACTATTAGAATGCACCGACGATGGTGAATGCATTGCTGTTTTTAAAGAATTCTTTTTAAGTTTGGATGAAGTCATGCCAGCACATCAAAAAATCAAAAGAGAATTTGATGTATTATGGGAAATCGCATTTAATGACTTCAGTATGATTGATGATAAATTGATTCAAAAAATTAGAAATGCACAAAAGAACGAGGTCTTCAAAGGTATTGATTTATTTGTCAAAAGAACAGAAATTAGAAATCTCCCTAAGACACATCGTATTAAAAAAGATCAGATTTCAAATGTCTATGACCGATATTATAGAATTTTAGCACTTGACAAAAGTGCACCAAATCGTGAGAATGTATCAATGGACTTTGAATCGTTTAAGATTTTAATGTCAGAAATCGTTCCATGGGTAAATACAGAGAGGAATACGAAAGATCAAGACAATTTTTTACAAAGACTCTATAGAAACTGGTCAGATGAATCAAATCATATGGTTCTTAGTACCTTGGTTGTCGGACTTGACAAAATAATTGAAAATGATTTAATGGACTCTTTATCAAACTTTTTCTCACTTTATGATAAGGACAATACAGGCAGAATACCTAAAGAAACAGTTCTTGAATTAGCAGAAGATATGATTTTTATAACCACGCCATGGCGTGAAGGCTCACTTTTTGACACAATTGCAAATAAAGAACTTGAAGATCAAATTGCTGAAAAATTAGTCCAAAGAAGAGAAGCATTAATCGCTCAAGGTGTTAAACTTGACGATCAAGAAATTACTCTACCAGATGAAGTAAAATTTGATGAAGAAAAATGGAAAACTAAGCAAAGTGTTAGATACTTATCTGCTAGTTCCTCATTTTTACAATTGGCCTTCAAATACGCACAACCGTATGAAAATCCAAATGAACCGCTTATTGATTTGGATGTAAAAGATGATAAGCAGTTAAAAAGTGTGACACACAATAAAGCTCTTGATCCTACTCATCCTGTTTACATCACTCCATCAATGTTCAGAATGGTAGTTTTAGTAAATGAAACCTATTCTTCTTTTTTTGAAAATGAATTTTGGAAATCATTTGATTTTGATACACCCGGTAACATTGAAAATACCATGTTCAGTGGAATGGTTGGTAATATCCGTGGAATGGTTAATAATGTTATGGCTGACGGTGTTAGAGTCGCTAATCAAGTTAAGAGGAAAATGGATGATGCAAAATTACGTAGTGATACAACTGTAGGTAATGAAAGTGAATCAGGTTCTCCAACACCAACATCTCAAATTTTAAATTCAAATAAAAACAATTCAAACAGTAGAGTAAGCGTGGATAGTAGAGGTGCAGAAAGTGTTATTACTGGTTGGACCCTAGAGTCTGGTGCATTAGATGAAAACTTTAATGATTCAAATATGGATAATTTGTTTGATGTTCCGGAAGAAAAACAATTACTTAATAATGACGATGAAGTGGATAATATTGACGAAGCCGTACTAAATGATTCTCAACAGAATCAAGCAAAGAAAGAAGGAGACGATCAAAAAGAAGATTATGAAGATGATGATTTTGGTAATTTTATTTCTGTAGTTCATGAAGTAAATGAACCAAGTGCAAAAGTAGACAATCTTCTTATATAGATTTAGTGTATTCAATAAATAAACTATAATGATATTTATGACAAGTTAAATTAAAAACAAAATAGAAAAAGTGAAGTGTACAAAATAAAATAAAAATAAAAATAAAAATAAAAGAGCTATATATGATAGCGCAAATGTAAATAGTTTAATTAAACATCTTTTTAAAAAAGCCTCTCTTCTTTTTTCCCTCTTCAGCAACAGTTGAATTATTGGTTATTGTAGATGTAGTACTGATGTTTCTGTGACTTGGTCCATGAGGTTCAGCAAAAAACTTTTCAAATTTGGACTCTCTATGAGATAGAGCTCCGTTTTTGTCTGATTGATCTAATTTATGCTGTGAGTGCTGCAAGTTAGTATGATTTGCATTTGAGATATCAGCTTTAGACTTCATTTTATTTACCAAATTAAATTTAAATCCAGATTTAGTCTTTTCAGGAACATTATATTTATTTGCTGATTGATGAGCTGGTGAAGTAGATGGAAGTAAGGAATTACCTCCATTATTAGCTGATAATAATGGTGGCAGTGGAAGATCAGTATCAGAATCATTATCAGCAAATCTTGACTTAAAACCACGCTGAGCATTACTTCCCCTTTCGTATTCTTCGTAATTTAAGGTATGACTTCTTAAAGACAATCCTGACATTTTCCCTTTCACCTCAGAGACATTGGATTCAGGCTCATTTGTATTATTAGGATGCGACTCAACTTTTTCGAATGAGGATTTTCTAAGTGTTGGATTATCTTGCAAAGCAACCAAGTCCTCAGAGTTAATTGGGACTCTTGTCTTAGCCAACTCATAAAGTTCTTTCGCACGACTTTTGGCTGGTCTATTTTGTAAAATTCTCTGCTTGGCCCGTTCAACATTGGGATTCACCGGCTTAACAGTACCAACATTTGCCATTGCATGTTTTAGACTAACATTAATTGGATAAGTATCTCTTGTATTTGTAGTCGAATTTCTGCTCAAATTACTACTGGATCTATTGTTCATTGATAATGCAGCTGGTTGGGCAGAATGTTTTCTTGCAGCCTGCGCGGCAGCGGCGAGTGGTGTAATATTGGAACTACTGTTTGCATTAGTTGTGAGTAAAGGATTTGTAGAAGCAGAAGACCCAGATCTTGATCTTGTGGGACGTTGTGTATTATTTAAATCTTGCATTGCATTGATACTCAATCTTCTTGAACAAACTGCACCTGGTCCAGAATTTTGATTCAATGGACTTATAGCGTTCATTTTAGTGTTCTGAGCTGTTGCTAAAGACAGATAAGCAGCTGATGTACTTGATTGGTTATTTGATGCATATAGTGATAAACGACTGGTTGATGAATTTTTAAGAACAGATTTTCTTTTATTTATACTGGCAGATGAACTGGAGTTGTTGTTATAAAATTGATGGGTATCTGGTGCCGTATTGATTTCTTCAATATCTTTTACTGGTTCTGATAAAGAATCTGTAACTTTTTCTTGATTATCAATTTGAGCTTGAACTGAAGGTTCCCTTCTTGGGATTTGTAAACTAGTTAATTTGGAAGTACTCTTGCCATCACTGACTAATTCTTTTTCTGGATTTGAAAGATTAGTTTTATTTATTTCTTCAATTGAACTTGATTTAACAATTGTGTGAGGTGAACGAGGTGCTACAACAGTTGCCCGTAATTGCTGTGCCATTGATTGTTTAGGACGCGTATTTTGAACTGGTGTTGTAACGGAAGTTTGAGGGTCTTGAATGAAGGATGATTTCGAAGATTGTGTTTCTCTGATATGTAAAAATGGCGATTCCGTTGATGTGACATTTGATTCTTGCTTTGATGTTTCAAATTTAGCAGGGCCAGATTGTATCAGAGTTACAATTGAAGGTTCAACATCAGCTTTTTCTTCCACTTCCTCTTCCACTGAATTGGATATATCAACAACTGGAGTAATTGGCGGAGTATGGAATTGTTCATTACTATCTTCTACCAGTGAATAAACACTGGATGTTTGCTTAGATAAATTTAATTTCTGATCATAAAGTGTCTTTGCTGGCCGTGAATCAACTGCTTTTGCAGATGTTTGTTCAATAGCTTCAACTTTATTCTTTTTCTCAATTTCACCAGACGAAATACTAATCTTACTTTCAGTATCACCATCTTCCTCACCATTGTTGGTTTTCAATGCACCAACATCCTCTCCTGTAACCTCACCATTTCTTATCATATCATCTAAAATTTCTTGTTCTTTTTGTTTCACCAGTTCATCTAATTTTCTTTGAGCAGCAAGATATTCTTTTTCACTATACTCTTGTAAGATGTTTCCTTGTGTTTGTATATCAACATCAATGTCATCAACGTAGTCACCTTCATCAATGTCATCAACGTAGTCACCTTCATCAATGTCATCAACGTAGTCACCTTCATCAATTTCATCGACGTCATTCTCTAATTGCTGAGGTTCACATCTCTCAGAATAACCGCCTGTCTTTGTTGGTCTTTGATATTCTTCTTCATAAAAGTCGTTATATGATTCACTAATATTATCACCATGTAAAACAGTGGTAGACACCGGCGTAGTAGACGAAATATGATTTAAACCGGCGGATGTGATGCTATTTGATTGAATAGGAGAATCAGATGTAGTGTTTGAATCACAATTTAAATCATTAGCAAACTTTCGAGTCATTATATCTTCAATGATAACAGGGTCCTGGACAGGTTCATCAATTGATTTAAACGCTTTTTCACGTTCAAATTGTTCCATATCTTCATTATGTTTGATCATATTTTTAACTTCATCCTCATATTTAATCTCAGAAACCAGCTCATCAACAACTTTATCAGCTCTGGACTCAGATTTACAAATGATGTCTTCCCTTGGTTTTGATATTAACCCATGATCTGAAGTGTCATTTGATAAATTTTTATTTGAAGCAAGAATCACACTCTCCTGATCTGCCTCTCCTTCTTCTTCTTCCTCTATGATACCAGTATGAATATCATCAAGAGTAACAGTCATATCAACTTCCCCATGATATTCATCGAAATCATCATATGAATCATCAAATGTGTCACCTTCTGTATAGTTATCAAGTTCATTTTGTGGTACTTGAATATACTCTTCAACAGTTGTACTTATGACTTTAGTACCATCAGGCAAGATTTTAGTTTTCCGTTTGGTATTTTTAGTTATTGACCTCGAAACATTCTTTTCATTCAATGAACGTAAATGTGACTTTGAAGGGCTGGGCTTGTAGTTGCTAATACTATTACCTTTTCTTGGTTGGTAAGGTTGTTGATAGTCTTGTTGTTGTGCTTTAGTTGAAACATTGGCCATTGAAATTGATCTTCTGTAAAGTGAGTTACGAGATTGTTGGCTTGCTTGTTTTTTATTATCTGGATGTGCAGGATTTGGAACTTCAACAGCAACTAATCCATTTGCTGAAGGAACATACTTTTTAATGGTACGTGGTACATTCTTTGCTGGTAAGTGAAAAACATTTGGAGAATGGTAGTTTGCATGATCAGAAATGGACCTACGACTTTTCAGATTGGGTGTACTTTTTGGAGACGTCAGTCTTTGCTTTGGAATTGAGTTCAATAACGAACGACGAGCATTTGCTGTATCAATTGAGTTGTTTCTTGATTGATTAATATAAGCCTGAGTATTCGAAGAAGATTGAAGTAAACTGGTTCTTCTATTTCCATTGGAAGTAATACTGCCTGATCTTGAAATTTGTCTTGAAGACTTAGAATGAATTGGTGGTATGCTTAAATTCGTTGGATTTTGATTATTAGCCTTTAAAGCATGACCGATTGCAGACGCTGCTGCCAGTGCATTTGTATGAGGCGCTGGTGCAGAGCTGAAGGCACCAACCCCTGTATAAGAAGTCTCAATGAATGAATTCCTATTTCTATGCATGATTAAAGGTAATTCAGTAAACAAAAAAATACACAAGGAGTATAAAATAGACTCTGTATTGACAACGAATGCAGTTGAAAAGTTATGAAAGAATAATTCTGTCAAACAAGGGCAATGTAGGAACAACGACGACAACCACTTCAATCAATTGGAATAAAACGAAAACAACAAAGAAACAGAAAATTACAAAAATACAAAATGAGGATGCAAGAAATGCAATCTGGTGTATAAAAACTTTACACACGTGACTTTATAGATTTATATATCGATAATGAATAATCTGTTATTATGATGCTTTGTACATGTATATATAGTGATAAAAAAAACAAAATTTACTAATCTGTTGTTGAACTAAGTTGATCACAAACTTAAAGAGTTTCAAGAAGTGCACGAAAATATTCGATGTTGTAGTTCCCCCCTAGACGTTCATAAAAGTGGTAGGTTTCGTAGAACACTTCAATCACAATTAAATAGATAATAACAAGTTCAAGATTAACCTCCTTACGACTAGACAAAATGGAAATCATTGCTTGTGATTCTTCTGAAAGGTAGTCTAATTTCCTATTCAATATGCTTACACGTTTGGAAATATCCAGTGCAGAAGAAATATTTTCATGTATTCTTTCTAACTTTGATTCACTCCAATATATGTCAGGAGTTTCAACAAGTTCTGAATAAAGATTAAGTTTACCACGCAGCAAGAGAATTCTGCCTGAAACTTTCAATGCATCCTTAGGATTAACTGATATCCTTTTACCTTTGGAAAGTTTATCAATTGATGATCTTGTAATTGCAATATGCCTTTCAACCGCTTCTTCTAAAATTGCCAATCTAGTAGAACGAGATATACCATAAGAAAAGGCCAACATATCTAGAATTTTTTGTTGTGGTGTAGAATCATTCAAACATATGATTTCAGTTTCTTTTGAGACAAAGGATTCATGCGATGATGCTGTTGTGGAATCTGCGTCAAATTCTATATAATCTAAATCTTCCGATTGGTATGTGTAGCTATTCACTTCTGCAGCGGTAAACATAGGAACAATTTCATCAACAACTTGCTTTTCATCAACATTCCATGCAACAACTGTACCAAATTTGAAGACAAAAATACCATTGCCGTTCCATTCAAACTTAATACATTCACCTGGAACTATTGGAACCGAAGTAATAGATAGTTTTATTAACCTTTCTCTAACTTTTTCCAGATCATAGGATTCAGATTTAGTGACACTGACTACTGGTTTCACTGGTTTATCCATAAATCTTTCAAGATTTGATGATGTTGCAAATAGTGGATGAATAGTAGAATCGGAAGAGCATTGTTCGAATGTTAGCACTTTTTTTCTTTGCTGAGCAGCAACATAATTAGAGAATGGAGTTGCATTTTGAGTATAGCTTCTACAAGAGATATGTAGGCTCAAGTATGTCAGCTTTGACTTGTTAAGAAAAGTCAAATACGATCCCCGAATACGTGCAGTTTTGTTGAGAACAAACATATTTCATTCAGTAATTGAATATTTCCTGGGTTCTTACATTCTAGAAAGAACAGAAATGTCTATAGTATGTGAAAATAATTTAATTTCTGTAGTCTTCGATTATGTAATAAGACAAATTTTTACATGGAATTTGTTGATGAACCTTGTCAGAAACTCACAATAATTTCTATTAGGCCATATATATAAATTTCTTTTCTACAAGACATTTATTGCTAGAGACTGACAGAAAAACAAAGCTGATTCACTCATCTTATTTCAATTACGAAGCGATTTTGGTTCAACGAATCTTTTGATATCGTTTGAAACTATATATATAATTGCGTTCAAAATATAGTAATTGGCTACAACATCAATAATAGATCCCAACTTTGCTTTACCGTGCTCTTTCTTCATCAAGTGGTAAGTCTTTTCCAAAGTATATTTAAATATAGTCATAGGAAGAACATAGCTTTATTGATCCGTTTAGGTATCATGGTATTCTTATCCGAGACAATTGTAGTCTACTCCATAATAAACTAATTAAATGAAGCAGCAAATTGCAAACATTTAGAAATTAAAGAGGATTTAGAGTGATGTACAGTTAAGGAGGTAATGTAACAGTTAAATCTTTGTCCTTAATATAATTGGATTCTTTAAATCTCACAGATAGAAATCCGAGTATGCTAATTACTCTTACCCATAAGTGCTTTTCTCAGCATTACCAATCAAAAAATTGTTTTTTCAACTTCTATCTGATAGAACCAGTATTATATAATTGATTTACTGAGTAAACTCTGGGCCGTCCTGATGACCTAAAAGATATAAATAATACTCTTTGAATTTTCTCTTAATCACATTCTTGAATTTGCCAACGATACACTTAAATATACCTTTAGTAACATCCATTGTAAACCTTCCACCGTTAATATTTTAGTAAGATATACTTTTCCATTGGAAGCGTTGTTTTTAACGTTGTTGTTTGATACTAATTATTATGTAATGTTTTATCTTTCAAGAACAACTGTCTTTCAGAAAAAAGTATAGGGTAGATAGGTATGTATACATAGTTTAGTTGAAACTGCTAAAAGATATCCTTTTCTAAATACTTGTCTTATGTAATCTAGTCTATTGTAAGATATCCATTCTTAGCAGTAAGAGTGATCTTTAAAACTCACCGATTTGAGTTCTCGGCATAAAATGTCAACTATCTAGTCAAACTTTTTCTTCGGATGTTACACTAATCTCCACATACTTATTACCATGTATGCCTTGCTTTGATAATAATACATATTGGTTTATCGTCTGGCTCAACAATGGGCAAAAATATACATAATCGAAGGAGAATAAAAGAAAGTCTTAGATTCAGTACATCATATTACCGAAGAAAACTGCACCTCTTGAAACATTTGAAGCACTCTAAATTAAAGATATCGAATAATTTAGCAAATGATTTACTAGAAGAGGATACCAGATCTCAAAATGACGTTACGGAGGGCTTGGAACCATCAATTGAAAGTAATATATATTCGATTAAACATTTAAAGAATTTTGAAAAAGCAGACAACAAGAAACCAATTATTAAATCTAAAACCAAATTAAAGACGGCAACCGACAATATACATGATAGTTTGTATTATGCAAATACTATAGACTTTGAAAGTCAAAATGGTTTACCCGATGATGCAAACCAATCACATGCGATACCCAATCAAACTAATACCGGTTTTAAAATACCACCAATTTCACAACTAGAGGAGACCGGGCTGGAAGAGTTTTATCATTCTTTTATCAATTCGGCTGAATGGCAAATATCAAATTTAAACTTGAAACCAGGTGATCCACATTTTCTTTTCTGGTTCTTTAGTTCATCATATATTCCATTGTTATGTAGCTGTTCAGGACCACTGTCAAATATTTTCTCTTTATTAGCAATAATTTGTCCTTGGAAAAATCACAAGAGTAATAACCAATCTATTGGGGATCCATTTTGGTGTTACTTGGTCAATTCAATCTCAATTGTGTTTGCAATAACATCAAATATTTTCTTATTGTTAAATTATAGAAAAAAAATACGGTACACTTATTGTCAGGTAATATCTATTTCAGGTTGGGGAATTGCATCAATATTATTAACTGCACTTCTAATTTGTTATCATTGGTGGTTTTATCATTTTAATCACCAAGAAGATTATATTTTAGGTGAAGGGTTCTGGTTTGCAATTATAACAGTTGTGCTACATTTTATTAACTTTTTATTGTTATCAGTTAATGAAATTGGATTCTTGAAAGGTAAATATAAACCACTTTTTAATATTGATCATATTCAAGAGACTTTAATTATCCAAACTACATCTATGTGTGTTTGGTTGATGATAGGTGCATCTGTTTTTTCAAATATTTTACAACTGAGTTTGAGTGAAGCTTTTTTTTATTGTATCATGTCTGTTGTGACGATAGGTATACAAAATTTAGTTGCAGTTAATCATCCATTAGCCCAAACTTTAACCTCAGTCTGGGTAGTGTGTGGATTGGTTATGTTTGGTTTAATAATTAGTAGTATTAGGCAGCTGATGCTTAATTTTTCAAGCTCTACATTATACTGGAATCGATTGGAAAGTTTACGTAGAAGATTATTAAAAATTCATCAAAACGACAAAAAAATTATCACACAAAATAAAGATTCTTTTGATTTAATAGAAGATACTCATAAATGGGCATACATAATAGAAAGTTTTCTTGCATTATTATT
This sequence comes from Pichia sp. NRRL Y-12827, assembly GCA_030570315.1. Classification (NCBI taxonomy): domain Eukaryota; kingdom Fungi; phylum Ascomycota; class Pichiomycetes; order Pichiales; family Pichiaceae; genus Pichia; species Pichia sp. NRRL Y-12827. Next base: position 297,335 of record JAJLVN010000006.1, read on the forward strand.
CTCAACTATTGTCTTCATGATAACATTAATGTGTGGGGCTATTGCATTTGCATTATTTGAAAACTGGTCATATAAATCAAGTGTTTACTTTTGTTTTTATAGCCTTATGACTTTAGGTCAAGGAAATCAAACACCAGAAACACCAGGTGGGAAGACATTCTTTTGTTTATGGGCATTAGCTTCAATTCCAGTTATGACAATAGCAGTTTCAACTGCTAGTGATTTCATGTTTTCAAAAATCACAAAGATTGAACAAGCCACCTTTTCCAAAGCAATTGTTGAATTCTTTATAGGTCAAAAGTACTTGAAAAAAATTGGCCTGTTTCTCAAAGAAAAGGAAGCTTGTCACGTTGATAAAAAAACTGTTAATTTGATGAAGATACAATCATTGATTTTACCCAAGTTTTCAATGAACCCAGAAGGAAAATGCAATGGATATGAAGATGAACAAAATAGTGGCAATTCTACGCTGCAAAAAAAAACAACGGTTGGTTCAAGTCCACATTTAACACCCACCTTAAAATACGATCCAATAGAAAGAATCCCATTAGTTTGTCACCCAGCAGATATGTTATATACAATTTTGTTGAACTCAAACGGTGTTAGTAATTATAATTTTGTGTTGTCAAGTAATTTTATTAGAGCTAACACAGCAAGTATTCAATTGGCAAATTATTTTAGAGAAGGCACATCTGTAGATCTGAATATTGATAAATTAGTCGAGTCAAGAAAACAGTTGGGCAGGACACTCAGAGAAATTGACAATACCTTTGATCTTGAAAAGTTTAACAATGCCTACAGTATGAATGATTTGGAAGACAACAGGAAGCTATCAGTTGTCGATAAAGGCCATAAGATTCAAACATCATTTAAAAAAAAGAATGATTTTGTTTTGAGTAGATTAAGTAAAATCCAAGTTATTTTACTCAAAGTGAAAAATGCCATATTGGATCTATGTACAAATCCAAATGTGAAATATCCATATGACGAATGGGAAACATTATTTGCCATAACAAATTTTGCCAAAGGTATAAAGGATCCATTTTATTGGATAGAACCAAATTCTGCATTAACTTTTCCAATGAATCAATCAAAATACTTTCTACTTCATTATATTAGACATTTTGAGCTATTTTTACAACAGTTTGCTGCAGAATGGGATGAGTATGAATGTTAACGAAAGAAACATTGATCAGCTCGATTAAATATTTTAACAATCATAATATTTTATAATGTATAATAATAGCTGTGTACAAATATCTAAAAAAAAAATCTCGGCTGCAAATTCCGGATTAAGGTAAATTCTTTTGCGTTAAACTAAAAGATATTTGATAGATAAAGATTGTTATATTATTGCCATAACTGCAACAGTTTGCTGTTTTAATTTTATTAGTTTAAGTATGCTTTTGCTAAAATATCAATCCAACAATAATGATTAGTGATTTACTGGGTGCAGACCTACAGCCATTATACACAGCATTTGCCGTCATTTCTATAACTGCACTCTTCTACTATTTTGTTATCTATTCGCTTTATTTCCATCCATTGTCTAAAATTCCTGGACCTAAAATTTGTGCAATTACAAAATATTTTATACTTTTTAAATCATGGAATGAGCAAAGAAATAGATATATTCAAAAATTGCACGAAGAATATGGTTCAATTGTTCGTATCGGACCAAATGAAATTGATATCAATGATTCTTCATATTTAAAAGATATTTACATCGGTAACTTTGATAAAGCTTCATTCTATTCACAGTTTGCAAACTACGGTAGTCTAAACACGTTTTCCACAACTTCTAAAAAGGGGCACCTTGCATCAAGAAAGGTAAGCCATAAATTTTATTCAAAGTCAAACATTTGCTCACCAAATATTATGCCAAGACTTGAAGAGGTTATGAGTGATACATTGGCTGCATTTGATAAAAATAAGGGTAAATCAGTCAATGTTTTCGTTTTATTCTGTGAAATGGCAATGGATGCAGTTACTTCATTTTCCTTTGGTAAAAATAATTACGAATCATTGTTATCGGACCCTTTTGGATATGGCGAACAAGTTGTTCTCAATTTCGGATTACAATCATCATTAGGATTTTGGACAACAGAAATGCCTAAGTTTTATGATTTAGTTGTTTCTCAAAAGGTCGCTCTAGCATCCCAAAAATGTTATGATTTTATTGAGAGACAGTTTTTAAATGCTTTAGGTAAGATTAAGGAAACTATTTGTAATGGTGAAGATACACTACTTACTGTTTACTTTGACATTGATCTTAGTGGAAGTAAAGTTGTTCCAAAAACTCCATTATTTGATGAAGTGAGAACAAAATCCGAATTTTTTGATCATATTGCAGCTGGTCATGTCACCACCGGTACCACATTATCATACTTCTTCTATGAACTTGCAAAAAATTCTGAAATGCAATCAAAAATTCATGATGAAATATTGAATAAACTAAATGAAGGTAAACCTCTTCCATCTTCTGATTATAATACTTGGAAATATAATCTTGTTGATAATGAAGAGTTATTACCATATACACATGCATTTCTTTTAGAAACATTCCGTGTACATTCTGCAATTCCAGGCCAAGAACCAAGAATTGTCCCAAAAAAAGGTTTAATTTGGCGTGGTAATTCTCATACACCAATGATTAAAATTCCTGAAGGCACAACTGTTGTGATGCAACCATGGAGTTTACATAGAGTTTCTAACATATTTCCGAATCCAGATAAATTTGATCCAGAAAGATGGTTAAATGTTACCGAGGAACAACTGAAAATTATGAAGGGTAATCTAATGCATTTTGGAGCAGGATCAAGAATGTGTATTGGATTAAATTTAGCAACTGCAGAAATTAAAATGATTCTGACAAGTTTGTTATCTAGGTATAACGTTGAATTAGTTGATGATTTCAATTATGATTATGAAGCTGAAATGGTTGACATTTATACCACTGTTCCACGAACTGAAAAAATGATGCTAAAGTTCAGCTCAATTGTGTAGTTCTTTTTTCTATCAATGATCTAAATATTTTTTTGTAGATAAAGCTCAATCTTAAAATGAATTTTAAATGAGTTTGTCCCACACGTTGAAAGATTACTCACTAGCTAGAAAGGTCTCCCATCAAGGTCGTTTAATAAAAAGAACGAAAAATAAAAAGTAAAAATGAAAAAATTCAAATTTCGATTTTGATAAATCAGACAACCGAGTAATGCAAGATTAAAAACTTTTCAGTATATACACATATCCTTTTTTTTATACAATTCCCTTGGGCTCATTATCAAAGAAGGTAACACATCATACGTAATGTCATCTGAAATCCCAAATCTCGCAGGAGATGCAGTTTTAAAAGCATCTGATCCAGTTCCAGAAGGATCATTATTGGTCCATGGTATTGATTATTCCAATCCAAATAGTCGTAATGCAAGAGCCACAGATATTATTGAAGGTATGAGAACTATGGGATGTCAAGCAAGTTCATTATCTGAAGCATGTGATATTATTAATGAAATGAGAGCATGGAGAGGTAAGCATATTGATGAATTGGAAGAACATGAAAAGAAGGGTCAGTTTGATGAAAATGGATATCAAAAGACCACAATTTTCATGGGCTATACATCAAATTTAATTTCTTCAGGACTAAGAGATACCTTAAGATTCTTAGTACAACATAAAATGGTTGATGCTATTGTTTCAACTGCAGGTGGTATTGAAGAAGATATTATTAAATGTCTAGCGCCAACATATATGAGTGATTTCAGTGCACCTGGTAAAGAGTTAAGAGAAAAGGGTATGAATAGAATTGGTAACATGATTGTTCCAAATGATAACTATTGTTCATTTGAAGAATGGATGGTTCCATTATTAGATAAGATATTAGAAGAACAAACCGCATTCGTCGAAAAGGAAGGTAAAGAAGCGTTTGATGCAGCTACACCATTTTGGACCCCAAGTAAATTCATTGATAGATTAGGTAAAGAAGTTAATGATGAGACATCAGTTTTATATTGGTGTCATAAAAACCAAATTCCAGTTTTTTGTCCAGCTTTAACTGATGGTTCCATTGGTGATATGTTATTTTTCCATACCTTCAAGGCAAGTCCAAAGCAAATTAGATTAGATATTGTTGAAGATATTAGAAAGATCAATTCAATGTCAATGAGTGCATATAGAGCCGGTATGATCATTTTAGGTGGTGGTTTAATCAAACATCATATTGCAAATGCATGTTTAATGAGAAATGGTGCTGATTATGCGGTTTATATCAATACAGGTCAAGAATTTGATGCATCAGATGCGGGTGCAAGACCAGATGAAGCAGTTTCATGGGGTAAAATTAAAGCAGAGGCTAAGAGTGTTAAAGTTTACTCTGATGTTACATTAGTTTTCCCACTAATTGTTGCAGCAACTTTTGCATCAAAATAAATAAATTGATATTGAAGTACATGATTATAGATTTCCCCTTAAATTTACATTAACGTAATAAATATGTGTTTTTAAAAAAGTATATATAATGTGTAGAATTATGTAGAATAAACGAATAAATAGTGGTGGGTAGTTATGTCAATCATAACTTAAGATCTTGAAGCAACTTTTGTTTCCCAAGATTGAATCTTTGGCTTCGCGGTATTATAAGGAACAAATGCACCTTTGGTGAAAGTATAGTTAATTGGGTGATGTTCTTCAGGAACGATATGTCTAATAGCGACTTCTTCAGGTTTAAGAGAAGGTGGTGCTTTATCAGTACCATATGCTAACCAATAGTGCCAACCAGGTTCAGAATGTGATGCATCATATCTCCAGAAATCTTTGTATTCAACCCATCTTGTTCTCATATGGATTTCTTCAGGATTCTTTGTTTCATAATATTTATTACCAAAACTATCTTCACCCATCAAAGTACCGGATTTGGTATCATTCATGTAAGCAATTTGACGGCCGGAACGAACAAGGCCGTTACGCCAAATGTTTTTAAGTGTTCTGATAAAAGAGACAGACATTTTGTGTGTAGTGCAAGGATATATGTAAAACTTCCTACTTTTACTATTCTACAACTAATACGATACCTTCTAATTCATGATACAAATTTCCAACTTCCCCTCAATAAAAGATCCAAAAAAAAAAACATTTCTGGTGCACAGATGTCAAAAAGGAGAAAATCGACGCGGCGGTTTCTTTTCAAAATAAAAAGACCAGCTTTTTGCTTTTTACTTTTAGCATGCAAAATGAAAAATGAAAAATGAAAAATGAAAAATGAAAAATGAAAAATGAAAAATGAAAAATGAAAAATGAAAAATGAAAAATGAAAAATGAAAAATGAAAAATGAAAAATGAAAAATGAAAAATGAAAAATGCAAAAAATACATTAGTGACTCTGGGCTTAGAGCTTAGGGTTAATAATTGGACTTTAAGGTAGACATTGTGTCTATGGATATTATAAAAAGATAAACGTGATGGTTTGCCAGCACTAAGCATTTTCTCCTTTATGCAAGAATTGAGTCATTTTATTCTGTTGCCCATGTCGCCTTCAGTGATTCTCTGGGCCGGAACCGGACAGACACCACAGCGGTACCGGCATATGCAATAAAAAAGAATTTTCGCCAAATCTATAAGTGATCTGAAAAAAAAAAAACGACGAGTTTTTCACTTTTCCAACAAATGACTATTTAACCAACTGATTTTCCACTTTTGATCTCTTCCTTCATTCACACTCCCCTTAACATCTTTTTTTTCTTCCTTTTTATTTTTTCTTTCTTTCCGTAATCAACTACATTCCATAAATAAACATGTATAGAACTGCAGCTGCAAGATTAGCAAGATCTTCAAGATCCTCAACCAGAGCTCTTTCCGCTATGGCAAAGAGACCAACTTTAGTTAATGCTTCTATTCCAAAGGTTGCATCCAACGTCAACGCTGTTAGAGGTTTAAAGAAAATTAACTTTGCAGGTGTTGAAGAATTAGTTCACGAAAGAGCTGACTGGCCAAGAGAAAAGTTAATTGAATATTTCAAGAACGATACCATGGCATTAATTGGTTATGGTTCTCAAGGTTACGGTCAAGGTTTAAACTTAAGAGATAATGGTTTAAACGTTATTATTGGTGTTAGAGAAGGCGGTGCTTCATGGAAGGCAGCTATTGAAGACGGTTGGGTTCCAGGTGAAAACTTATTTTCAATTAACGATGCTATTGCAAAGGGTACTATTATCATGAACTTATTATCTGATGCTGCACAATCTTCCACTTGGGCTGAATTAAAGCCACAAATCACTGAAGGCAAGACTTTATACTTCTCTCACGGTTTCTCTCCAGTTTTCAAGGAATTAACTAAGGTTGACCCACCAACCAACGTTGATGTTATTCTTGCTGCTCCAAAGGGTTCCGGTAGAACCGTTAGATCCTTATTCAAGGAAGGAAGAGGTATTAACTCATCTTACGCTGTCTGGAATGATGTCACTGGTAAGGCTGAAGAAAGAGCTATTGCATTAGCTGTTGCAATTGGTTCTGGTTACATTTACCAAACCACCTTTGAAAAAGAAGTTTACTCCGATTTATACGGTGAAAGAGGTTGTTTAATGGGTGGTATCCACGGTATGTTCCTTGCCCAATACGAAGTTTTAAGAGAAAACGGTCATTCACCATCTGAAGCTTTCAATGAAACTGTCGAAGAAGCAACTCAATCCTTATACCCATTAGTTGGTAAGTACGGTATGGATTACATGTATGATGCATGTTCTACCACTGCAAGAAGAGGTGCTTTAGATTGGTACCCAATCTTTAAGGACAACTTAAAGCCAGTTTTCCAACAATTATATGCATCTGTCAGAGATGGTTCCGAAACTCAAAGATCCTTAGATTTCAACTCCCAATCTAATTACAGAGAAGAATTAGAAAAGGAATTAGAAACTATCAGAAACATGGAAATCTGGAGAGTTGGTAAAGAAGTTAGAAAATTAAGACCAGAAAATAATTAAGTAGGTCAATTATAAAAATATATATATTCTATAGTCATTGAATGACTTTAAAGATTTCTAACTTTACTAATTATGGATCACATATTGCAATAACAGTTTGATATTTCATATTATTATTTATTCCTTTGTATTTCTTGGTGTATAGCTTTTCCGTGTGTTTAATGAATAAACAGCATTAATTAATGAATATATTACAGTAAGTGTAGAAGAATGTGGCAAGAAAAGCTGTAACTCTCCAGCTATTTCTTATTTTTCGTTTTTTTCTGTTTTTTTCGTATTTTTTTCCAAATTTCAAATTTCAAAGCCCATTGGACATGATTTGCGACAAAATCAAAAAGTGTGGTTCTAAGTCATAGATAATATATATGTCCAGGTTCAGAACTCGGTCATATACCTGCTAGTATACCACAGTACTGTTTAATTGTTAGACCCCCTTTCATTAAACTCATGTCCATTCAACAGCCAAACAACGGAACACTTCGATTAGGTTCAACAGCACCTGATTTCACAGTAGATACATCAGTTGGAACTGTTAACTTGTATGATTACATAGGTGATGATGGGTCTTGGTGTATTTTATTTTCACATCCTGATGATTTTACACCTGTTTGTACAACTGAATTAGGAGCATTTGCCAAACTTGAACCTGAATTTACTAAAAGAAATGTTAAATTGATCGGATTAAGTGCAAATGATAGTGATTCCCATAGAAGATGGATTAAAGATATTGATGAAATTACAGGAAGCCAATTAAAATTTCCAATCATTTCAGATCCAGAACGTAAAATAGCACTCTTATACGACATGGTGGATTATCAAGATGCAAGTAATATTGATGACAAAGGTGTGAATTTAACAATCAGATCGGTCTTCATAATTGATCCATCCAAGAAGATCAGATTAATAATGACATATCCTGCAAGTTGTGGACGTAACACTGCCGAAGTTTTAAGATGTGTTGATTCTTTACAGACATCAGAAAAACTGGACAGAAAGGTAACGACTCCAATCAACTGGGTTCCTGGTGATGATGTTATCATTGCACCTACTATTAATGATGAAGATGCCAGAAGTTTGTTCCCAAAGTTTAGATCCATCAAGCCATACTTGCGTTTGACTCCATTACCTAAAGACTTTGTGTAAATTAGTATTATATATATATATATATAGTTTATTGAAATAAAAAAAATTTGAAGTATTCTGACATTTGACTATCTAATGAATATTATACGCAAACAGTGTAGAGGTCACCAGCCATCTCTCACTCTTCCCCTCCAGTCATATCTGATTGTTCCTTATGGCTATAACTGTTTTTCTTCTTTTTCGCTGATATTTCTTTTCTCTTCTCTTTCTGTCTTTTTTTCTGCGATAATTTATTTTTGTATTTTTTTGTTTGTTGACGGTTTCAGGCTTTATTGTTTCGGTCGTTCACTCTTTTCGACCCCTGTAATTTAGTTCTTCCAATATTTTACCCCCTTTCTTCCTCACCCTATCTCTGCTTGCTAACCCAGCTTTCAACGTCATGTTACAGGTTACCACAGGGGACGAGAAGTTTGATCTATCTTTGTTCCAACGAAATAATACCAGCCAGCTTACCACCGTTAATACAAATACAAAGACATGTCACAAAAGAAAGGCTTCAGATTATACACAGGTCATACTCAATGTGATACTAGTGCTCACGTTTCTTGTTTTATCTCTATTCATTATATTCACTCCTTTACTGAATACCAATGAACCTATATCAACACAAATAACAACTACAACAACTCCAACATCCACCATCCTACCATATAATAAAAGTGATCATGAAAATTTGATCTTTGTTTTCTTCAACTCAGATTCTGAAAATATACAAATATCAAATACTGGTCATGTTAACAACAGCGATGCGTTAAATGCAGACTTAGATCATCCAACTGTCAATCACGCAAACGATATTATTCGTAACATAATGGAGGGTTCAAATAACGCTATTATTCCACGTTTCAAGATTGAAAAGCGAGCTGATGAGACAAACTCTTCAACTGTTCTGGATGCTAACGATATATTAGACGGTTCCTCGTCCTCCTCCTCATCATTTTCAACATCTACTTCTTTACCATTGACTTTTGAAACCACAACTTCGTTGTCATCTTCCGAAACAATAACCTCATCATCATCATCTTTTGAACCCACTACTTCATCATCTTCTTCTTCTTCCTCAATCACATCTTCAACCTCCTTAGAAACAAGTTCTTTGTCACCAACAAGTACATTTTTTTCAGACCCTACAACCTCATCACTTTCTGAAGATGATTCTTCTTCATCAACTTCAACTTTTACTCCATTTTCCACCACAGCAGCAGTAACAACAACAACATCATCATCAGCATCATTATCTACATCATCATCTACTTTTATATCTATTTCAGAAGCCTCATCTGCATCATCCTCTTCTTTGTCCACCTTTACATTTCTGTCAGAAACCTCATCTTCATTTTCCACACCTTCCACTTCTTTATCCTCATCTTCATCTTCCCCCTCACCTTCATCTTCATCTTTATCTCCATCTCCATCTACATCTACATCTCTATCTCTGTCTCCGTCTCCGTCTCCATCTTCATCTTTATTAACATCATCTTCATCATCACTTTCTCTCTTCACTACAGCATCATCTCTTTCATCCACTTTTGAATCTGCCTTTTCAACCTCCTCATCATCATTTGTCTCTTCAAGCACATCATTGGAGGAGTCTTTGGAATCTTCCACACTACCAACGTCAACTTCTTTTACCTCTCCAACTTTGGATATTTCTCCCTCAACAACAACAACAATGGATACTGCATCACCGGAGTATTCTTCAAATTTTGGTTCATATATTGTTCTTGGTCAAACAACTGTACTAAATAGTGCAAGTACAATTACAATGTTTCAGACAATTACAGCTACTCCTACTGGAGCAGGAAAAACATCAGGAATCTCTCCAAAAAATAAAAGTATTGCAATTGGTGTTGGTATCGGTTTGGGTATACCAATAATTACAGCAATTATTATTTTTTCACTACTTTTGTACAGAAGAAAGCAAAGGATGTCTGTTAGAAATTATGTTGATTCAAATGGTAGAGATGCGGGCATTGCAGTTGATGAAGGTAATTTTTTTAAGAGAGCATTTAGACATGCATTTATTGGTTTACCAACATTAAAGAATAATCCTTCAATTAATCAAGATTTTGATGATGACGATGAAGAAGCATTTGCGCCTAAAACTCCTAATTATAAAAATAATGAAGATATTAATATTTTCAATAAACAAAATTCAAATAATGAAAAATCCGCAAATAATAATGGCAATTCCGGATTTGTTGTTTCACGCCCAAGACCTTTAAAGTTAACCAATCGTTCAGATGCGGATACCGATACTGAACTGAATACTCCTAAAACTTCAACAACAAATACAACTGATGATACCAATGAATATGTTCATCCAGTTTCAAAATCTCATTCTCCTCAGCTACCAACATTGGATTCATCTGATGATGATGGTAGTGATCGGTATAATAAATTTGAAAATGGTACATATAATTGAAATTGACCCTTTCAATGCCTTTTTCCAATATCATACACTTATAATCCTCAAATAAACTCCTGGTTACTTTTCTCTTAAAAATAATTGTCATCTAAATTATCATTATTTTCCTCTTCATGATCATCATCTCATAGTCGTATATGTTACTGGCGTTTGTTTCGTATTATTAACTGCCCAAAAATTACATATAATTACATTTTCAAACAATTCATTTTGGTCATTTGATTCATCTGCATAACTTAATAACAACTAGTTATTATTACTATACTTTTTTGTTAGAACTTTTTTCACTTGCTTATTTATCTAGTTTAATTTTTTCAAGCCTCCCTTTTTTTATGTTTTACTTATATAATGTTATAATAATTTATCAAATCATTCATTAACTGATTATGTATTGACCATAACATAAATACGATTGGTCTTTTTAAAGATAATTAATTATAACTATAAAATTTATTACACAATAAAAAGATAGCTAAATAAATAAACAAATAACATTGATATATTAACACAATCACAAAGAATTAAAGGAATCAACAAAAAATAACACTTAAAAGCCTTTCTTAATATGGATGTTTTATTGTCTAAGGAAAATGAACGGATGAAAAATATTTTATTCAATTATCATTAAAAATGGATACAATCAATCAATCAATCAATCAGGTATTCTACCGTTATAATTGCATCATAATCATGAATAAACCTAAAACAGCTGTTGATAGTGAATTTCTCAAAACGAACTGAGCATTTGCTGCACCTTCAAATGTTGAAAATGTTGAGTCACTTGGCGTAGTAGCACTTAAAATGGATGTTATGGATGTAGATTGGAATTTGAAGTCAGACTGCTCAGGAATAGTAGTTGAAACAATAGTTTGACTATTTAATGTAGTGCTTGGAACTGTTGTTGATTCTGTGACCTCTGGCTTTGTAGTCGTTGGTTCTGTCGTGGTTGTTCCGGAAAAAATGCCCGATTGGACTACTGGAGTTGTTAAAGTTGAAACAGATAGTGCAACTGGTGTAGAAGGAGTTGGTGCAGACGATGGAAAAACCGATGTGGATAAAGTTGATGGTGTCAGTGGTGCAGAAGATAAAACATCTGGGATAAATGTTGATACAATTGGTATAATCGATGGAAATGATGATTCCGCCGAAATAGTTGGAGCTGATGCAGTCCTTGATGTTGATAAAAGAGTTGAGCCCGAAGATTTTGTTTTAATAGTTAATGACTTAGTACATTTTCCATTATAACAATTGGTGGTAGTAACTGTAGAAGTTGATGAAGCATGATGTGTTGATGGATTTGGACACAGAATACTTGGAATAACATGATTGGTTAATGTGATTGTAATTGAAATTGTGCCATCTGTGGTGACTGCTTCTGTTTCAGATGGACCAAAAAACCCGGTAACACCATTTGGTACTTTACAAGATGTAGTTGTAAACCAAACTAACAAATCTGAAATTACAGTCGCTGAAACCCCCTCAGTACATTTAGCCGGTTGAGTGATATCAGAGCAATCTGTAATAAAAGTAGTTTTTGTGGTGGTTAAACATGAACTGGTATATGATGGAGAAGAAACAATTGATAAAGATGATAGTGATGTGATGACTGGTCGTGAAGATATTAAAGAAAATGGACATACAAAACTTGGAACAATAGCATTGGAAACAGTGATAACAGTGGTAGTCATAACATCTGTGTAGGTAATAAAAGATAGACTGTAAGCAAATGACCCAGTTAGATTAGTAACATTAGATGGCATATCACATGAGGTAGCAACGACATCAATCGATTTATCAGCAACAAAAACTAAAGTAGTACCAGTGTTACAAGTAGCACTTTGAGTTAATCCTGAGCAATCTGTAAAAAGTGTAGTTTTTTGAGGTGATGGTGGAATTGATGATGTTATGAATGATGGATTTGAATTAATTGACCAAGACGATACTGTGCTAAAAGATGAAGGGACTAACGAAGAAATTGTTGTGATTGAAGTTGAAGTAGAAGAATGAGATAAAGAAGGAAAGAAGGGGGATGATGATGATGGAGATGATGGTGATGGAGATGATGGTGATGGAGATGATGGAGATGGTGGAGATGATGGAGATGATGGAGATGATGATGATGAAGATGGAGATAATGGAGATGATGAAGATGGAGATAATGGAGATGATGGAGATGGTGATGGAGATGACAATGATAATGATGATGATGGAGATGATGATGATGAAGATGGAGATAATGGAGATGATGGAGATAATGGAGATGATGGAGATGATGGAGATGATGGAGATGATGGAGATGATGGAGATGGTGATGGAGATGACAATGATGATGATGACGATGATGACGATGGAGATGGAGATGGAGATGATAATGATGACGATGGAGATGTTAATAAGGAAGATTGAGTTGAAGATGATTTTGAAGTTGGAGATAAAAATGAAGATATTGGACAACTGAGACTTGGAACAACAGCATTAAAAACAGTGATAACAGTGCTGCATTTTGAATCAACATAAGTGGTTTCTGAGGCGGTATTGACAAATGATCCATTGAGATCAGTTGGAACAGCACAAGAAGTAGTAATAACTACAACCGAAAAATCATCCAACTCAGCAACAGTAGTACCCGTCGTACATGTAGCAGTTTCAGTTTCACCTTCACAATTAGTAACACCAGTAGTAATAGGATTTGATGTTTGAACTGGACAAGTAAAGTATGCAATATCACAATTTGTAACAGTAAATGTAGCATATTCACCATTTAAACCTACTAATGCAGTAGTAGGATGGCATTGAAAATAACCGCTAGCATCATCTGGTTTAATACAATACGTGGTTGAAAGTGTAGCAATATAATCATTTGTACCCAATTGGGAGGTTAAACCTACTGTACAGGAAGCATAAGAAGTGGTAGTATCATCACTACAAATTGGAGTTGACCATGCAGTGCTTGTACAATGCGGATTTTCTTCACAGTGTGTGAATGTAGAAACTAGAGTGGTGCTTGGGAGAGTAGATGTGGATGTCACAGTTGGAAGACCTTCGTCAAAACAAGATTGGTTTTCAATAAGGCCAACAAAGGATTTAGTAGATGTCGTGATGGTTACTTCATTTGCAGCATTTGTTGAAGAAATGATGGTTGTGACATATGTTGTGGTGGTTATAAATGGTTCACAATCATCATCACCTTTATCTTCTCTAGCAAGTAGAATTTTATTGTGTGGAATTGCTAAAGCTGTTGCAAGTTGGGTGAAGAATAAAATATTAGTCAAAACAAAGCTTATAAACTTCATTTTGTGTAAATTATTATTTTGATGTAGTTGTTAAAATGTTGAAATTTTACAAGTATTTAATACATGATAAAGATACCAATCACAAATACTGGAAATTGTAAGCACTTATAAACAACTTATCATTTGAAGCTGTAATTCATTTGCAATAAAATCTGAAACATCTTTCATTTAACAAAACTTTTTAATTCTTCTAACCTAAAAAAAGAGTATTTTTATCTACTAAAATTCTTTTTTGTGACACCTGTAACATTTGTAAAACATTCATTTGATCTAAAAAGGAAAATAGTTCACCGAAAACTTAAAAAAAACATAGAATGATTTCAGATTCATGTCCGTCAAATTTCTCAAATTACCTTTTTGGGACAATTCAATTGATGGTTAGAAAACACCTTTTTATAGTTTCAGTTCTACGAAAGAATTAAGTTCATTAGTATTTCAAATGTGTCCACAAAAATAGATCAGTATACTGGATTAACAAAAAATTACCATTAATTCACGTTCATATATACCTAATGAGCATAAGGGGTGATATTTTTGAAAATACAAACATAATACAACCTGTAAAGATATTGCTATACAAACAATGGAAAATGATATACAAACGTTCCAATAATCAAACCAAGCATCATCAGTTTATAGTCAAAGGGAACTATGTTAATTATCCAATGCGAGTATTTTGGTTATGTGTGAATTGATAAAAACTCGAATCAAATAAACTTATGGCACATGGAGCATCCATTGTCAGATACAAAGTTCAAAACTCCCCATAAACATTGCAAACAGTGAGCTAATAATACATTATACCAAGAAAGGAATCCCGCAGATATGTGGCTAACAGTGTGACCACAAAGATTTTTACCGAATCTACTTCTAAATATGAGTATTTAGTCTAAGTTTCACCGGAAAAATATATCACTTGTATCTAAAAGTTGAAGGTTATCCAGCTCTGTTATCTGATACTAATCTACCTGATTATTGTTGATCCAAAAATGTCTTTAGATCATATTTGAAATAATGCATATCTTCATGATTGGGAAACCAGTTACCTACTTTTCTAATCCATCTTTCTTCTTCTAACTTCCAATGTTTATACATCTCTGGTGTAACTTTAAAGTCCATATTCTGTTTTTTCAAATGATCACCCAATGCCATATTCGATTCAGATGGTACTAATCTATTTGTGACACTTCTTAATTTGAGCTTTCTAATCACTCCCTCATCGTCTGGTGATTTGATGGAAGCATCAAATTCATCACCAAATGGATCATCTTCATAGGAACCAGTTATGCTTATCCATCTCAACTTTTTATCATCATAAACCATATTACCAACCGCTTGAGGAATATCATTTGATTTATTAATTAACTGTGGCTTTGCTCTGTTAACAGATTCAAATCTAATCAAATCTTCCTCGTTACCACACCATTTTTTCAACGTCGGATCGTATAGTATCTCACCAAATAAATGGCCGGGCATAACTTTCTTTACTTTCGGCCTACTTAAACCTCTTATTAACTTTATTTTACCCTCTCTCGTTAGTCTTGTAGTTTGAGAGTCTTGTGGTGTTAAATGTATTAAATTATCAATATTTTCATTAGAATTTAATTTATATGTGGACTTTGATTTTCTGGAATAATGAGCTGGCGGAGTTTCAGCATACTTTGATAAATCAAATTTTTGGCTTTTTCTTTTCAATCTTTTGAAATCCTCAAATGTTATTGTAAGATCAAAATCATTTGCGCTGTCCAATTCGTGGCCTGTAAAGACCGGATATTCTAAATCTTTTAAAGTCGTAAATTTTGAAGAGTTTCTATTTAGTGGGGTATTTATATTATTTTTCATATCCATAATTGATGAATATCTTTTAACTTTTTTAGGTGAACCATTCAAACTTGTTCCCATTTTCAGTACTGGCATCGATTGTTTTCTTCCAATAGATTTCAGTGGTGACGAGTTATTTTTAAATCGGTTTAGTTTTGTTGGATCTAACTTATTAAAGGCCTTTAAATCAAAATCATTACTAAAGTCACCAGCAGTTCTATTGTAGTCGTCAAAATTGTTTTCAAAATATTGTAAATTTATTCGATGTTGTCTATTTGGAGCCTTGTTAGTTGTCACATTTCTATTATTTTGAAGCTTTTTACGTTCTTGTTTAGCTGTTTTTTGTGCTTCTAATTTCCTACGCTGAAAGTTTTCAACTAAATCAATATTGCTTTGAGCATAATCAAAATCATCTGCATAATCACTATTTTCAGTCTCATTTTCAGAATATGAACTTATAGATGATGATTTCCTTGACGACATTGAGGAAGCAGATCCAAGATTGCCCTTATAATCTGGCATTGTAATCATGTTATTCCAGGTAGGTATTTTTATTACTGGTTTCAGTTTATTCTTTAATGATTTAGAAATGTCATTATCATCCAGATTTCTGTTTTTTTTTTGATTTGCTAATTTCACCTTAACATTTTCATCAAAATTAACATATTTAGTATTACCATTATTATTACTACTATCATAACTTCCAAAATCAAAATCTGAATCATTGTCAATATCACTATTCGATTGTTCAACGTACTTTTGTAATGATTGTTGTTTTGAAAGCGATTTGATATTATCTTTAGTTAATGTTCGTTGTTCATCATATTCATGGACGGTAGACAACTCACCAGTGTCCAAGGTAAGATGCTGGAATTTTTTTTCCATGTTTAAATGGCTATTGCAATATTCCGTGCTATTTACTCTCAGTCAAATACTAAAGATAAAATAATTGTTCAAATCTAAAATCCAAACAATGAATTAGGTTAATGTTCTCAAACTGTAAGCGAAATGCGGTTTGAAATTTATAAACACAGCTAGCGTGTACTACGGCCCTAATATTATGCTACCGCCAAAATAAACTATAAAAACACTATACAAATACGAAAAAAACATACAAAATTATTGTCCTTGATACCAATCCCTAAATTCACGGACATTATTGACCTTCATGGCATATTTATTCTTCTTTTGACCAAATAAAATTGATGGTTCCACCATACGGTAACCATGCAATAGCTTTTCATAGACTGCAGTTTCTTCACCGACTTCACCAGCATTTGCTAACCATCCTTTCTTTTTCAATATTGGATTCATCTTGATTGGTTTTAACCCTTTGTCAAAGATCAGTATATGTAATAAATAATGTACCCATAATAAATTAAAAATTGGATACATTCTTGACCATTCCTTTGTATCCATTGTTGAACTTAAACTTATTTCGGTATTGATCGTATTTAAACTCATTGTTGATGCTGACATTGGGATATCTGATGTTATTCTTGAGACGTATTTTCTCATTAATTTATATATATTTTGTCTGTACTGTCCACTACCTTTGAAAAATTCAGCATCATATAGATTTCTATACATTATTTGTCCACTCACAACACCACGAGCTAAAGCATGATCAATTATTGTGACCTCAATTTGATCTTCATCATCTGTACCTTCCTCTACAAAAATGGATGCAGAATCATCAGAATCGTCAAGATTCTCCTTGCATTGACGCTTGATCAAGATATTCTCTACATTCAGATCCCTGTGTTCATAATTATCTGATTCAGCTAAACAAATTGAATCTAGAACTTGACTGAAGATAGTTGCAGCATCTTTCCAATTTTCTAAGTTGTAATCTTTTAAAGTAACTCCAGAGTACTTTAGTCTCATAATTAGGAATAGTTGATTTGAATTTCTAATGACTTTATCATTTTTATCCATCATTTCTAATAATGAATTTGGTATTGGGCCTTTAACGACTTTAGCAGAATTAATTTTAACAAATCCTTTTTTACTACTCATCAACATGGTTAAAGTTAATTCCTGAATTGTTTGAGTCAATATATTCGAATCTGAATCAATTGGTAAAACTTTCCAAACACCAGAAGGTTTTAAATCGACATCGCTTTCAGAATCTAAACATGAAAATTCCATAAACAAGTAATTTTTTGAATCTTTACTGTTTAATTTAGTTAAATGTTTTCTGGCATTTGAAGATTGAAACTTATTCAAATAACTATTAAATGAAACCGCTCTTGATTGACTACACAATTTTAATAATAATTGATAATGAATTTGGTTGACATCAACTGATTTAACATTTTGATTTCTATCTTCTTTTGTATATTCACTAATCGATGCATTGTTTACAAATGAAGAAATTGAAACAATAGATGATGAGTTTCTTAATCTATTTCTAATTTTGTCCTTTGTTTGAGGTTGCATAATCGGTAACGAAATATTGTTTTTATAATCGGTTTTATTTGGATCAGCCATAGAGTATCTGTTACTTTTCAAAAAAGACCTGATGTTTTCTAATGACATTTTTCTGCCACCGTTCATTAAACTTTTCCTTTTTTCAGTATTACCAGACCCCATAGTAACTTCTTTTTCTCTATGATCGGATTTTAGTGAGGATGCAATTGATTTCATTGACAATGAGTTCCTTAAACTTCTAAATGATGTTGAACTTGAAATTGATTTTCTTTCATGTTTTTTGGTACTTTCTTGAGAAGCATCTAACGGTCTTTGCTGTGTATAGATTAAAGATTGATCAATTTCAATAGGTTTGGCATTAGTGCAATTTTCAATGGGCTTTTCAACAGGATATTTTGTGTTGGAGCTCTCAGTATTTAATTTTGGACTATCAACATTTAAATGCTCTAAATCATCAGTGATAACCTTTGTAGGACAGTCGTTTATACTTGAAGAAATTGAATTAAAAGTTTCAACGGATTGTCTTTTACTATTTGGATTATCATTAGTTGATGAATTATAGGAACGATAAGATTTTCTTTTATAACTTGATGATCCCTTAGTAGAGACCGATTTCATTGAATTTGTTAAAGAGTGACGATTATTTGAGTCAGCTAAAGAGTGGCGATTATTTGAATTGGATAACGAATGGCGGTTAGAGCTACTTGATAACGAATGAAGGTGAGTAGCATTTAGTGTTGCATTGTTCAAAATATTTTGATTTGTTGGTTTCAAAGGTGACAAACTACCTCTGCTATGATCTCTGAAGACAGCATTTTTAGTATTGGTAGCTGCATTTGATTTTGGTGATCTATCCGAAGAATACAGATATTTATTTTCCTTATCGAAGTAAGATTGCATGGTCAGTCTTGTAGAATGTTTTTTATTTGATCCTTGAGATGAGTGAATTTGAAAATTCATATTGTTGGTGTTTTCTATTGACACATTTGTGTCTGCTGTAGTGTTACTTAAATGTGACTTTTTGTTATTTGAAACATTGCTAGCGTGGTTGTTTTCCAATATGCCAGAAAGCGACAGAGAGGCAGATGAAAGCGAAAGTCTATAGGACATACTTATTGTCCGTGAACTTAATACTGAGATAAGGAAAGAAAAAGAGACTGGTCAGAAGAACACAAAGTAAACAAACGTGAAGTGGTTCAAAGAAGAAAAATTGTAGGTCAGAACAAAGAAAGAAAGAAAATAAACAAACTAAAATGGAAAAAAATAAAAAATGAGAAAATCGAAACATAAACAAACAACTTTTTAAAAATGTAGATTGTATAGAGGAGTAAGGAAACAGTTGATTTGCGATTATTCATGTTAATATACACAGAGAAATTATAGAAAATAAAATGGATGGTTATCCTTTGAAAGAAAAATAGTTTATACAATAGTTTATACAGTTTTCTTCTCTGCATCCGCTTGCAGGGGTGCATTACATAATAAGACATATTTCTTAAGGTCGCTGTAGAAGTTGTAGAAAGTGCTTAAAACAGCTTCAAGGGCCATATCCCAGAAGAAAAAACTGACGGTATTCTTTTTACCCCATGGCAAACATAATATCCAAGAAAATGGAAACGGAACAGTGAATATATCTATTGGTAATGATTTATCGGATAGTAAGCTAATCACTGGTGTTCTCGAATACCAAAATCTTATAATGTAGGAAGGTGCTTTTTGAATAAACAGTATAATTGCTTTGATTTTGCCTGATTGAGCAGCTTTATTGGAACTCACTAGCGTCGACAATTCAGTTATTTGATCATTTAGTTTATCTAATTTTCTGTTAAGTTTAGTCCATTTAGCATAGTTGTCTTGTGCAGATAATTTGTTTCTTTCCAATTCTATCTCTTGGCGTTCTGTACTCAAGGCTTCTAGTTTCATCAATGCCTCTTTATCTTGTGAAATAAGTTTAGCCACCCAATCAGCAGTTTTGGATCGATCGACAAAATGTGTAAGTAAATAAGCAACAACAGAGATAGTCGTCAATACCGCAAGCAAAGGCTGCACTTCCAACCCATATATATAAGGCATAACTCGTTGATTTGATGTAAACTCCAAGTGTAAATCCTGTAATGAATTAGTCCTTAAACTTGAATAGGCGAAATTTGATGAACAAAGTGACAGCAGTGAAATTTTGTTGAGTTTTCAGCCGATCGACGCTTTGCTTTTACGGTTTGGGCGCTTTGTTTTTTTTTGCATTCGACGATAAAAAATCGACTATGTATGAATCATGATAATGTTTGATTGATTAAGGTACAGTGTGCAGTGATCTTAGGTGACAATTATTCTGCAAAAGATGGTCAATTACAATGATACAGACGATTCTAGTGACGAAGATATTTATTCTTGGATTTCTCGTTTTTGCAATAGTTATGGAAACAACTATTTTGTAGAAGTGGCACCTGAATTTATTGAAGATGATTTTAATTTAACTGGTTTGAGTTCGATTGTTCCACATTACAAACAAGCTTTGGATCTTATTCTTGATTTAGAACCAGAAGTGCCTATTCCAGCTAATGAGCTATCATCAGTAAAGCAAACTGCAGAATTATTATATGGGTTGATTCATGCAAGATTTATAATCACCAAGCAAGGGTTACACTTAATGGCTGAAAAGTTTGATGAAAACTGTTTTGGTTCATGTCCAAGATATTATTGTGACAGGATGCGTTTAATCCCAATGGGGAGGTCTGATACACCAGGTGTGGAAACTATAAGATTATATTGTCCGAATTGTAATGATTTATATTTGCCAATTTCTTCAAGATATCTCAATATTGATGGTGCATTCTTTGGAACAAGTTTTCCTGGCTTATTTATGAAGATGTTTCCTGATATCAGAAATCAGACAAATCAATGTCCAAAGAATCAATTTGAGCTCAAATTATTTGGTTTCCGTTTAAATTCAGCTGCTCCTTGTGGTCCAAGGATGAAATGGTTACGTGCTTGGCCACATGATGAAGCTTCCATAAAGGAATACGAAGAATGTGAATTTGAAATACGTAAAAAAGATAGCTATGAAATAAGCAAAACTCAAGATAGTGATGAAGAAGGTGAAGTTGGAGATTATGATAACATAAATGATGTTGATGATCGAATGGATGAATCAAACAACGATAAATTAGATTTAGAAAATAGCCGGAAAAATAGTAATAACAACCAAAGTGCTGGTGAGAGTATGATGAGTATTATTTAAATGAATTTAAATTTGGTTTACAACTTAAATCTTTTCAATCTCCTGTAAAAATATGTGTAATGCTTTCCTTTATATTCTTTTATATTAATTATTGTTCAAAAAAAAACGAAACAGGAGAGATAGTATTAATATATACAACTTACAAACGCACGGAATCAATTTATAAAATGTATTAGAACAAAATGTAGTAGTAAACTTGCAAAAATGTATTCACCAAACGCTCTTTCGGGTAATAGACCATTAAATAATTCCAAATTTGATTGAGATGATTGTAATCTTAATGAAACAGTAAGAACAAATTGACCAACAGTTGCACTGAAACCAGATAAAAATGCGTTAAATGGGAACGAACCACCTAAAATACAAAATCCAAATTGAACAATTCCAACACAAAATAAAAACACAAGAAATGTGTCAATGAGTCTTAATTTTTGACTATTTGCTAAATCTTTCTTATATTGTATTAAAGCTGTGTTGAAAGATTTATTTATTTCTTCGAGAAATGAAACTGAGGGGGTAAGTGTTGCTTTTTCAAAAGATTTAGCTACTGATCTCGTTTCCTTTGTAAGACTTACCTTCTTGGTATCTTTCTTAATATCTTTCTTACCATCTTTCTTAGCCATTTTATCAAAAGTATTTGCAAAAGAAAGAAGTCAAAGCCTTATTTATTGAAACGTGTAGAGTTCTGAAATTTGAAAATTAGAAAAACATGTTTGTGCAGTTTACGCACTCTGAAAAGGAGTGAAGCATTTTATTGTATCCAAGAGACGATCATCAACAATTGATAATCACTTTTTCTTATATTAATGTCTTGGATGATATAGCCATAGTAATACCTATCCATAATATAAGCAAAAAATGACAACTGTCAATCAGGATGCGAATATTGAAGAAGAAACAAATGTTATTAAGATATCAAACACACCCAAGTTCAAAGTTGTTCCACCAATGAATTTTTGTCCAGTTGAACGAGATTTATATAGATCAGGACAGCCATCCACCATAAATCACTCATTTTTGAAACAGTTGAATATTAAATCAATTATTTGGTTGGCTGTAGAAGATCCACAAGATAGTTTTCTCAAATTCATTGAAAAATATGATATTAATTTTTTCTACAACTTAGGGTATGACTCAATAGGTTCAAATTCATGGGATGGATTAAGTGAAACTAGTATAAAGCAAGCATTAGAAATTATATCAGACAAACGTAATCATCCATTATTAGTATGTTGTGGTATGGGTAGACATAGAACAGGTACAGTTATTGGATGTTTAAGAAAATTACAAGGTTGGAATTTGGCAAGTGTAAGTGAAGAATATAGAAGATTCACGGGTGTTAAAGGTGGTAGAATTTTAGTTGAATTATTAATTGAAGCATTTGATGTTAATACGATCGAAATAAATCCACAAATTGCACCAGATTGGTTACTTCGATAGTAATTACTAAGTATATAAATAGAGAGCTATACTATTATTATTAATATTATATATGTACATGATTGATTGATGGACTGTATGATAAAACCATATTTTATCTAGCCATCTTTTTCTAATCTTTCCGATCATTTTGTCTTTTTTCAAATCTTTCTTGAGCTAATTTGACTGCCATTTGTGAATTTCTTCTAGCATTATTACATTGTTCCCAACCAAATATACTACCTAGAAGCAATCCACCAAAACCCCAATTGATGGCCTTACGAAAATTTTTATGATAAAAGAATAGAACTGATGAAAATACAAAGAAACATGTGAAACCTGATAATCCAGCTTCACGAAAACATGGAATCTGTACAAGATTAGACATATAAAATCGGTCCATTGTTAATGAACTCATGAAATTTTTGATTTCCTTCGACGTTGAATATCCTTCTTGTTGATTTGGTTGTGCTTGAAGTTTAGGCATTTGTTGTTCATTTGTATACTTTGCAGCAACATCATCCAAAAATATAGGTTGTTGTTGAGTTTGTTTAGCAACTACAGCACTGTTAGCAGCCTCTTGTGGTTGCTTTCCTGTTCCTCCAAACGGCCACCAGCCCATTCTATATGCTGTTGATACTTTTTTAATAAATTTGGAGGTACAATAAAGTATTTCCCTATTCTTTCACCATAAAAATCGTGCTGAGAAAGAAAAATGTGAAAAACGATTGCGATCAAACTGGGAAAAGATGTGGTTCAAACTCTATGAAAATAGACATCATGTTTTGTAACCTTTATAATTCAAAACAAAAGAAAATCCTTATTTCAACACTATGTTAACCCCAGCATGTACATATCTATATGAACACTCTCTACTTCATCTGTAACACCTCATTTCCCCACTCACAGCTTACACTGAGAAAGACCGTACACATGATCTCCGAATTTCGCTATTTTTCTATTTTTTCTATTTTTCTACTTTTTTCCTTTTCTTTCTTTTGTTTGGTACTGATTAGAATCAGGTTTCTTCTGTCTTGACTTTTTAGATCAGATTGTTTCTTCTGGCTTCTTTTCAATTTACCACAAGAAAACAACTGGAAACAGACCGTTTTCTGAATCATGGCTACTTCTGACCACTCTTCAAATTCTGATAAAAACAACAACTCCGACTCTGTAAACATGGCTTCTCAGCCGTCACCTTCATTCAATATACGAAGGCAATCAATGGCTAAACTTTCTCATACTCCTGCTTCAATATCCAATTTAAGTGCTGTGTACAGAGAAAGACATTCCTCGAGCTCTACGCTTGGTGATAATAACAATAATGATAGCAATAAATTAACCACCAATCCTGCAATAAATGCATTTTCAAATACTCCCAACTCAAGAAAACTCTTTTTTTCTTCAAGCATAAATACAAATCAAACTCCACTGATTAGATCTACATCTCCTGCAATTGAATCAGATGATGAAAGTGCACTGGAAACTACCTCTTCGCATGCATTTGGCTCTTTTGTTGATGATCCAACTATTCTGAAAAATGTTTCAAGACATTTACCAACAGATCCTCAAGCTGCATTAAAGCTACCTTCCGGTGATATAACAAGGGAACTATATCAAATTAGTAATAATCCATCTAATCTAAGAAGATCAAAATCCATGTCGGGTAATGAATTTTTAGATGAAAGGAGAGGTTCAATGGCTTCTCAATTGAGGTTACCGGGTGGTTTCAGAAGAGATTTTATTCAAATGAAGAAACAAAAGTTTGGTTATACTTTAAATCAGCCTACTTTTATGACTAAAAACTTTTTGGAATTTTTAACTATATATGGGCATTTTGCGGGTGAAGATTTAGAAGATGAAGATTTTCTTGCTTGTGATATTGACAGTAACTTTGATGATAATAAAGTTGATGAAGAATCTCCTTTGGTTACCAACAATCGAAGCCCACAAAAGGGTGTAGATGAACATAAAACATCATCAACAAAAGCATTTTTTTTACTTGTGAAAGCATTTATTGGTACAGGTGTCTTATTCTTACCAAAGGCTTTTAGTAATGGTGGGTTAATTTTATCCATTGGTTTATTATTTTTTTTCGGTGTTTTATCTTACTATTGTTATATTGTTTTGGCAAAATCAACCACTGTCACCGGTGTTACATCATTCACGGAGTTAGGTAATACAACATTTGGTAAACCATTAAAGCTGCTAATCTTGATTTCAATTATCATTACACAAATTGGGTTTGTTGCTGCATACACAATTTTTACAGCAGAAAATTTAAGGGCATTTATTAGAAACACTTTGAAGTTAGACTATCCATTATACTACTATGTTATTTTTGAAACAATTTGTTTTGCTCCAATGTCATTAATTAGAAATATAACTAAATTGTCATTGGCTGCATTATTAGCAAATGTTTTCATCTTGACCGGTATAATTACAATTATATTCTACACCTCTAAAGATTTAATCAATTTTGGACCATCAGAAATCAAGTACTTTAATAAAGATAATTGGACCTTGTTCATTGGTGTTGCAATTTTTGCATTTGAAGGAATCGGTTTAGTTATACCTGTTCAACAATCAATGCGTAAACCTGAAGATTTTCCAAAAGTCTTACTTGCTGTTATATCAGTCTGTTGTTGTTTATTTATTGGAGTTGGTTGGTTATGTTATTTAACATACGGTGAAAATGTTCATACAGTTGTTATTTTGAATTTACCTCAGGATTCGATTCCAGTCATTTTAATTCAATTCTTCTATGCATTGGCAATCATGTTATCGGTTCCCTTACAATTATTACCAGCTATTAGATTAATGGAACAAAGAATCTTTATCCGTAGTCCAAGTGGAAAAGTTGACATAAAAACAAAATGGATGAAGAATTTATTCAGACTTTTCATTACGTTGGTCACGTCAGCATTAGCATATTTAGGATCTTCAAATTTAGATCTATTTGTTTCGTTCATTGGTTGTGTTGCCTGTATTCCCTTGGTTTACATGTATCCGCCTTTAATTCATATGAAAGGAGTAGCAAAAACTTCATTTACTAAAGGATTAGACATATTTATTGTTATTCTAGGTGCTGTAGCTATGGCTTATTCTACTTATCAATTACTTAACTAGTTTGATTTGCCCAACGCATTACACTCTTATATATTCTCTATACTAATAAAACATCTTTTGTAAGGCCAACATAAATAGAAGAAACAGCACAAAATTTATTACTTTGAGTCGATCGTCCCTATCATTTTCCCAGTTTGCTCGATTCTGATTCGATGGGAAAGCAACATGAATATAAACAAAGTAGGTATTAAGCTTCCCGTGAGACCACAACTTTACGCTAAGACATCACATAATGGCTAGATCATTTTACACTGACGAAGAAGAAAAATACAGTACCCCTGGTCTTCCAACAATTGAGCAAACCCCAAGAAATGAAGCTAAGCCGGTCAATTCGGATTCACTAATTACAATCAATAAATTTGGTAATCTTATAACAACATCTCCAAGATTACAGGAATTTGCTGCAAACATTAGAGAAAGTACACTTGAATACTATAACTCAATTATTGATAAATATGATTTTTATACCGAAACTGCAATATCACATTCTGTGATGGCTCTTGATAAGGTATATGAATTCAAAGGTAAAGATGAAGATTTATTACCAAATACATGTACAGTTTTAACATCCACATTAGTTGGTTTAATTATTTCCAGAAATCGTGCATTTCCAATAAGGTTTTTGACACCTGTTTTTTTTGGTTCAATTGCGTTAAAATACTCATTACCTAGAACTTATGAAAATATTTCAAATGGATTTGCAAATATGGGATTGAAGATTGAAAATAAGTATTTCCCAAAGTTCAAGGAAACTAGAGAAACAACTTATCAACAACGTCAAGAATTCTACAAGAATGCTGAAAAAGCACAAAATGATTTATGGAATGAATTGGTCTCAAATATTGGTTTGGCCAGACAATTTATTTGTTCGTCAATTTCTTCATTAAAGAAAGATTGACTCATCAAATAATCAATTACTTGATGGAGACATCACTTATTTATTTATTTTATTTTATATTTCTTTTGATTGTTTTTTATAATCTATTCTAAATTTATTATACTTGAAGAAAAACTACACTTGCTAACTAATTAATTCTAAAAATTGAACTCAAGTCAACATATCTTCTACCATTCACTTCCAAATATTTTTTAACAACATTTTGGTAAATTCCAAATTGTTTACGATTTTGTTCAGCTAATGCATCAATTTCACCTTGGTTGTAAACTAATTTAGCTGATTCATCAGATTTCAGTTCTTTTAACTGTTTATGCTTTGCCTTATCAACATCAAACAAACTTTTTAGGTATAACAATTGATTGTACATCATTTTACTTGAATAATCAATCTTCATTATACCTTTACATTCATGAGCTGAACCATTTTCTCCAATACATTTTTTACCGTAAACACTTACTTGTCTTGTACGAATACCGCAATCATCACATGACAACCAACATTCATAATATTTATTCAGTTCATTTCTAACAAATAGTTCTAATTGTGATGAAATTAATAATGGATGTAAACTACTTTCACAGGATTTGCATTTGATACCTTGGAAGGTCACCTGGTATTTATTACTTGGTTGAATACCACCAAACACAAATTCATTAGAACATGAAACACATTTCAGTTTCAAGTCATTCATATCCCTGAATCGTTCACCATCAGATATTGTTGATTCTAGCGGTTGTAATTCATTTTGTTGAACAATGTCTCTTGCCTTTGCTTCATATCGTTGAGATTCTAAGCCAAGTGAATCGGCCAATCTGACAACATCATACCCTTCAACTCTTGTTAATAATCTATCCAACGGGTTAAAGATTTGCTTTTCAGAATAGTATCTTATGTCTGGCTTGTAATCAGTATTTAAAACTTCAACTAATGCTCTTGCCCGTTTTGCAACTGATGATGCGTTTTGATCAAGCTGTTTATCACCTTCATCTCCCATTATTTGATCTTCCCCATTAGTGATGACAAACGTAATGACGCTACCAGCCTTAATTATTTTACCTTGATTTAGTAATCTTAACGCCACTTGAACAGATGGCATACTTTGACCACCTGGGTATTTTGTTGGATCTTTTGACAGCTTTGTATTAATACGCAATTTAACCATTGGGATCTTATTATTCTTCAGATTAAGTTTGACTTCTTCAAGTTTTTTATAAATTGCATTTAGTGCTTCTTGTGGATCAGAATTATTCAAAATTTGATTCAAAACAAAGATTGACAAGTCTTTTGATAGTGGGCAATATTCACGTCTTTTCATATCTAAACCCTTAACTTCTAATGTTGTTATTTCTTTACCATAACTATCAATTGATACATTTAAAGCAGCATATTTCTTTTTTGAGTGAAGTAATAATCTCTTAAAAATATTATCAATATCAATTTCTAATAATCTATATCTTTCATTGACTTTTTCTTTGAAACCATTACCAATTTTAATTGCTTCTTGATAACTATCACATCTAGTATCAATCATAACAGAATCAGTATCACCATAAACAACAGTTAATCCTAAACTTTCAGCCAATTGTCTTGTATCCATCAAAATTTCTCTACCTTTATTTGTAACTAACATTGCTAACGGTTTGGCATAAAATCTTGAGTTAACATAACCTAAACAACCGTACATAGAATTTGCTGTAACTTTCAAGGCCAATTGTTTAATATCTAATTGTGCTTTCTCAATTGATGTTAATTTTGGATCCTTCATTAATGATTTAACTTCTCTACGTCTAGTAACTAACTGTTGTAATAATTTTGGTAAAACTCCCATATCACACTTGTTTGGAACTTTTGGTAATTCATCTTCGATTAAATTGCTTCTTTCAATAGTGGTGAAACAAATATTGAATTCTTGAATAATCGAAGGATACAAAGAGTTAAAATCCATAACCAAAATGTAATTTTTATGCAAACCCTTTTCAGGTTCAAAAACTAGACCACCTTGATATTTAGACTTTTTATTATTACTAACTGTATTATTTTCATTTTCTTCATGAAACTCATCATTATTATTCCTGAGCTGTTGTTGTAACTGTCTTTGAGCTCTAGTTTCTCTATCTGGGACAATATAACCTTTCCTTTCAAATTCATGAAGCAAAATATATTCATTTCTACCAGCTCTTGTACCACCTAGAGTATGAGACCATGCATTACCAGCTAAATTAGTTAATTGTTTAGAAATTGACAAAATTTGCATGCTAAATGCAGTCTTGGCAATAATTCTAACGGATTGAACATTTTCATTGATTGCGGCTAATAATTTATTTGCATCTTCAGCTACTAATGGATTTGCTAAATTAACTTCCATTGGCGTATATTTTTCACGGCACACAACTTCATACATTTCAGCTAGTTCCCAATTTTGGCATTTAGGTGTCAAACTTTGACCCATTTCATTAGAAATATCACATAATAATCTACCAGCTAAAATATCTCTGATCAAGAATAAATTATAACGGCCATTTGATCTATTGAATTTTTCGGGGAAAACTTTCTTCGACCTACGACCCATATTTGACCACTGACTGACACCTAAATCTTTCATTCTATGTAATAAAATATCCAAAGTAACAGTTTCAAGTTTATGGCCAATGAAAACATCTGGATCAAACCTTTTAATTAAACCAACAAGACAATTCAAGAGAGTCTTTTCACTATTCAAAGTTCGTAATTGAATACCTCTCTTTTCAGCTAAACTATTCAAGCCGATTGGTAAATTTAATGTACCACCTACAGGTCGAACTAAGGTTATTTGTTCAGTTGGTTGTAAACCTGATGAAATAGGAACATCTTGTGGTAAATCTTTGTACAGGGCTAAAGAAACTGAACCAACTTCTTGCCTTGATGTTTTCGGATTCAAATAAGATTGAACATTGATTGATAAAGTATTTAATGGTGGTGGTGGATCTTTGGTGTATAGATTTGGAGAGATATCAACAGGTGAAGAAACAGACAATTCAATATTACAATGAGAAACATTTTGTAATGATTTGAAATCACACCCTGTGATTGTAAGCCAACAGGGACCCATTATTTGTCTTTGTAAAACGAAAGTTTCAAAGATTGAGGAATTTGCACCGAAAACCGCAGAGAATGTTTCACCTTGTAATGTCGATGGAATTATGACTCCTTTACTCTTTGGGGTGTTGCATGGTAATAAAACTTTCAAGTATTCTGCCTCTTTTGGAATTTCGTAATGTTCAAAAGCATACTTCATCTTTTCAGGTTTTGCCTTAATTGAATCCAATCCATATTTATCCATTAATAAAGGGACAATTTCATTGTAAACATCCATAGTAACAACCGATTTATTAAGGTCTTCTTCTCCTATTTCTTGACCTTCATCTTCATCTATTAATCTTGTTTTTCTAGGTAGGAAATAAAGTGATTTACATAAACCATTGACGTGAACAATCCCAGAAATCATTCTACCATCGTTTGATTTGATTTTACCAAATAAATAAAGAGATGATTCTAACTCAATATAATCTAACCAGTACATTTGAATACTATCATCACCATCTTCATCTTTCATGACAACATCATCGCCCTCTAATTTTTCAAATGTTATATTGGAAATGTTCGACATATTTGATGTATTTGACGCTTTTGAAGGTGAAGATCCAAACTCTATATGTTTAACATTTTTCAATGGCGAAGAATCAATTGTCTTTTTTGTGACTTTTTTAGAACTTAAACTAATTGAACGATTGACATTAACAATATTTTTCTTTTTTCTATTTGAAACAATAATATCATCGTCGTCTTCATCATCATCATCATCATCATTGCTTTGATCGTTATCACTGGCGCTTGCGCTCACTTGAGTTGCTAGTGTTGATTCCTTTTTAATCACTAATGAATTATCGGTTTCATTGTTTGATATATCCATTGAAACATTGCTCAGTTCATCCAAAAGATTCAAACTTTTGAGATTTGTATCAGTGATATGTCTCAATGGAGATGACGGTGGTTGATTGAGATTTATTGAGTCATTCATATCTTGTTGTGCTGTGTAAAAAGCAGTTGAATCATCTTTCATAGTTGTTGAGTTTTTCTGCCTCTTTGAGGTTGGTGATGCAAAATCAGCAAAGTTACTGTGTGTTGAGGACATTGATAATGTGACTGTCCTTTTATTTGATGGTGTTGATGTGTTAAAATGGTGGTCTGATGATGATTTTAATGATGAAAATGGATTTTTACGTTTGTTCAAATTATCAGTTGGTTTTGTTTTCATGCTACTTGTCGCCTTTGATGTAAAATCAAACAAAATATCATTTAGAATATCTGAATCTTTTGCTGTCTTTTTCTTCATCTTTTGTTTTTGATCTAAGCTCAAGGTTTTTTTCTTGAAAAATGAATCGATTGCTTTGTCTTCAGTTTTTTCTAGTTTTGTTGGATTTTTAAACATTTTAACTTTCTTTAGCTTTTTAGGATCATTATCATCACGTTGATTGTCATAATCACCTTCGTCATCAAATGAATGATAAACAGTATTTTTGTTATCCCAATCATCAGCACCATTTTCCGCATAACCTTCACCATTATCATCAACAATAAAATCGTCATTTAGAACTCGATCCCTTTTATGCTTTCTATACTGGTTTTCATCGACTTCGTCATAAATGTTGATTTCCTCCTCATTATCAGAGCTAAATTGATCAACTTTGGCACCACTTCTTGCTGCTCTAAGCCGTGCTAACTTGTCTGATTTAGCCATAGCGTTGGAAGACGTTTTTTTTTGTGTATTCTGAACTATCTTAATGAAAAGTAGGTCATTTATTTTATCTAAAGTTCAATATTTTTATGTTTTATCGACAGACACGCGTTTCATATTCAACGGCCAACGCGTCAAGTTTCTTGAAACGCCGATCGACCTGGATCCCATTTTTGCAGGCTATTTTTTTGTAGCTGATTAGAACGTTAGTGATATCCTAAGGGAATGTATATTCTATTAAAGCTTCCGTTTTAAACATGTCCTTTGCTGCATTATCTCAACAAAAAGGTAATGGTTTTGCTGAAGATGTGGAGGCTGGCAATCGAAATGGTGTGACTTCTACTTTGAACCATATTTCTGCTACTATGGGGAAAGTAACAATCCATATCTCAACTATAAGTAGAGCACTGGATCAGTTAGGGACATCATTTGATACACCTGAAGCAAGAAAGTCAACCACTACTACGATAGATCAAACACAGATGTTATTTGATGTTTTGATGGAAGACCTCAAACATTTGGATATGCTAGTTGTGGATGCTCCTGATAAAACATCAAAAGATATTATAAAAGCTAAGTTTTCTAAAGATGTTTTAAGATCTCAAGTCATGAATGTTTATAAAAATCACCAATCCATCATACGACGCTATAATGAAAAAATAAATAGTGCAATTGTTAAAGAAAATTATGAAAAATTAATGTCTATAAAGAATAAACCGGTAGGTCAAACCCAGAATTCTTCAACATCAGTTACTCATACGACACCATTATTGTCAAATAAAACATCAGCACAATTACAAAACCAAACACAGTCACAAATTCAACTCCAAAAGCCTATTGAACAACAAGATATATCTCAGTCAGCATTACAATATCATACTGATTTAATTCAACAAAGAGATGAGGCAATTATATCCATTTCTCAAGGTGTGCAAGATATAAATAAAATTTTCAAAGACTTAGATGAACTGGTTAATCAACAAGGTGAACAAATTGATTCCATTGAAAACAATATGATCAGTTATGCGAATAATAATCAACTTGCAAGTCATGAGCTTGTGAAAGCCAATAATTATCAAAAAAGAAAAGGAAAATGGACTTGTATAATACTTGTTGTATTGGTTATATTCCTTTTGATATTCTTAGCATTGATTAGTTAATTGTGAAAATATATTCTCTTGGTGGCTTTAGCTAAAAGTAAATTGATAAAATCATTTGAAACGTGATGATATGTCGCTTCAATCAAAATATGATATTAATCATGGCATTATAGGGCTTGCCCTTTTGTTGATTAATATTCTATATGAATTTAATTATACATAAAAATGGATGTTTATATATTTGAAGTATATCAATCTACAGTATAAAATAATTAAACTAAAATACTTATGCATAAATGAAACTCTTTTGTTCATTTTTTTCTTGTTTATGATTATTTTTTCATTACTTTCATCATCCACCCTTTTCGGTCTGTTCTATCTTTTCCCATGATTTTTCGACCAACTTTTTTATATACTCAAACTGGGTTTCTTCGGAATTACTATCATCACCATCAATAACCTTAACATCTGTCACTTTATAAGGCTTTATAATCTTGATTGCAGAATCTTGAAACGCAATGTTACCTGCATTGTCGACAGAAATGGTATCAATAGGTAAAATATTACCCAAATATTTCAGAAGCTTTTTACCATCATTAGAGACATCTTTTCCATTCGACATTCTGAGTAACTTGAATTCAATTTCTTGCTTCTTGATGTCTTTACTACCTTTACGAATGTTACTGCCCAATGTGTCAGGCGGTATGTAGCTTGGAGCATTTAATCGATTAGCAAACTTTTCATTGATGGTTATTTTAGCACGAGGTTTATCCTTTTCCAATGCATGTATAGATTTGACAGAAAATGCACTAATTGCAATAAATGTTGTATTTTTTGTGCAGTTTAGGTTAGAGGATGATGATGCTGTTGATGACATTGGTTGTGAGGCCTGTGTTCTAGAATTTGATTCTGGTACACATGTTAGAGTTAATAACAAGTGCGGGGAGTAACTGTGAACCCTACCAATGATTTCTTCACCATCATTAGTCACTACTTTGACTCTGTAACATATCAGGTAGATTGTGATAAGTGTTAGTATGAGATGCGTTTTTTGTATCAAAAGAGGTAATTCCGTTTGAGGAAGATAACAGGAAATCACATACTTCAATCCGACAATGTCATCCAAAAGAACCATTGTGAAGATGAAATCGTTTTTGTTATATAAAGGTGGTTTCTAATTTACTGGGGCCAAATTTCACTTTCACTCAAAGTGGAAAGAGGCAATTCATGTTGAGAAACATGAATTTGCATCGGCATTTACTCTTTCAACTGATGATGTCCGCAGATCTTGTGTTTTTTTGCGTCGACCGGCGTACCACAGGGAAATACAGGCCTTGAACATGTTTTTGTCTGAGTTGCTAGAAATTGATCACCCAGAGTTCAGTAAGAGAAACTTAAAGCAAACAAATGGTTGAACCAGAATTTCAGAACGGGCCGGTACCGTTTGATCCTGAAACCCATGTTTTATCCGATAAAATTGATGAACTGGATTTGGAGGGGGACTCAATGGATCCCCTTGATAAACATGACAATAATGTAAATGCCTATAATGACAATAACGATAATGAAATTGAAAACGGTGGCGACAATGACGATGACGAATTCTTAGAAGCTCTGATTGATAAAGATGAAATGATGGAAACTTCTGATGACCAAGATATCCTTGGTTCTCCTCATTCAAGCTTCTCTTATGATGATACACTGAGTGACCAAGAAATCGATGGTTTAACGAACTATAACATCATTTTAGAGTATCCTCAGCTAACTTTTGAAAATGTGCAGTTATTACCATTTGTTGATGAATTAAACGATTGGTTCAGTTTCAAAGATTTAAAAAAACTGAAATCAATATTACAAATATCAGAAAATATGTCAGTTGCTGATTTGCCAATGATCAAACAATGTATTGAACTACTCTTACAAAATAATAAACATGACAGAAAGAATGGTAAAATTCTACAATATGTAGTACATTTATCATATATTTCTATGGGATCATTTGTTAATGCTAGAGATCAACTAGATATCAAAAAATCTATTTTTAACAATGTTTTAGCAATTATAAAATGTGACGGACTAGTTGATTTAATACTTGACATTATAATATACAATTCAATGGAGTTAACTAAACCATGTAATCTAGAAGAATCAAAAATTGATATGCTTCAAATGAAGATTATATCAAATCAGTTTTTTTATGCATTAACTGTTTTATATATCATTTTGCTTTCATTTAATTCTGAGGAATTGAATGATTGTTGTTTGAAACAAAAACTTTCTGAGGTTTTAAATAGGAAAAAAATATTAATCAACCTATTAAAGGCAATTGATCGATGGAAATGGATATCTAACAATTCAGCAAATGATGATCCAACGGCTATAATTGAATCCATGAGCTCAACAATCAATGATAATGAAAAGGTTCAAATAATGGTAACGACACAGTTTAGAATTAGAAACATTTTAAGTATTTTCAATAATTTAATCATTTTCCAGTTTGGAAATTTACAGCATCTTCAATCCACAAAAGATTTCTTGAAATTCAATTTTGAAAGAAATGGTGAAACGGAAGAAACAAAGAAAAGCAATAGTAATACCGCAACCGATGAAGAAACTGATAAATCCAACAATTATTCAATTTCTTCATTGGATTATAATTGCTATGTTAAAGAATTACTATCGAGATATCCAACATACACGCCACCAAAATTTGAAATGTCAGAAGTATTAGAAATGACAATTGGCGGTGACAATTACGATGACAGGTTATCTAGTTTAATTAATGTTGATTCTTTGTTAATTAATCAGCATCAGCATTTGAAAAATAAAAGAGATAACTTTAATGGAGGAATGAATGATCCCCCCGATATTCATATTGCCACGCCAATGCCATCTCCAACTTTAACACCACAGCATACAGGTAATACAAGAAATTGTTCAAATATATCTGAATTTGAACATACTTCAAACGAAATCAAAAAAAAGCTGTATATTACACAGTCAAATTTCCCAAATATATATCCATCTTCAGATAGTGTGCCAAAAAGTATTGAAGATGCAACCAATATTTTCTTCCATCATATTAAAGATAACTATACTACAAAACAATTTACTTCAGTTTTTGAAGATTTTATAAATAAAGAAAATGGATTTGGTGAAATAAAAAATACAAAACAAAAATCAAAAAGTAATTATGTCTATACTGATAGTGATATTAAAAAAAATCCAATGTTCGAAGATGAAATCAGAAGTTTAAAGAATGTTGAAAATTTTTATAAAGAAGGCATCCCATATTTTAATTCATTGATTTACATCACATTAAAACTTTTAATTTCAAATATCATACCTACCCAGCAAAGTTCAGAAAACGGTAAAACAAGACAAAGAACAACTTCTAAGGATCATAATCATAATAACGACAATAAACCTTATATAAGTTCAAAACTCACCTCATTTGAAAAACAAAAATTAGAAATTAGTAAAATGAAAGAAACAATGCTAAAAAGTTCAACGTCTATTATATTATTACTTCAAAAATGGTTTAAGCTTTCACATATTTTAAAGTTTGAGTTTTTTACAACCTTACTCTTTGATCAAGATTTCTTGATTTATTTATTCAGATATTTAGATAGTAATAAGATTCAAGCACTTTCTTCAAAAGACATTGATTTTAAAGATTTGAAAAGTTCACTAAATAATAGAATGGTTTATTGTGATTATAAAGTATTATACTATTTAAATGATTATAATTTTTTCCGCAAATGTTTAACCATTTCTGCACATCCAAATAAAGAGTTTGAGGAATTTGATGAGGTCAAAGATTTTGAGAACATATTTGAAACAAGAGTTGAAAGTAAAGAAAACATCAATCCATTGTCATTTATTTTACCATTTGTCCCACACAATGAAGTGTTTACAGTTATAAATCCAAATTTGAGATGTTGTATCTTGATTTCTAATTTATTGCAATCAATGTATTATACAATAAGTCATTTTAAAATTCAAAGAATATATAAGCTAATTGGAGTTAGACCGACGGAAATTTTGAGGTTTTATTTGACCCTTCATAATAGATTGTTTTATTTACCAATTTTGAAGACTATCAAATTGATATCTCCATTTATGGGTAAAAAATGGCGATCCAATAATATGGACCTGATTTCATTTGTTTACTTGTTTCATAAAATCGGATTGAAGGATCCATGGTTGAATAATTTTTTTAATTTAGGAATCGAAGAAAATACAAAACGCGGATTTGATAATGAAGTTTCTATTAGATCAATGATTAAATTTTATAACTTCCAAAACTACAGTAAAGAGTTGTCAAAGCATGGTTATTCCCAAGATTGCTTGGAATTCATGAATGAAGTGGAAAGATTAGGTGGTGATTTCTTTGCTAAAGAATGTATGGATATTGGTGTATAAAACTTGTTCAGTAAATACTAAGCCGTAAAAATTATCATAATAAAAAAGAAAGGAGAAAAGAGGCTGTTCGCCGAGACAGTTTTCCAAATAGGAAATCAAATAAACACAATGTAGAACTGAGAATTGATTAGCTGTTCAATTTTATATTAAAATAAGATAACCAGGTGTTGTGAAATATAATCAATTTCTATTCTTGTTTCATTGTTGTTCATATTTAGCACATTATTAGTCCTTCTGACACTTTCTTGAATCAAATAATTTAAGAATTCACTTTAAATTATGTTGTTTAATAATCAATTTGTCAATAATTTTCCTGATTCAAGTTTTTATAGATTCAGTTCCAATGCAAATATATTATCTGATTGCACACACACGACTATAAATAAACAAGACGATAATGTAATTAGACAAGAAGTGGATGGTGGCCCAACAAAAGTTCAAATTAATCTAAGCACATCAATACTTTCAACTACAAGATCATTAAAAACATCACCATTGATAAAATCTAAAAAAAGACGTATACCTAGGAACAAAGGCGGTTGTCTATGTTGTCGTAAGCGCAAAATTAAATGTGATGAAGTTAAACCTATTTGTTTAAAATGTGAAAAGGGTGGATTTCTGTGTTTTTGGCCTCAAAATGGACATGCCTCGTTATCACATAACTCAAACTTCAAATTAGTAAAGGTTCAAAATAATACAAAGTTTATATATATGAATTCAAAAATTGAACAAGATATGCAGATTAAAAAAAATAGTAGTGATTATAGTATATCCAGTAGTGATGAAAACCATGAAAGTGACAATACAAGTGAAGTTGAACAGATTGAACATATTGAAAAAGTGGTTGACGAAGATGCATTGATTAGGCAATATATCAGAGAAACAAGCAAAAATATTATTCCAATTAAAAATGGACCGCCTCTAAACTCACATGATCTTAGATTTTTTGATGCGTTTATCAATGGATTTATAGTTTCGATTTCGAACCAATTAACACATCAAAAATTATACCCTGGTTCTATTATTGTTCCAATTGGATTTTTTGATCCATTAATTATGAAATTATGTTTAACTTGTGGCGCATCATATTTGTTACAGTGTGCATATAAAAATAATACAAGCAACAATAAAGAAATTCAAACTATGCAGAATAATGTCAAAGTTTTAGATGGATTAATACTCAAGGAATTGATTTGCAGATTAGATAACAAACCAATCATGGAAAGTAGAAAATGGATTTTGGTTTATTTAACACTACGAAATGCAAGACAAAAGTTTTTTTATGAAAGTAAAACATCACAAACGATTAATCTAATATCAGGAATTCAAGCAATTAAATTATGGATTGAAACAAAGAAGTCAAATTTGCCAGTTGATGCAACTCAATATTTGCAATATTTTGATCGACTGGATGATGGATACATTTTCAAATTGGGTAATGAAAAAGATGATGAGACAGAATCATATATATTGTTAGATAAATTGGTTGATAAGACAAAGTTATTGAAATTCAATAATGAATTGGAAACTTCAAATGAATCGAACCAATGTCCTGTAACCGCATTTGAACGTACACTATTAGAAAACTTTATTTTTAATTATGCATGTACGTTATTTATTACTGAGAAGTCATTACTACATTGCATGCCATCACCTTTTGAGGTTTTTAAATTAATTTCACCATTATTATCAAAGCCAATTTTCAATTGTGCTGTTCCGTGGATGAACAATCCAACTGCCGGTGCTGCATTATCAATGCTTGAATTACAAGCTAAGATTATATGGTTATCATTATTGCCAACTTTAAATGACAATGAAATTGCAATGGTTAAGAATATTCAAAGAATTGTAAAGTTTTATACAGGACCTATAATTACTGATGAAGTTTGGACCCAATATCCTAAAAACATCGGTAAGAAATTGCTCGAGAGTTGTTATATTTCAGAAATTGTTGCTAAAAGTGTCTATCTTTATTCATTAAAAGTCCTTAATAAAGAATTAAGGGAAGATAATGCTGAAGTTCGAGAAATTATTGGTTCAACGTTTAAACTTTTGGATCTTGTGAGTAGACATAGTCAAACTTCAGTTGTGGCTAAATGGTCATTTGTTGTGCTGGGTTCAGCATTAGTTGACCCATGTGAGCAAGAAACATTCAGGAGTAGATTGAATGGATTTATTGATACTTTGCAAACAGGTTCATTGAAATCGGGGTTAGAATTTTTAGAGAAAGTTTGGGCTGATAGAGTTGGATTAGATGCTTTATTTATCCAAAGATATGTCGATTTATTAGTTATATAACTTCGGAGATATGCATGAACTTTTTATGGATTATATTAAAATCTGCGATAAATAATTTAAATTTTCATTGTGAGACGACTTTAATGACTTTATGAAAATTGTCATATTATTCTCAAAGCTATTTACAATGTGGTTATTCAAATCTGATGAGATGTTTTTGATTTTTTTTGTTAACAATGCATTATACTTTTCTAAATCTTCAGGGTTCAGCGTAAGTTTATTTAAATGGTTCAAGTCATTCACCGAGTTCTCAAATTCTGTTGTTAAATTAGCAAATTTTTCTATGATTAGAATCAATTGAAATAATGAAGCATTGGTGAACAATTCAGATCTGGAGATTTCCATTATATAAGATGAGTGAATTTCCATTAACTCATCAATGTTGAATAATTTAGGAACTTTCAAATTAAACGGCAATAATTTGTTATCTTTCAGACTGAATAAATCAGATGCGTTAAACTTATTAAAATTGTTCAAGTTATTAATTAATTCATTCTCGATAAAATAATAAATTGAATTCAAAAATGAAATAAATTGATGCTTTATTAAATCAAATTTCCTTTGGGATGATAAGTGCTTATTAAAATTAACTGATTTTCTTGATTTCCAAGATTTTGATAATTTATCTTTTAGATTCAATAACTTAAATAAAAAGTTGAAAACTCTGAGATATTCTCTATACTGACTTTTAATCAAAAAATTTATATGAGGTTTAACTTTGAAATCTAGGGTAAATAGATCATAACCTACTGAATTTGCTAAATTCATGCTCAACAGTCTTGCATCGATTCTGTTATAAACAGAAGATGGATAATTTCTAGATACTGAAGATAAATCAATTGATTCTTGAACTAAAGATATTAATTGATGACTTGACAATTGATTTGATTGAGAGTTTAATACTTGAGAGCCATTTTGTAAAATTATGTTTATTAAATCACCTTGATTAAATAGTAAGAATTTATGTAGATAGTTGATTTCAGATTTATAATCATCCAATATGTTCAAATCCAGATATGATATTGAAGTCTGATATAGTTGCTCAATGTTTAAATTAATCAAAGAATCATTCTTATTCTCAATGTAAAATTGATTGCACCATTCATCAGCATGGAGATAGTTTTTCAAGTAATGGACTGCTTTACCAATTTCATAAATTTTAATAGCTTTCGGCAGTGTAATAAATGAAGGGATCAGTGATTTGGTAAAGGTTAAAGAATCAGTAATAAAAAATTCAGTACTGGATATTTCACCTTTGAATAACCAAGTATTGATTACTGTAGTGTATGGATAAAGTATTGAATCGAAATAGCTTTTAGATAAGTTGCTAATAATTGAATCACCAACTAAAGAATAATCATAGACTAAAGAAAGGAATTTATGAGCTTCCAATAAATTAGATTTCAAATAAAGATAATAAATATGTCTGAATATTGTATACCAATTTAAAAGATGTGAATGTAATTTAATGAAAGACGGATTGGTATTGTCAATATAAAACTCATTAATAAATTGATGAAAATCAAGTACTGTTGAATGAACAGAAGATAAAAATGCTGTGTTGATCTTAGAAGTTGACGTAAGTGATGAAGGATTTGATGCAATTGATAGTTTTTTTACTATTAATGATAGTTGAAGAATATCATTCAGTAGGGGAGACGTTTCCTGGGTATGGATATTAACTGTGAGTGACTGATTTGGAAATGCAAATGTAAAAGAAGTTGAATCATTTCCAAGAAGCAGGTATCGAGTATCTGACGCTAACGACATTGACGGATCGTTTGATATATATTCATTTCTAAATTGGTTAAGCAATGGTTTGTTTACTTTTGTACATGTCCAGGTACCCTTACTAATAGAAAAAAATAATCAACAGAATATGACACACGTGATTTAAAGCCGTCGCGCCAAGTTGAAAACAAAAAAAACGTTTTTTTTTTCGGAAAGCAGGAAAGGGAAAAAACAGCTGGAAAAAAGAAAGTGACGTTCTTGGATGAAGGGAAGATCAGTGTGCGGAGTTGATAAGAGTGAGTGATGATTGGTGTAGTGGGTGTTCGGAGTATGCTGCAGTATATAAAGAGGGTGTGTTTCCCAGAATGAAGAAGGTTTTGTTTGATTTAGTGCTTAACAAACAATAAATTATCAAATAAACAAACAATACAATACAATGGATGAAGTAGATTCAGTTCTTATGGATAATGTCAAGTCCTTTGCTGCTGGCGGATTCGGAGGTGTCTGTGCAGTTCTTACAGGACAACCTTTTGATCTTACAAAGGTTCTTCTTCAAACAAACAAATATCCAACCACTGTCCAAGCTATCAAAGGTACCTTGGCTGCCCATGGACCTCTAGGATTTTATAAAGGTGTCTCATCACCTTTACTTGGTGTCACCCCAATGTTTGCAGTCTCATTCTGGGGTTACGATTTAGGTAAACGTTTGGTTATTGGTTCAAGAGGTAAGTCTCCTGATGAACCATTAACAATTGCAGAAATTAGTACTGCTGGGTTTTTTAGTGCCATTCCAACAACCCTTATTGCTGCTCCTTTCGAGAGAATCAAAGTTGTTATGCAAATTGATAAAGAACACTCTACATTTGCTTCTACTGTTAAAAAATTATATGCTGAGGGTGGTATAAGATCCATTTATAAAGGTTCTCTTGCAACTTTAGCCAGAGATGGCCCTGGTTCTGCAGCTTATTTTGCAACCTATGAATACGTCAAACACAGACTTTCCAAAGATGGGGATTTGTCACTTTCTGCAATTACTATTGCAGGAGGTTGTGCGGGTGTTGCTATGTGGACTGCTATTTTCCCAGTTGACACAATTAAGAGTATTCAACAATCAAGTGCAATAAAACAATCAATCTCTCAAATTACTAAAAATATTTACAGAACCAAGGGTATAGCTGGTTTCTTCCCTGGTATTGGACCAGCATTAGCAAGGTCCTTCCCTGCAAATGCTGCTACTTTCTTAGGCGTTGAACTTGCAAAACAGGTTATGTCTTGATTCCCCATCTGTTGTTTTGCTTTTCTTTTCTTTTGAAACATTTCTTTAATTACTATTATTATTCTTTTTATCACATTCGCCCTCCTTTACGTTTTTCTTTTCTGATGTTCAATTCATTCTTTTCTTATATAATTTATTTCGCCATTAAATAAGTAAATACAAAAAAATACATAATAATTATTTCTTGATCCGGTAACTAATTTTTTTTGAGATTTTCATGATGCTCGAAACGAATTAATGCTAGGTCGGCACATGTGAAAGGACAGGATCTATATATATTATTTTATATTTCAGGCTAACAGATTTCTTTTTATCTATCTTACTTTTTTGTTTTACTAATTGGCAGTCAACCATGAGTGTTTTTATTCCACAATACGCAATTAAGCATCTTGATGAATATAAATATCAAAGTGAAGATCGTTCATTGGTTACAAAATACATCTTAAAACCGTTTTGGATAAAATTCGAACGTATTTTTCCATTATGGATGGCTCCAAATATGGTTACACTTCTTGGTTTACTGTTTATCGTCGTGTCTGATATTTTAGTTTTCTTTTTTGACCCTTACTATAACGTTGTTTCTCCAAAATGGGTTTATTTTTATCATGCATTTGCAGTCTTCATGTATCAAACCTTTGATGCTTGTGATGGTATTCATGCAAGAAGAACTGGACAAAGTTCTCCGCTGGGTGAATTATTTGACCATTGTTGCGATTCAATGAATACTACTCTTATGGTTATTCAATTTGCTTCTGTTGCTAATTTAACTTGTGACAATCCCTTGGTTTTCTTAGTCCAATTCTCTGCATTAGCTAATTTTTACCTTTCAACTTGGGAAGAGTATCATACTCATAAACTATTCCTGGCTGAAATTTCGGGTCCTGTTGAAGGTTTATTAATGATCTGTGCTGTTTTCATTCTTACTGGTCTTTATGGTGTTGAAATGATGTGGAAATCTGAAATTTATTTATTAGAATTTCAATTTTTGGATGTTGATTATGCTATTTCAATTACTGGCTCTTACATTTCTGCAGCTCTTGGTGCTGTTGTTATGTTTTTCAATATATATTCTGCAAGAAGAAATGTTGTTAAGACTTTAAGAAAAGAAGGTAGAGAAAATGAAATTCTCCCTGCCTTAAAAGGTTTATATCCATTTGCGATTTACTATTTGACCGTTGTAATCTTATTCATTTTACATCCGATCATAATTACCAATTTTACCACCACTATGATGCTTACAATTGGTTCCTGTATGTCATTTACAGTTGGTAGAATCATTACAGGTCATTTAACTAAACAAGAATTCCCATATGTTAATTTTCCAATGTTCACGCCTGTTGTTCAAGCTGTTTCAATGGAAGTTCTAGTTAAAATTTTCAAAGTTGACTACATTGAAGCTCTAACTATGGTCATTTATGTTGGTTTAGGTAGTTCATTAATGATTTATGGTATGTTTGTTATGGAAATTGTTTATGATATTACAACATATCTTGATATTTGGGCATTATCTATTAAACATCCAAAGAAACAAGACTAGATGTAATTCTTTTAATATGATTGTCATATCTCAAACTATGTTTTAAAAGATTATATACAGTGTGTAAAATATAGATATATAGAATTTTATAAATAAATAATTTTTAGTTATTTATTAGATTAAAATTATTTTGGACCTTCAACAGCAGCTGGCGCTGGAGCTGGAGCACCTAAACCAGCACCATTTAATTCCTTTTCTAATTCAGTTAATTGAGTTTCATTTAAAATTGCAACCGCTAATGGAACACCAACTAACATTGAAGTTGTTGCAACA
Source organism: Pichia sp. NRRL Y-12827 (assembly GCA_030570315.1). Lineage (NCBI taxonomy): Eukaryota > Fungi > Ascomycota > Pichiomycetes > Pichiales > Pichiaceae > Pichia > Pichia sp. NRRL Y-12827. Next base: position 341,525 of record JAJLVN010000006.1, read on the forward strand.
TACCATAAAGTTGAACCAAATTTAACAGTTGCAGATTTAGAAAAATTGACAAGGTTAGAATATGCAGATGTGAAAAAATTTCTTTGTTCTGGGCTGAAAATGTCTTTTAGTGCTTCAATACGTTCCATTAATGTTTCATCATTTGGATCAAAATCATCGTCATCATATTCATCGTCTTCATCGTCTTCTGATTCTTCATCTTCTTCAGCTGCAAATTCTTTTGTAACTTGAGCAACTGCATCTTCAATAGCTGCATCTTCTGCAACTTCTTCTGCAACTTCTTCTGCAACTTCTTCTGCAATTTCTTCTGCAACTTCTTCTGCAACTTCTTCTGCAACTTCTTCTGCAATTTCTTCCGCAACTTCTTCCTCTGTTTTTGCTTCTTCAGCTAAAATTTGTTCAATATCCGCTTCAGATTTTGCAATAGCTGCTTCAAGCGTTGCTTCGACTTCGTTTGCACTGTATGCTGGTACGGTAGACATGGTTTAATTGTTGTGTGGAAATATCAAATGTTCAAGTATTTGCATTCCCCATTACAATTTCAGCGTTTCATTCAATCCATGGGTTGAAAAGCGAATTTGTCGAAAAATTGGAAAACTAAAGAAAAATATGAAAAATGGTACGTCGATCGTCTTCAACAAAAAATTATGCTGTTGTTAGGAATCAAACTTAGACATTGAATGATATAAGTATAATAATAAAAATTAACAGATTACAAAAACGTGAATACTTTAGAAATATTACTAATGGGTATGGATGCTTATAATGTTTTCAGTTGAAGGACTAAGGAATAACAGATCCTATAAAAAGATAGAATACAAAACATTCATTATATTGTGCAAGTAGCCAGCATTTGACCAACAACTTTAACTAGCTGTGGATTTTCACAGGCAGCACACACTCTTTCTTTATCATTAAGTTGTTTATTAACTTGACCTTCACTTTGATGTGTCCCTTGCTTAACATAAATTCCAGATCGATATGCTTTTGAAACACTACGATCAAGACGTACTCTTATTCCTAATCCAATTAATGTAGCCAATGAACAATGTGTAATAGTAGGTGTGATTTGAACGGTCACTTCACCAACATCCCCAGTTTCATAATTTGGATGTTTCACATTTATATCTCCCAAATTAACAACTGAAAGTTGACCAAGTGTAAGTGGATGTTCTGGATCTGAAATCGACGATATAAGATCATATATTTCTTGTGCATCAATAAGTTCTTCTTTCTCTTCTTCTTCTTCTTCTTCTTCTTCGTCGTCATTGTCATTGCAAAAGGAGTATTTACTTGTCAGTGTATTTAATTTGAACGCATGTATATCATGTTCATATTGTACAGTAACATCACCTGTACCTTTTTCTTTTCTTGTAGGAAGCTGAGAAATATCTTTCACTTGTGGATTCGCATTAATAGGTTCATCGGACATTGTATGTGTACAACTATTTAATGCTTAGAAACTTCAAAAAGAAATGGTGTTAATTGAAAATGAAAATGAAAAATGAAATGGCTGGTTCCAATTATTCCCTAATGCGGAATCACAACTATCATACAAAACTGAAACTTATTCATGAAACTCAGAATATCATCATAACCTTCTGACTTATTATTAATGCGTTGATTTAGTTTAATCAACAAGCTTAAAATGTCCAATTTATTTTTAACATCTGCAGTTAGGAATATAATACCTACTCATCCTGAACCTTATCCAAAGGAAGTCTTAAATTATGCAAATTCACTGTATACGACATCAAAGATGTCATTACCTTTGAATGGACCTGAAGAAATAGGTAGATATCATTTATCCTGTTATGTTACACTAGAACATTTTCAAGAAAAATACAATATTTCAGATTTATTTGTTAATAAAATTCCAGTTAAAGGTAAAAAATTACAAATGTTACTAGGGAGTTTCAGGAACTTATTGAATGACCTGATTTTATCAAGTACCCCTAAATCAGACAGAGTGATTGACTATCTACAAACTCCAGTATCTTCGTTTTCTGGGATGAGTAAATCTACTGAGTCATACATTGACCAAGTTAGACAATCCAAACTAAGAAGTGCTGATCAAGTCAAAAAATCCTTATATAATGAACTACAAAGCGCACAATCGCTTCAATCAAACACCAACCAAACACCACCAGCAACGCCAAGAAAAGTAGCATCTTCGACGCCAACTAAATTATCGCCATATAAAGCACGTACGAAATTAGTCATTACAACGTCAATTTTAATCTCCTTATGCAACAAATTCTACATTCCAAAACATATTACTTTCTATATTTTGAAAACATATAAATTTTACAAACAAATAGTGACAAATTCATGGGGATTACTTATTGGTTTAGTTGGAATTTCATATTTGAAACTGAACTCACATAGAATGAAAAATTATAGGTTGAAGAAATGTCTTATTGATAACTTACATCATTCCCAACACGCTGGTTTAAGTAACCAAGATGTAAAAAATTATATTAAAGAAGTTGCAAGATTGATTTCCAATCAAAAATGGATTAAAGAAGCAAGTTATAATCTTGATGATATGGTTTTAAGTAATGAAGGTGAAGAAAACAATGATCGTTCATTACTTTCACTCTCATCATTTATTGATTCATCTAATGAATACGTCTCGATGAAAGATAGCAGTCAGGTTCAAAATTGGGTAAGAAGAATTAACAACAGGGCCAGCAGGGTGAAACAGAAAACTGTAAAAACTGAAAACGTATAAAATAAATAATTGTATAATAGGTGTTATACTAGAACAAAGATTTAATTGATCTCGAATTACATCACCTCGCCAAACTATAAATTTTTCATTTTGCAGGTGTTTTTTTAATGTTAAATATCTGCTATTTGTTTGCTCTGTCTCTTTTCAAACACATCATTTTTCTCCATTTATTTAATTAAATTAGAAATGACAGTTAACAAATCTAAGAGATCACTTCCAGACTCTCCAGATTTTTCAGCGGAAAAAAGACAACTCGTCTCAAGTATCAGTGATAGCAATAGTAATGGCAATAGTATTGAAATAGTTGATTCACCAATAATTCTTGATTCAGATGATAATGATATTGATGTGAATACTTCAAATTCAGCAGCTTATATTCCACAACCAGAAACAAAATGGCAAAAAACTGTTGAAAAAGTTGTTAAATCGGTTGTTTCGATCCATTTCATGCAACCTGTGAATTTCGATACTGAAACGTCATTAGTTTCTGAAGCAACTGGATTTGTCGTTGATTCAAAGCAGGGTATTATTTTGACTAATAGACATGTGGTTGGTCCTGGTCCATTTGTTGGTTATGCGGTTTTTGATAATCATGAAGAAGTTGAAGTTACGCCAGTTTATCGTGATCCAATCCATGATTTTGGTTTTCTAAAATTTGATATTAGTAATGTTAAATATATGAAGATTCAACAGTTAGAACTACATCCAGAATTAGCAAAAGTTGGTGAAGAAATTAGAGTTATTGGTAATGACTCGGGTGAAAAACTGAGTATTTTAGCGGGTTTTATTTCAAGATTAGATAGAAATGCACCTGATTATGGTTCTAACACTTATAATGACTTTAACACAGAATACATTCAAGCCGCAGCAAGTGCAAGTGGTGGTTCAAGTGGTTCTCCGGTAGTTAGTATTGATGGACACGCAGTTGCACTACAAGCAGGTGGTAATTCTGAAACGTCAACTGACTTCTTTTTACCTGTTTGGAGAGTTAAAAGAGCATTAGAAAAAATTCAATCAAATGAAGAAGTTACTAGAGGTGAAATTCAAGTTCAATGGACTTTAGAACCTTTTGATAAATGTAGAAGAATGGGCCTAACTTCAGAAATAGAAGAAAAAGTTAGAAAGTTAGGTGATAATATTAATGGTATGTTAATTGCATCAATTACCTTACCTGAAGGTCCAGCGGATAACTTAATTAAAGAAGGTGATTGTTTGATTTCAATAAATGGTGAATTAATTACAAGTTTTATTCAAGTTGATGATATTTTAGATAATAATATTGATAATTACTGTGAATTTATGGTCCAAAGAAATGGTAAAAATATTACAAATAAAATTAAAGTTGGTAATTTACATAATATCACACCAAATAAATATGTGTCTGTTTGTGGTGCAACATTCAATGAATTGAGTTATCAATTGGCTAGAATATATGGTATACCAGTAAGAGGTTGTTATGTCAGTGATGCATCGGGTTCCTTCCAATTAGGGGGATCTGAACTGAATAATTGTTGGATAATTGATACAGTTGATGATAAACCAACCCCAACATTAAATGATTTTATTGAAGTCATGAAAACAATCCCTGATAAATCATTTATACCTGTTAAATATCATCATTTAACTGATATTCATGTTCCATTGTTCAAAAACATTTTTATTGACAGACATTGGGCGTCTTCATTTAAACTATCAACAAGAAATGATACCACAGGTTTGTGGGATTTTGAAACAATTCAAAAAGAGCCAACTAAAAGTTTAGCATTAGAGAAGAAAAGTGCAAAATTTTTAGATTTGCCAACTGAATTTGAAGCCTGTAAACAATTAAATAGATCATTTGTTCAAGTTGATGCAATTTATCAATTACCATTAGATTCTTTTAATGGACACGTCAGGAGGGTTCATGGTGTTATAATTGACGCAGAAAAAGGATTTGTACTAGTTTCAAGACATGCAGTGTGTCATGATTTGTGTGATGTTAATATTACAATTGCTGAATCTATTATAGTTCCAGCAAAAGTTATCTTTTTACATCCAACCAAAGGTTATGCAATTATCAAATATGACCCTAAATTAGTTGATGCATCAGTCCAAACCCCAAGATTTAGTGACATACCATTAGAAAGAGGTGATAAAGTTGTATTTATTGGCTATAATAAATCATTAAGGCCAGTAGTGGATGAGACCAAAATTAGTGATATCGGTGTTATGAATATACCAACTAATTCAAGTGCCCCAAGATATAAAGCAACCAATGTTGAAGCAATTTTAATTGATTCTACAAGTGGACAGAAATGTCATTCGGGTATTTTATGTAATAAAGAGGATGGTGCAATCAGAGGTTTATGGATATCATGTGATGGTGAAGATGATAAATTATACACTACGGGTATCAGTATCACTGATATTTTATGGGAATTGGAGTTTTTGAAAAATGATGAAGAAGCTGATTTAAAAATTCTCGATGTTGAATTTAGTTCCGTTTCAATTGCAAGTGCAAGAATTAACGGAGTTACAGAAGACTGGATTGCTAAAGTTGAAGCAAGCGAAATTGATAAATTCCAATTTTTGTATGTACCAACAATATCTGTTGGATCAGATAACAAACCATCATGTTCCCTAAACCCCGGTGATATCATCTTAACGGCAAATGGTAAATTGATTACTTGTGTGAGAGATATTGATAATGTTGTCCAATTACTAGGCAAAGATGATGAAAATATCAAGTGTAAGGTTGTAAGAGAGAAAAAAATGATTGATCTAGATGTCAAATTAACCAGAACAAAGTCTTTTATTACTGATAGAGTTGTATTTTGGTCTGGTTGTGCACTGCAAAATGCACATCATGGTGTTAGACAAACTATTAATCATTTACCAAGTGGTGTTTATTGTACAACTGTTTCAACTGGTTCTCCAGGTAGATTTTATTGTGTTGGGATAACAAATTTCATAACTCATGTTAATGAAATTCCTACAAATACTCTTGAAGACTTTTTAAAAGTTGTAAAAAGTGTGAAAGATAACACTTATGTTAAGTTACGTATTGTTACATTTGATAATATTCCGTTAGCATTAACACTGAAAGTGAATTATCATTACTTCCCAACTATTGAATTAAGGAAAGTTGATGGAGTTTGGAAATCATTCTCTGATGGAGATGACAAATGAAATCAGTATTACACTGGATAATAGAGATTTTAGACTATATATGATTTATATTAAAATGTTTATTAAATACGAATAATTCAATATTAACTTGGTAGTTGTATGTATATACATGACTGTGATTCTATGAATGGTTTATTCTACATATTAGGAAGTAACCTTTGCAAAATTTTAGATTGTGTATGAGTTGAATATGCAGTACCTGTTCTCTTCTTTAAAACACTTTGTGCAAATCCGGCATTACCATGTTTTCTTCCTTGAATACCTCTTTTAAAACCAGTTGCCGTCTTTCTCCATCTCTTGTAAGTTGCTCGATGTGTTTTTGATTGAAATCTGAGAGCAGAAACCTGACTGAATGTAGATGCAAATGTGGATATCACTGGTCTGGCATATGATAAAAATGAAAGCATATTTTGATGTGTAATTCTACTGCTTGATGCTTTAATAAATAACAGTCTATGTAATTTGCCTTAAAGGTATAGAAAAATGATTGAATTTGATGATCCATGTCGACGAGACACAAAAACTAAAAAATGTTTTGTGCACGGGTTTTTTCTTGTTGTTAACATGATTATTTCTGAAATATCGATGATTTTAATATGATTTCAATCTGTATCAGAGTCGGAGTATTCAACAAGGGATGATTTTGTAAGAGCAGAATGTTCCTGGTTCCTATCTGCTTCTTTTTCAGATTCCAAACCATCCAATTCTTTGTCTTTCTTTATATTATTGGTATGATTCTTCCTCATTTGTTCCTGTTTTTGTCTAAAAAACTCTAGTTCACGCTCATATGTAAGCTGCTCGGTAGCTTTTTTGACTTGTTTCTCTAATTCCAAAGCTCCATAATAAGCGGACGTATCTTCCTTCATTTTGAATGATGAATTTTGCTTTTCCATTTTTCTTTTGTATTCCCTGAATTTAAACTGACGATTATTCAACAACTGCTGTTGCAAACTTTTTCTTTTCTTGTACTTGGTTTGCTCCTTCGTCACTTCTTTATCATACTTCTTATTATCAATATCATCCTTTATTACAAAAGCTGCTGATGCTGCTGTTTTCACATCTTTTGAAATTACAGGTTTTTCATTTATTGAAGACTCGCAGGCATTAGCTACCTCAGTCAAATCATCCTCATCTAATTGAAATGTCGGCATATGATTTTGAAATCTGTCCAACTTTTCTTATCTCTTTCAGCCCAGGATCAAGAAAGAAGCACAATGTTCTAACCCAAACTAAAAGATCGCGTTCAAGTTTTGACATTTTTGGCAAATTTATCGGTTTCACCATGTTCTTTTTTCTCTTTAAAATTTAGATTCCAACCACGTTGATAAAATAGCTATGGCATATCGTGGAGGTCCCTATAATAACGGTGGTTCTTATAGTGCCCCTCCAAGTAGTGCAGAATACGGAAATCGGCAATCTCAGCAACATGCACATCCAAACTTTAGACAACATCAACAACGATATAATCAAAATCAAGGTTATTCTAATGGATATGCATCATATGTGGATTATCAAGATGGTTATGGATCCTATTATGAAGATGGCAGTCAAAAAAATCAATATTATTCACAAACTTATAGTGATAGTAAAAATCATATTTATAATCAACAAAAGACATATTCGGTGCAGCCGCCGTCTAACAGTCAGACATATAGCCCACAACAATCACAACAACAATATCAGAAGTTTTCTAGTTTGAATCCAACTTTTATTTCTTCTGTTAAGGAAAAAAATGGTACATCCACAACTATACCCCTAGTGAAGACGTATTCTCTTAGTGGAACAAAACAAGGGAACTATTTATCACAGCTATTATCATCATCATTCGAAAACAATCAAAACGTTAAATCGTTTAAGCGTATCTTTTCGAAAGATTTAAAAGAACCCAGTGAACATAAAAAGAAATTTTCAATTGAGTATTTAGATGGTTTATCTGAGAAAGTTGAGGATCCAAGATTGAATGACACCATTGCATATAAAAAGTCATTATCTAAATCATTTTTCAAACCTGTTGAAAAGTTATACTTGCCAAAATATAGATTTGATGAGCATTCAATCGGTGAAAAACCGTCAAATGAAATAGTCATCTGGAATTTACATTCAAATACAAGTTCAGTTCTTATCAGAAACAATGTTTCCTCTTACGGGCCTATAAGTGAGTTAAAAATGATTGATGATCCATCTACTGCAGTTCCATTAGGACTGTGTTTGTTGAGTTTTGATGGCAAAATTGAACAAGCTCATGAAACTGCGCTGAAATTTGTTGAATCATGCAATAAAAAATTACTAATACAAGGTAGATTTATTAGATGTGGGCTAAATATTAATAACGAATTATATGACAAAATTTATGAAAAATCTATCAATGCACGTAAAGAAAAACTAAGAAAGCAAAAACTAGATGAAATCAAAAGAGAAGAGCAAAAATTGGAACAAGTTAGAAAGGAAAAATTAGCAAGAGAAGAACAGATTAGGTTGGAAGCAAGAAACAAAACACTGAATAATGCAAATGATTCTAATAAACTTTTGAATAGTAGCAGCATTGAAAAATCATTGAACATGCAACCTTTGACATCGGCACATCAGAAGCCAACAATTTCAAACCATGATATGCGCATTTTTCCTTATTCTTCTTTCAAACTCAATTTTAATGTTCAGAAATATATTGACAATCATCCATATATATTTATTTCTGATAAATCGGTTTCTTCAGTGTACGTCAACTCAAATCAGTTAAAAAGGTTTTTGAATAAATTCAAAATTTTAAAAATTCTACAACAAAGAAGTGGATTCTATATAGTTTTCGATGGAGTGGATGATGCAATGGAATGCTTTGATAAGATTGACTGTACCAAGTTTTTAACATACACTATTTTCATGGCATTATATGTTCCAGATGATTTAATTGATGACACAAGGGTCGGAAAATCGGGTAATTTTAAGGCTGCTCAGAAACAAATAAATAACGAGTTGAATGCTTATTTAATGAAAGATTTACGTGAAAAGGTCATTGGTAAAATGATTTTGGATGTTTTGAATACTGACGAAATGGTCAAATTAGCAACAGAAGCAAAAAAGAAAAGAGATCGAGAACTAGAATTAATGAAAGTTGAAAAACATAAGCCTCCCCCTGCATCAAATCCGGTTACCGTTGTTAAAAGGTTGGATTTGAATATATTCAAAAAAAGTGTTAAGAAATCTTTTATTCCTTTAAGTCATTCCTTAAACAAAGAAAGTGGGGATGAAGCTAGTGATGGGAGTGATGATGAAGATAGTGAAAATGATAGAACACCAGTCGTTCAAGAGCCTGCTAAAAAGGGACATAAACGTAAAACAGATTCTACTCTCAAGCCTGTTCAAAAAAGAACAAAAGCTAGTATTAAGGATGTCAATGATGAATATACCAACGAAAATGAGGATGAAATCAGTAGTGGGGTTACAGACAATGAACAGAAAAATGAAATTGAAATTGAAATTGAAACCAAAGTTGAAAAATCAGAATTAAATATTAAACCTCAAATTGGAAAGGACATAGTCAACGATGTATTTCAACCATCAACTCAACCTCCAGGTCCTGTATTTGATGATTATTTACAACCATTTCGTCCAACTTTAGAGTTCTTAAGGCAGTCAATAAAAACCGAAGAGGATTTTAACACTCTTAAAGAGCTCTGTAAAAATTTCACTTCTGGGAAACCAATCAAGGATATTAATTTCTGGGTCTGGGAGCATTTAGAATCAGTAAGAGAGGATGCAAGATTACAAGAAACTAAAGACGATGATGTTGACGACATTGAAGAATTCGACTATGCTGATGAAATTTTGAATAATAAAGAATTAAAGAATCAAACAGGGTGTTTCAGAGCTCAAGGTTATTATAAAATACCAGATATGTTGAAAAGAGAATATTTATTCCATAGAAGAAAGCTAACCAATTTGAATCCAGTCAAGCACGAAGATGATGACGAAACAAACACTCAAACACATAATAATATTCAGAGTTCAAGAGTTAATCGTGCAAATACACGTAGATTTGTTGCAGATATTTCAGCACAGAAACAATTTATTGGTGAAACAGATTTACTAGAATTGAACCAATTAAATAAAAGAAAAAAGCCTGTTCAGTTTGCAAGAAGTGCAATTCATAATTGGGGCTTATATGCATTAGAACCTATCAATGCAGGTGAAATGATTATAGAATATGTCGGTGAAAGAATTAGACAACAAATTGCCGAACTACGTGAAAAAAACTATTTGAGATCAGGAATTGGATCATCTTATTTGTTCCGAGTTGATGAAAACACAGTCATTGATGCATCGAAGAAAGGTGGCATTGCACGTTTTATTAACCATTGTTGTGAACCTTCATGTACTGCCAAAATTATCAAAGTTGGTGGAAAAAAACGTATTGTCATTTATGCACTACGAGATATCAAAAAAAATGAAGAACTTACTTACGACTACAAATTTGAACGTGAGACCAACGATGAAGAACGTATTGTCTGCCTTTGTGGTGCCCTTGGGTGTAAAGGATATCTTAACTAGATTATTTAGGAATTTTATATCAACTTTGTATCAAAAGCTTTAATATACTGTAGAATAGAAACGATAAAAATTTAAAAATTGCGAGTTTTATTTGCATTTCTCATTTTTCGTTGGCTTTTGCCGTTTCCACTCCCTCATTTTGCGAGAAGAATTTGTCATAAATGTAACTTTCATTCTAAACCCAGATGGTTGTTTTCTTGCTTATTCTTTTTAAACAAATTTGTTAACAAGGTAGAAGCATGTCAGAAGCTATGGACTTTGATGAATATCCAAGGGTACGTTGAGCTTAAATTTTAGCACAATATTGGACAGGATATAGACTAGAAGGAAGAGTAACGAGAAATATGGATTATCACTAAAGTTTACTCATGTTTTGTGAATATAAATGTGCGTATACCGGTGCATGGTTTGCTGAGTTGTCGATGATTTGGTTTGATTCGATGCTTGTCGATGCTTTTGCTATTGTTGTTGCTCATATTTGTTTCGGAATTTGACTAAAACAAGATTTTCTCTAATAGTCATGTTATTTTTGTTTCTTTCTTTTCATATCTTAACTAATATTGTTTTTCGATGAAAGTAATATTAAGATGGGAAACTAACATATTTTTTATTCTCGTTTTGTTTTATTTAATCTAGGATCGTTCAAGATCACCTGCAAGAGTACCACGTGGAAATGATGAACAACGTGAAAGATCACGTTCTCCGCCACCACATCATGATGATGGTAACAGAAGATATCAAACGTCTTATAGAGGACCACCAAGACGTGATACCTATAGGGATTCACGCCCAAACTTTGCGCAAAGAGTAGCAGAATACGATATCAAAGCAAATAGAAAATATGAAAATTCAGTTTTCATCGGAAATTTACCTTACAATGTTCAATGGTATCAAATTAAAGATCATTTTGCATCTGCTGGCCCAATCGTCAGGGCTGATGTTGTCACCAGTCATGGTAAGCCAAGGGGTATGGGTACTGTTGAATTTCAAAATCGTGAAATTGCACAGAAGGCAATTAACATGTTTGATAGAACTGATTTTTTAGGTCGTGAAATATTTGTTAGGGAAGATTTACCACCTCCAGAGAAAAAGGAGGTGAGAAATGATAGATATTCAAGAGATGATAGATACTCTAGAGATGATAGATATGCGAGGGAAGATAGGTACGCAAGAGATAGATATTCAAGAGACGACAGATATACAAGAGACGACAGATATTCAAGAGATGACAGATATTCAAGAGATAGATATTTCAGGGATGATTATTCAAGAGACTCATATAATGGTGGCTATGATAGATATGATGGTTATAGTAGATCAAATGATAGATATCAAAGAGATAGTTACGTACCACAAAAGAGAGAGCCATTTAGAAGAGAACAAACTAAAGGTTATGAAGTTTTTGTTGGTAACATTCCATTTTCAATCAAGTGGCAAGACTTGAAAGATTTATTCAGACCTTGTGGTGAAATTGAAAGAGCTGATGTTCTTGAAAACTCATTTGGTAGGTCGAGAGGTATGGGTACTGTTCATTTTTTCAATATTGAAGATGCAGAGAATGCAATCAATAAATTTAATGGCTATGAATGGTTTGGTAGAAGAATAGAAGTTAGAAAGAGTAAATTCCCAAGAGAAGGAGATACTGCAGCTGTTGCGCCATCCGTTGATGCACCTAAAATTAGAACTGATGGTTTATCAAAGAATACCGAATTCACATTGGGTGTTTCTAGTGATGGTCCTGAATCTTCAATCCTTTTTATTTCAAACTTACCATGGGAAACTGCAGAATCTGATCTTTTTGAATTATTCGGTTCAGTTTCGACTGTTACAAAAGCGGAATTACAATACGGTCGTGGTGGTAGATCAGCTGGTAATGCAGTTGTTCAATTTGCTGATGTTGAAGGAGCACGTTCTGTTATTGAACAATTGAATGATTATGAATATGGTAACAGGCATTTAAGAATTAGTTTTGCAAAGTATCCATCTGCAGAACAATTAGAAGCGCTTCATGAAGAAATAAGAAAAAATGCTGAAAATTCAAGCGCACCATTAAATTCTCAAAGTATCATTCCACAAGCTTCAAATGAAGAACAACTTGATCAACCAGTCGAGGATATTCCAGCTCAAGGTCAACAAATTGATGAGCAACCAGTTGAAATTGTAGATGATGGTGACGAAATGATTGAAGAATAAATATGTTAATATTTCAAAGAGTCAATATTTCGTTTGTGTTTACAAATATTTCAAGTATAATTTAATGTACAATTACTATGAAAAGATTTAAAAAAAAGTATATAGTGTAATGCTAATCTCTAAGATAAAAAACAAAAAAAACTGTAGTTTATGAGTTTGAAGGGATATGTAATATTTTTTACTTCATATATGAATTGGAAAAATAGAAATTTTCACAATGATAGTTGACTTTAAATATATTGTAAAAAATTTTTGAAATCACCTTTCAGTTTTATTTATTCTTATGCTGTATCACCTATGCTGTATGACTATTTGATAATTTTCTTAATCCTTTTAATTTATTGAATACTTTTTTTTTCTTTGTGGAATTACTTCCGGGTGATTCAATATGACTAAATATGAAATTCAAAAATCTATCACCATATTCACTTGGCGGAACTGCACTTATTGTTTCTCTTTTGTACTTCAAGCTTCGGAAAAAAGTCTCTAATTTTTTCAAAGTACTGTAATTTGTCAGACAATCAATAATTCCGATATAATAAACCAGATCCATTTCTTGGTCATTTATATCGACCGCACGAATGCCGCCATCCATGTCATAAATTGTGTTCTTGTGAGCCCCTGGTACTTCCTGGTGAATAATTGCCGAAAAACGATTGGCTCCTTCGTCAATTTCTTCATCATCAACTCTGTTTAAATAACGTATACCTAGCAATAATGAATAATCCATAATATTCAATTTTTTCAAAAGATTAACATCTTTGGTCAGTTGAGTTTCTATCTCTTTTCTTTTTACTTTGGACAAATGAATTTTTGTATTTCCTTCAATAAAATTCAAATCCTTCATACAAGAACCATTCAATCTCTTTTCTTCTGAAGTTCTTCTGCCATGTGTTGAGCCTTTCAAATCATAGCAATTGTTTATATTAACTGTTAATGGCAACAAATTATTCATAACTAGGACATGAACTTTGATTGTTCCAGTCCTTGTAGTCATTTTTAATCTGTGTAATCCATAAAATTGACACAATAATGTATTTGGATTTTTTTTAACATAATCGTAATAGTCTTTCAAGATCCTTCTCAAATGACGGTGTTCCGAACGATGAATGGTTTTAATAATAAATTTTCTATCATTAGAATAGTAAAAAGATGATCCACTCTTACCTGATGAACCTACTGCTTTAACACCAATTTCATCATTTAGTGACATGAGATAGTCAGCTTGATTAACATTAAACATATCACGAAGACTTCTGAAAACATCAGGCGCATAATCCTTAAATTTGAATTCATATTTTGTTGGCGGTGCTTGTGTATTACCTTCTCTGTTAAAAATCAATTTTGTGACTTGCGTGAAACTTACATTGGTTATTTTGATAGGAGCTTTTGAACATCTAGAAACTGCAAACCTTATACCGGTTACTAAATCATAAACAATAGCATAATTTTCGTGATTTTCTGAAATGCTTTGACCTGGAATATTATATAAATCATCTGCTTTCATTTTTGATTTCATACGTGGATTATTTATAAACGATGAAGTTTTGGAAACACGATGACGCTTTGGATAGTCAGAATCTGTTAATTTATGTGATAAAGAAAGATTTTTCAAATGATGGTGATGGTGATGGTGATGTTTTTGATCGGCACCAGACGCAATTGCTAATTCTGTTCTTTGATAATTATCAGGAATCTTAATTGTACTAATATTATGGGAATTGCATTTATCTGAGTTTGGAAATGTTTTATATCGTGTAGTTATGACACTATTATGTCTCCTTTCATTTTCTACGGTAGATTTGGGATATGTGTTCATTCTTCTTTCAGATGAGCTTCTTGCAAGCATATCTGATTGAAGAATCGGCTCTGATTGAGGAAGTGGTATAAGTTCCTCCGTATTTGCTAAGGGAGTGAGAGGATCCAAATTTGAGATCGTGTCATTCCCATCATGTTTGACGGCTGTTATTGGTGCTGCCAGTATACGATATGAATGGGCCGAACTAGTACATTTGTTAAATAATATATCTTCATCCGATGAACTTGTATGTGTTGATGGGTCCTCATGCATTTGAACCAAGGAATCATCAAAACAAATACTCATTTTAAACTTATCCACATCCTTTGACGGATCTTCATGAATAATGTTATTATTATCTTCATTATTTGCAAAAAGTTTGTTATTTAGGTGATTGAGATTTTCTTTGGTTTCCATTGTATCCGTAAAAAGTAATGAACTTGATACATGCATAGTTGTTGTATTATGTGGTCCTTTTTCGGTGCTTGCTTTATTTTCATCCATACTCGTAACCACAGTATCCCGTTCATCCAATGTTGACAAACCTTCCGATGATGATTTAGAAACAGTCAAAAGGGATTTCTGACGTGAATGCTTTTTCAACTCTGAAATAGACAATGTAGTTTCTGGATTATTTATAGAGTCGTCTGTCTTGATCATTAATAACTTGGTATTTGAATTATAAGCTAAAATGTATACTAAATAAACAAATTCTAATAATAGTGATTTTGAATATTGAAGTTGTTTTGTTAGTAGAGTGGTAAGCTGGGAATAATAAAATAGATTTAACAAGTTATTTGATGAGCCTATGAGTATTTATCTTTTATAATGCTGCTCCTGACTATTTGTTTGTTTGCTCTGCTTCTTGAATCGAACTTTTTTAATTCTTTTAGCCCGTTACTATTCATGATGCCCTTTTCAGAATGAGTGTAAATAAAAAAAAGAATCTTCAGTAATATAAAACTTTGTGGTGCACAGATGAATGTTTTTTTCGAGCATGTTTTTGTTCAAATTATGTGACGAATCATAAATGCTGTTGAGAAAGGTTTTTAGAGCAGTTCACAATGTCCTTTGGTTGGACGACAGAACGGTTTTTTTTATGGAAGCTGGTTCAATCTAATTATGAATTGTTATTCTGTTTGTAGACTAAGCTTGGGCCATTATTTTACCAGATCTGTGTTGATTCCTATTCATGGACGCGTTATTTCCACATCAAGGTCCTCAGCTAATACCAGCCCAGATAAAGATCATTCAAAGATGATCATCACAGTAAATGAACTTCCAAAAATTAAACTTGTCGATTCTAAATTAAAAATTAAACTTAATGAAAATGATTTAAAACCAATCAAAGAGTCCAAAACAGCAAGAAAATCGAAAAAGTCAAGTAAATCCTCCGATATTGGTACGGGACATGAAGAATCTACTGAGATTTTTTCTTTGACTAAAGAGTTACATGATAAGGTTTCTTTGATTGATAGAGGGTCGATTACTGATAAAAATACATATACTGAATTTTATCAAAACATAATCGATACTTATAAAATGTACACAGATAGACCCGATGGTAAGTACATTGTTTTATTTCATGTGGGTTCCTTCTATGAACTGTATTTTGAACAAGCGGACCAATTTTCAAATCTGCTTGGCTTGACATTGACGAAAAAAGTATTGAAATCTGGTCCTATTTCATTTTCTGGATTTCCGGATAGAATGTTAGACAAATATATGGATATAATTTATAAAAGTGGTTTGAAAGCAGTCATCTGTAATCAAGTTCTAGATACTGTCACTAATACCTTGAGTCGTCCAATCGACAGAATTATGACACCTGGGATAATTGTTGATGAATCATGTCGGGATTTCCACAGAAATAATTATTTAATGGCAATTTCATTTCCAGAAGACTTTAGACTGGATATTGAGTTTAAAAACATTGGTGTTGCATGGTGCGATGTCAATTTGGGTTTGTCCTACGTTTTAGAAATTGAGTTTAGTCAGCTGTTACCAACTGTTACAAGAATTAATCCATCTGAAATATTGATATCCGACAAAGTTGATTTGGACAAACTTCTAAACGGTTCAATTCTACCAGAACTAATTGACTTAAAGTCATATTATATTACTCATTTTCATCAAACCTCAAAGAAAAGGCTTTTAGACGATTTTCTATGGCGTTTTGTTGATAATAAGACTTTGGTTTCCACAACTTTAGGCCAACTATCTCAAAAAGAAACTAACGCAATTTCTTTACTAATGCATTACTTGGAAATTTGTTTGCCAAATTATAAAACGAGTTTTCAATTGCCTACCAGATCAATCCCAAAAACACTAATGCAAATAGATGCACGCGTTGCACAAGATTTAGAATTATTAGAGACTCTTCATTCTCATAAAAGAGTCGGCGCATTGTCTCATTTAATAGATAAAACTATTACTAGTCCAGGCGCTAGATTATTAAACACTTGGTTGCTTGCACCATCTACTGATATAAATGAAATAAAAAAAAGGCATGGAATGATAGATATTTTTTTAAAGGATTTATATTTCTTGGATCTTGTATCTCAACATTTAAAGAAAACAGCTGATGTGAATAAAATTATTAGAAGAATTGACAACAACAGGGCAGAAAGATTTGAATATTTAGAACTCTCAATGACGATTGAGATTCTTAGTAAAATTTATGCTTTATCGCAAAGGACATTAAACAACCAATCACTGAAAATAATTAATCTATTGTTTAAAGAATTCAACGAATCTAAAACTTTGCATTCTTTAGCTAAACAAATACAAAACACAATTGATCCTAAAGTTTCTTATTTGAAGTCTATTAACAATAAGTTGGATGGTGATTTTATAAGAGAATACTGGGAAATCAGGGAGACTGCAACTGGTTTGTTGAAAGATATGAGATCTGAATATAACCTGTTAGTGAAAGAAAGAGAAAATCTCAAGATAGAATTGCAAGAGATATTCAAAAATGAAGGGTATACTGGCTCAATTCGTCTAATTAAAGATTTAAAGTCATATGCTTATGTAATTGAGCTTAAATCTACAAGTAAAGTTATCCCGATTATGATTCAGAACTTAAAACTAAAAGTGAAGGAGAAATCAAAGACTGTAACAAAACTAAACAATGATGAATGGACAAGAATTGGTGAAAAGTTAATTGAACTAGAATATGATATTTTAATTGAAGAAGATAAGATTATGAAAGATCTAAACTCTAAAATAATGAAGCTGTACAAAGAACTGAGAAAAGTATCGCCAATAATTGAAGTTTTAGATGTTATGCAATCTTTTGCAAACTTAGCTATGCAATTTAACCTTGTTAAACCAACAATAGATGAATCGACAATTTTTGAAGTCAAAGGTGGTAGACATATAGTTGTTGAAGAAGGGTTGAAAAATAAGTTTGATCTAATTAATTTCACTAAAAATGATTGTCAACTCAAATCATCAGAAGCTTGGGTTATAACAGGACCAAATATGGGTGGTAAATCTACTTTTTTGAGGCAAAATGCGTTAATTGCAATTCTTGCTCAAATTGGGTCGTATGTTCCAGCAGATGAGGCACATATTGGTGTAGTTGATAAAATATTTACTAGAGTTGGCTCATCGGACAATATTTTCAAACATCAATCAACATTTATGGTAGAAATGAATGAAACTGCAATTATTTTAAGAGAAGCTACTGAAAGATCCTTAGTTATTGTTGATGAATTAGGAAGAGGAACTTCAACTAGTGAAGGTGTTTCTATAGCGTATGCAGCGTTACTAAGATTGCTTACTGTCAACAAATCAAAAGTTTTATTTGCTACACATTTTGGAAGTGAACTAAAAGAGTTCATTGAATCGGATAAAAGAGTTAATAGTTTGATATCATTCTATAGAACTAGTATGAAAGCAGGTTCAGATGACACAAAACTAATTGATCAAAAGATAATCTTTGATCATAAATTATCTGAAGGTATCAGTTGTCATGCACATGCTTTGCAGATAGCTGAACTTGCTGGCTTTCCGAATGATGTACTAAAATTAGCAGAAGAAAATCTCAAAAAATTAAACTCAAAAGATAAATAAGTTATATATAATCAGTTCAAACCTAATTTAACTTTAACAAAGCCATTAGATTGTGTGAAAAAGCTGCTAAATTTACAGATGATAATTTATAAAAAATTGTATTCTATTTTTCTATATTAAAGCAGTTATGAACACTAACTGGAATGATAATAAAATAGATAATTTGTAACCTACAAAAAGTAGGAAAAAATAAATGGACGAGACCGGAGTCGAACCGATGACCTTTCGCTTGCAAGGCGAACGCGCTACCAACTACGCCACACGCCCAATTTTAAGTTCTCTGCAGATTAGTTTGTGTTTACATTAACTTTCTCCAAACAATGCTAATTAAGCTTATTATTAATATATCATGAAGTAGTTCAGAATGAGCGTGTTGGTTTTAAATAGTTCAATGCTTTGCTTGTTACCTTTTATTGTTAGATATATAAAAAATGTAGTGGGTACGTTTTTTTTGGTAAGTATGTTTTTAAAGAGATTGTAACCAAAGTTATAATGATGTGTAACAGTAGTATCGGACAGCCGCTCCCGTGATGATATGTAACAAGCATTAATAGACAACGATAGTTTGCTGAAATGAAATCATTACGAAGAAATGAGATCACAGTGGTAAATTACAGTACTCCATTAAATGAAAAAATCTATTTATATTTTTATAACAATCATTAGCTTGTTTATATAAGGAAATGTTTCCTCTTATTATCCTCTTTAGCATTTATATGTTTATTTATACTTTTTCTTAAATAACCTACTTATAATCTAATCATGGATCCTATTCTCAAAGTTAATACACTCTAAGAGATTAATGTTTTTTTTTTATTTAATGACAATAACAGAATTTTTTTTATTAATTATTTCGTTGATTTTCAAATCTGATATTTATATTAAGAAAAAAACAGCGATCTTAATAATAATCATACAGTAATTATATAGCTAGTCTTTTAAAACCTTCTCATCGTCACAATCGGCACATTGTCCAATCTCACTCTCTAAAAAACCACTTAGCTCAACCGATTACTGCATAGCCTAAATATTTTTTCTAGTTTTCAACAAAATCATTTTTAAATTCCAATAGGTTTTCTTAACAAATGAAGATATTCATATATGCATTAAATTTACCAGAACCATTCCTAATTGCACCAGTAACCAAAAAGAATTATCCAGCATCTTCATTTTACTCATCAGCTTTGTGCAGGTTCTTGACCCTCTTTCCTATTACTCTATCACTTTTATCCGACGCTATAATACCTTTGTGTCCTTTTTTTGTTACATTAATGCATAATCTAGGCTTGTGATTGCATACTTATCAAATGATTAACACATGTAAAAAATAATCTCTCGTTAATCTGGGAATTCGGCAAGAATCACCAATAAGTTCAATCGTATTCAATTTTGACTTACCACCACTGATTCATTAACTTGAAGTTGTCCAGACCTACTATCTTTTCAATCAACTTACCAGTGTTTCATTCAAAAAGCGAATGTAATGATCCTTACTGAGTCTCGTTACATTTCATAAGAATATAGATGATATCAATTAAACCCTATCCATTTGCAATTAATAGTGACATAAAAGTAAAGGCATAAAATACCCAAAAGATCAGGGCATGTTTTTAGGGTTCACACATCTTACAATTTATTATTGCAATCTCTTTCAATCTAGTATTTTTAGGGATTCTCCTTTTTTACAGATTAGAAAATAATACTAACTTATCTGCTGGGAAAATACAGAAAGATAATGTTTATAAGCTTACTACTGCAAGTTATCATAGCTATCAGTGTCTTCATTTTTTCTACCATCTGCTGTCTTAACCAAAACAATTACATACTAGCTAGACACACTTTTACAAGCAAAGCATATTTGAATATATATAACTTTGTCAACACTTTTTGGTACATTTCTAGAGACCAAAACGGTTGTTGCTCTATATATTTGCTCGGTAATTCCAAGGTTTACATAAGTTTTATACAGTATGTAAGCAGTTCACCATCAGGCATATCACCGCCATGGCCAAACGAGCTTTAGTTAGTAATTTCCTTTTTGTGTGGCTTTTTGGTGTATATTTACTTAAGCCCATTGAGGCAGTATCATGCCTAAAAATGCAAAAAGGCAACTTGCAAAAAAAAAAACAATTTGTTTGTATAATGCTCTGCAAAAGGAATAGTTAGTGTTTATTCATATATGGATTGTGCGTGCAAGTGTGAAGAATAATACCTCTGTAATTTTGTTAGATTCTTGTATTTTGAAAGAAAACAAAAACTTACTTTTTTTTTGGAGAGCGAACGTAAATGTTTGAAAAGCCAGATCAAAAAGACTCCATCTATTGTGAGGTTTTCAATATTCGATGGATTTCTGAAATTGGAAGCTAGTAGTAATACCCAGAAACAAAATCTATTATGTCAAAATAAAACTGGGCATAATCTTAAAAAAATAAACTAAGTTCTGGTATATCAAGTATTCTTTTAAAAGAGTATTATTACTACAAGTGAACATATAATTTAGAAAATGATACACATCTATGCTGCTGGATCATAACCATCGTCATCATCCTTCTTACTGTCATCGTTGCCATAGTTTGAGTTTTTGACTTCATTTTTTGTATTTGCTGTATGATTTAGGCTATTATTTGCAGCAGGTTCATATGGATCATATTCATCAGGTTGCTGTTGTAATAACATAGCTGAAGTTTCTGAATTTTTGGAAATGGCTGCTGCTAGTTGTGCAACCAGATGTGAAGTACTGGAAGTAGGTACAACATTAGGTACAGCATTAATCAGAGGTTGATGAGGAAACTGTGGGTTGAATTGATTGTTTATTGCGTTTTGACTAAATTGTGGATTATATTGGTTGTCATATTGTTGAGCAAACTGTTGAGTGTATTGTTGGTTATAATTGCTATTGAATTGTTGATTGCTATTATACTGTCCATATTGATTATTATACTGTAGGTTCTGTTGCTGAGTGTATTGAGGCTGGTTGAATTGTTGATTGTTTGATAGATTGTTATACTGAGGTTGATTGAATTGGCCTTGTCTGTATTGAGGCTGATGGTTATATTGGCATTGATTATTGTATTGTTTTTGTGCTTGCTGTTGCATCATATTCATGAATTGCTGCATCATAACCATTGGATTAATATTGTTTTGTTGTTGAGGTTGCTCTTTATGAGACGATGTTGGCAAAGATGTTGAAGAAGATGAAGTATTCCCCTTGGATGGTAATGATGTTAAACGTGCCTTAACAGATATTGGAACATTTGTTTGTTTTGGCTTTTGAAGATCTGGTTTAAACCTTTTGGTTTCATTTTCCCTATTATCTTTATCATTTTCTTTATTATCTTTCTTATTAGTTTCATCTGAATCATTGTTTTGTTTCTTCTTTCTCTTCTTATTTTTCTTTGCAGCAGCTTCCTTTTCGTCATCAGAAAATTCTTGTTCATCTTCTGGTAATTCTTCATCATTAAAATTACTTGCATCTGTTCCCTTGATTTTTTTAATTAACTGAGTTGAAAGAAATTCAGCCTTTGGAACAACATAGTAAATATTCTCCCCTTTTTTACATTGAAATGCTTCTGCTTCTTCTTCTAAATTAAACCTTACATTATAAATTGGAGTTTGAAGTCTACCAAAAACTTCATATAGTAATCCAACTGGAGTACGATCTTTAAAACATAACACTGTACCTTCCTTTAAAACTTTCTCTTCGGCACTATTATTTCCTTTCACCAATACATTCTTTTCAACAACACCACTGATACTACCAATAAGTTCAATTTTAGTGTCTTCAGGAATTAAGTAATCTTCAGGAAGTGAAGGAACTTTGTAATTCAGTACTTCATTTTTTGATGTAATCGGTTCATCATTATCATTTTCATTGAGTTCATCGTCATCCACACCGCTTTTGGTTATTTTACTGGTGTCTTCGATCTCTTCATTCGAAGATGAATCAGAATCAGAATCAGAATCAGAATCAGAATCAGAATCAGAATCAGAATCAGAATCAGAATCAGAATCAGAATCAGAACTAGTATTAGAATCAGAATCAGAGTCGGAGTCAGTATTTCTATCCTCAGCTTCTGATTCTTCATCAGATGAAAACTTCACAACCTTATCAATATTAAAAATATCATCATCTGAATTTCTATTTGCTTCAGAAGCAGTTTCTTTTTCACTTTGTTGATTTTTTTCATTTTTTTCAGAAGTGACTAGATCTGTTTCACTACTTTGAACAGCACTTCCTTTTTCATCAAGATTTTGATCCACTTTTTCTATATCCGACATATAATTGTATACTAGTTAATATCAAGTATTTAATTTGATGGAATCTGGTCAATCTATTTGGTTTACCAAGGCAAATAACTTGATTTTGGACTTTAAACAAAAGAGAAAATTATGTTGCATTTTTTTCAGCGCTTTCATGATATTCTAAGATGTATTTTTCCTTTCAATATCTTTTACTTCACTTATTTATTCTCTTCCAAAAATTTAGTTCTTTTTTAACCAGTGTCATATTGATAGAGCTGAATATATAGTATGACAACTGCTTGTGTCATGCATCAAATAAACCCGGTTGAGCTGCCCAAATCGCTTATTGAACTTATTTTTGTCAGTTCAACTTCTGACAGTCGTATTTGCTTGAATAATGAGACCAAATTAATCACAACAACTGAAAAAATCGAACTAGTTAGATCCAAAAGTGAAGATGGAAAATTTTTGCTTAAGACTCCTTTTATTTATGACAGAGTTGTCCTGAAATTAGATTTTTCCCTAAAACTAGAAAAATTAATTTGCATATTAACATCCTATAAAACTTCAACAACATTTTCAGTTAGTGCTCATGAAATGAAATTGCCCTTAAATAATAATTATACAGGTAGAATCAGAATTGAAATTTTTGATAGTAACAATCGAATATTAAAATTTAGGTTTTATAGAGAACCATTTGACATAGATCCTACAACTATTCCTAAAAATTCGAGAAAAACATCGAATCCACAGTTACAATCAAAAGACTTTCAAAGAACTTTACCCGAAAATCCATTTCCAATTCCAATAACTGATGGACCACTATTTCGTGAAACTGTGAATTATTATGAACAGCTTGCCCCATTAATACTTAAAAAGCTGCAAAATCCGATGGATAAAATGAATAACTCAGATCAAAAATCACAAATGCTAGAAACTCTTAAAGATTTTAGAAAAGGATTTTTACCATCAACTTCAAAGCAAAGTTTTGTTCATTCGAAATTTGATTCTCTCGAAACAAATTCTTTAGAAAATGATCTTACATACCAGTTTTTACAATCATTACGTCAATCAAATGGCCACCTAAAGTTTGATTCCAATACTTTAAAAACATTACAAAATATTAGTTCAGCTAAAAGGACTTTTGAAGAAGAAAGTAAAAAGTTTTATGACTGGTTATCGAAATTAATGAGTTCAGGTAAAACAAAAGATGAAAAACTATTGAATAAAATGAAGAAATTTGAAATTGCACAAATAGAGTATTTTAACTATTTATATGATTCTATCAGTCCAATTATTTTAGCACTGGTGAGCTCTGCTTCTAAATTTAGCAAGGAGTATAAGAAAAAAAAGCTATTAAGAGATAATGCAATCAAAGAAATCACAAACTGTAATTCTATGTTAGAATATACTAAGTTAATGCAAAACTATTCAATAATAACAGTTCCCGAATCCACATTGCTTCTGATTGATCCAAATTCATCATACAGATTAAATCCTAACAAATCACCACTGAAAACTGGACTTTTATTTGTTCACGGTGGTCAAGGAAAATCTGGATGGCACAAGCAATGGCTTGTTTTATTGAATGGTAGATTATACGAATATATGGATTGGAGAAGAGGTGCAGAATTAAGAAATTCCTCACTTGATATTTCTTTATGTAATGTCAAACTGCTTGATTCAAATGATCATAAAAATAACATTGATATTGGCTTAAGGAAAAACTGCTTTCGTGTTATTAATTCACAAGGCGTTCAGCATGTTTTCCAGGCATTTACAGAAGAGGAAGCCAATGAATGGGTTAGAGTTTTAGTTGATGCGGGTCAAATGATGACCTTTAATAAGTCCACAAAACAAAAAGGCAGAGTGGAACACAATTCAACCAGGTCAAAAAACGACGAAAACCTCCAAGTTATACATAATACAATTTCCAGAGAAGATATTTTCAAGGATAAGCCAAGAGTTCGTCGCGTTTCATCAGTTTCATTATCATTACTTAACGTTGTCCAAAAAACCGATCCATCTAATAGTATTTGTGCCGATTGTGGTTCAACTGAGCAAGTGGAATGGATTTCTCTGAACCTTTTGGTTGTGTTTTGCATAAAATGCTCATCGGCTCACAGAGGACTGGGCACGTCTGTCTCTAAGGTAAGAAGTTTAACTCTTGATAGTTTTGCAGGTGAGCATCGTGTTTTAGTGTGCCACATCAATAACGCATTGGTTAATTCTATATATGAAGCTAACTTACCTCCAAACTCCAAACCGAATCCACAATCCAGTCATGGATTTCGCTTAGAGTTTATTACCAAAAAATATATGTATAAACAATTCATCAGTGATCAAACTAAGATAAATGCATCTAACGCTTTACTCGAGGGAGTAAAAAATGACAACATTCAGAAAGTTTTGGAGGGTATTGCAGGCGGTGGAGATGTTAACAAAAAATTTTATTATATACGAAATTCAAATGAATCTTCATCTGCAAGTATCATATCAAAACAGAGTGAGTCTAACAAGCGTAGTGAAATTACATTTTTAGAGTATTCTTTATTACATCCAAGTGTTTTGGATGGCCGTGAAGTTTTTGATATTGCAGAATTTCTTGCTTTAAATGGATGTAATGTTGGTACTCAAGTTAGACCGGGATCATTGCTTGATGAAAATGCCAAAAAGTGGTGGCAAGTACGTATCGATAAAATCAATGGTACAAATATTAGTAATTCAAAGAATATTTTGAATCAAGTGAAAGAAAGTGGACCAAAGAGTAATTATAGAACTGGCAATACCAACAGCACATCCCAGTTGCCATTTACCGCAGCTCAAACTAAATTGAGTCCTCCTTCAAAAGCCAAGATTAAAGGCCCTAAGGAAGGATTTAATTTATTCAAAAAGAGAATAAAGAATTTGGAGTAAACCAACATCCCTTGCAATCATGATCATACTATTAATACTTGTATTTTTTAATCTAATATTTAATTTATAATCTACTTTTTAATTACTAATTCTGTATTTCAATTTACTTAATTACCGTTTTGATAGTTTTTCAGTTTAGTAAAGAAAAATCAAAAAATTCCAAAAATACTCACTCGGGTAAAAATTATTCCATGTGAGAATCTGAAAAGTAGTGTTTATCTATAAACGTATTATTTATCTTTTGCTTTAACTTTATCAAGGAGATGAAAACAATATTGATAGGTGTGAGTGGTGCATCAAGTTCAGGAAAATCAACACTGGCTTGTTTGATGAAAGAGATTCTCCCACATACAGAAATCATACATGAAGACGATTTTTTCAAATTAGAAAAAGATGTTCCGTTTGACTCATTACGAAAAGATAGAGATTGGGATTGTCCTGATGCAATTGACATCGAATCGATGAATAAAACATTAATGCTCCTGAAAGATCATAAATTATTTGATTCTGATTCTAAAGCAAAGGTGAAACGGAATGGTAGAGGTTATTACGATTATGCTCTCACAAGTACGGAACCACCAAGAAATGATACTAATTTTAAAAATCATATTTCAATAGTTGAATCATTACGAATAGAACTTCAAAAGTTGACTGAAGGAATAGAAGAATATAGAATATTTTTGATTGATGGATTCATGTTAATGCACGATGAAGAGCTAATGAAACTATTTGATCTCGCATTATTTTTCAAAACGTCATACAAAACTTTGAAAAGTCGTAGAGAAAAAAGACTTTATACTGTCGAAGGGAATGTTTGGATTGATCCACCTGGATATTTTGATTTATTTGTTTGGCCTGGATATTACAAGTACCACAAGGACATATTTATCAAAGGTTATGATGAATCCTTTGTAAAATCAAATGGCGGTGAGTTACTTCCAGAATTTAAAGAAAGATTCAATGTTTATGAATTTATAAATGATGATGATTCTGATGCAAACAAGTTAATTTCAGAAGTCATCGAAGTAGTAAAGCGTAACATTTTTTAAGCTTAAACGTATGTATTATTATCCTTAGATATATAAAAAAATATTGTTTTTTGGTTTAAATAATATAGATTATTTACAAAGCAAGATTTATTTCTTTGACTTTTTACCTTTACTGGATTTCTTTTCTTTTGTAAATGATTTCATCTCACTTCTATAAATATCATCTGCAGTTTCATCTGTTTTTCTTTTAGTACCTTTCTTTAAACTTACAGTACCATTATTTTTGATAGCACGGTCCATTGCCTTTCTATCAGACTTCCAATCTGCAACATCAGTGATTTTATATTTATCTAAATTCAAATTATTGATTAATTCCTTTTGTTTCTCTTTACGTTCTCTAATTGCCTCCAGCGCTTCAGTACCCGCCGCTTCAAGGTCTGCTTCTAATTCTCTTTCCATTTCTTCAACATCATTGACAGTTTCAACTTCTTCACCATTCAGTTCCCTCAATTCATTATCAACGATTTCAGGCATTTCTTCAGAAATTGATTCTTGAACTAATGAACGAAAGTATTGAGAAACTTTACGAATAATCTTAGAAAACATTGCAAGGGATTGGTTGGTTTCAATGTTAAGTTCTTTAGAGATACTATCTAATTCTTTATGTTGTAAACCAATTGCTAATAAGATTGCACTTTGAACATGTGAAAGGCCAACTTCTTCTCTTATGTGGCCACTAAAATATTGAGCTGCAATGAATGGTAATAAATCAAGAATGACATGATAATCAATTAAATTGTTTGCATAAGATTCCAAACGCTTCAAATCAAACGGAGAGAGTGCTCTATCTAAATCGGATTTACCAAAAACAAAATTGGATATACCGTCAACTTTTGAAAATTCTAAAACACTTAATGCTTGGACGGATGAAAAGTTTGAAAAGCTGTAACTTAATAAGTTAATAAATCTCTTATGAAAATCCTTAGCGAATGCTTTTAACCATTCATCATCACGGTTTTCCAAAGTCTTTAACATAACACAAGTGTGCTCACCAGTTAAGTCATTTGTTGTTTGTCTCAAATATACAGGTGTGTAACCACCATGACGCCAAAACTTGTGTAAATTTTGAGTTAAACCATAAGAAACACCCAAATAATGTAAATAATATGGACTTTTATGAGCCAAATTAACAAATAATGGTGGTAATTTATCTTCTTTACGTGGTTTAATTTCATCTTTCAATGAAACGGTTGAGTCTTCTAATTCTTTATCAGTTAAGCGGTTAATTGAAAATTTATCCTGTGAAAGACTGTTTGAATCTTCTTCTAATGATGCAAATTTACCATTAAAATAATCAGTTAATAATTCAAGAGCTTTTGAACCATAACCCATTTTTGTGTAATCTGGATGTGTTGCAATACGGACAATTCTTGCACCGGATAAGTTTGCAAAATCATCATCTTGAAATTGTTGTGAAATTAACCATGGAATTAAATCACCACCTGCACGAACACCTCTACTTAAACTGCTACGGATACTATCTTTGGAAATTTCACCTTCTAAAGCAATTTGAATAACACACAAAGGTGTTGGTATGGAGGCATCTTTACCAACATCAGGACCAAAAAGTGCGTACAATTGGTGAGCTGGAGCATCCGACATTAATTGTAAATCATTTGGAGAGTTTTTATAATGTGATGAAACAAAAAGAGCCATCATACGCTGTAAGAAAGCTTCGGACACTGGGTCATATGAAAAAAGTGTATCACGATTTATATAAAATAACGAACATTCCGATGGATGTGGGCAACCACGGGTTGCATATTTTGTATGTTTTGGGAGCTTTGCATCTAGACAAAGTAGTTTATTTAACCATGATTCAACTGGATCACCTGGTGCATATCTGATTGGTTCATCCAATGCTACTTCAATTAACGATCTTGAAGAAATATGGATCGAATCAATATCTTTGTTTGAACCAGATTCATTACGTGATACAACTTGTGTTTGTGTATTATCTTTAATAATATTTTTTGATTGATCTCTTAATTGTTGAATTAGTTTCAATGAAAGTGAACGACCTGTACCTTCATAACCATTAATTGTTGATGCCATGAAAACTAAGTATGAACCTAGTAACTTTTTAACTAAAGGTAATGGAATTGCAGCAGCTTCATCAATGATTAAGAGTTCAGCTTGACCAAGAACTTGATTATCGTTTGGTGAAATATATTGAATTGTTTGCCTATGACTTAATCGCTTAATATCAACTCTAACAATTGCTTTGTTAAATGATGGGTTAGTTGATTGAATAATATCATAGTCTTGATGTTCGACATAACCCATTGCATCAAAACCTTTAAAAATAAATTCGAATAAGGTTTTTAAATTTTCTGGAGATGGGGAAGTAACAAAAATATTTGAATAGTCTTGAGCAACAGCTGCTGCAATCGCAATACCCAAAGAAGCAGATTTACCTCTACCTCTACCAGCAGTTAAAGCAACAGTTGAGTTGAGAGTTTTTTCAGCAATTGCATCAATGAAACGTAAAATTGCTTCAGCTTGATTGACTGTCTTGGCTAATGAAACTAATGAACCAGCTGGTTGAGTATCTGCCAAACTTTCTTTCAAATCCTTTAATTCTTGTTCCTTTGGTGTAATTTCGTCATCATCTTTTGGTGGTAATCTTTTGACATGTCTTGCACCGGAGATAGGTAAAACATTCAATTGATCATCAACGACTAAACAATTTGCGCAATCTGATAATGATAATAAAAACCTTTCATTAAATCTTGAAACAACATCATTATGGGCTTCGGTTCTATATCTTGAATGAACATCCATTGTCATTGTGTATAATTGCTTAAGTGATTTCATAGATTTAAGTAACATAACAACTAAACCACCACCTTCAACAGTTTCAATTGTACGGGCCATTAAATTAGGAGTTAAACCCTCAAAATCTTGTAAAACAAGCATACCATAAGTATTACCTAAAATCTTTTCAGTTTCTTTATAGTAGACATATCTAATTTGATTATTTGAAAGGAATGCTTCAAATGGATCCAAATCATTGGCTTCTCTAGTACCACGTTTAACATCTTTTTTGATTTTTTTTTCTCTGTTTAATCTATTTGATGTAAAACCTAAAAGTTTCTTTTTATAAGCCCATAAAATCGATTTATTCATCTTCAAATTTGCATTCATCATTAAATAATGAAGATTTGGAATTTGATTTCTAGATTTATCACCTACCATTATGATGAACGATCTTTGTCGTGTATCAACGCCATTACGAATAAGAGAAGGAACACGAGAATCAAGAACTTTCTTTTTGTTAGTGTTGTTAATATTAGAAGACATTTTGATTGATCTTATAACTAATCGTAAATCTTTACAATTTATACACTACAAAAAAATATAAAATTTTTCATTAGGGAAATAAAAAATTCTGTAAATCAAAAAGTGGAAAATAAAAACTTGCGACTATCGACGAGATGAAGTAAAACTCCAACAGTTTCGGAGTTGCAGGTTTGACTGAGTAGATTGACAAAATCGTAATCCATGATGTTGTTGGCAATATATGCCATAATTTACATTAACCTAAGTAAATTGACAACTGATTGTTGACTATAAAATTATTTGCAATTAATTGGCAGACAGTTAAGTTTTTTTGATTAATTTCATTTTCAGACTCAATGATTCTCCATATTTATCATAAATATTTTTTGACACCACTTGATTTAATATTTGATAATAGATGCTCTATCGCAAATTACCATGAAATTTTAATGGTTTCTACGAAATGACACTAGCTTAGACCGTAAAAGGCATTACCACTTTAGCCAAGAACTTTGTAATTGTTGACTGTTTCAAACTTTTCAGTAATTTAAAGGGGTTCTTTTTCTCAGAGCTTTGAATTTATCTCAAAAAAGGAGGTTTTGATCATACAAGAATTGTGGTAGAAATATCCATAAAACATATTCATCTACTTCTTAGAAATTAATCTAGTATACTGTGTTGAATAGTTCAATTTCAAGAAAGTAATATTTTTATTATAATTACTGTTGTGCATATAAACATTCCACTATTTATCAATAGCATCAGATACATGCACTAAAATCATTTTCTCAATAGCAAAGTGCCATATAATCCTGGAAAACTAAACGCAATAAAAAAGAAAATCGTATTTCGTGTTTCGTTTCATTAAGTTTTATGAATCCGGGTAAAAAAATTGCCATTTATAAAACACATAAATTACACTTATATCATGCGAAGTATGTAGTGTTTTGATGATTATTTGGTAGCACATTAATCTTTTGGATTTCTCCGTTCAGCACCTATAGACGTCTGTCAACAGGTGGTCAATCCATATCCAATATCTTTCTGGACCTACCGAGGGAAAAAAATCAAATAAAAAGAGCTTTCACCGATTTGAAATGTCATATAAAAAAGATGTGAAGGGTGATTTCTCATCTATTCCTACATTTTCTCCAACTGATGGCTATGCTAGTAATAGAAGGATGAGTGCTTCAAATAGTAATTCTAGTTCACTATTATCAATTTCAGGTTCTGACACAAAATCTCGTTCTTCAGGCGGTAGAAAATCTGGCTCAAGGAATAGATCATCACATGCACATTCAAAGCGTAATGTTCAAACTTTTAGTACTAGTAACAATAGGAATCAGCTTATTGACGACTCTCCTGATATTTTATCAATTATTAAGTCATCTAAAAGGGGAACTGATATAAGTCACTTATTAACATATAATTATGTACAAGATGATGATGATGTTCATGATGATGACATTAAAATTAGACCACGTAGTAAGAATACAAGAAAGAAGTTTAAAAGTACTGAAATCCATTTATCTGGATTGAGTTATATTAATGCAAATTACAAGTTCATCTTGAATCACAAAGGTGATTATAAACCTCAATTATTGGATCCAAATTTGCCATTAGACGTAAAGGATATCATTAGAGTTATTGTTAAACAGCATGATTACCATTGTCCAATTTGCTTAGAAGATGAATTTATTGCACCAAGAATGACCAAGTGTGGGCATATCTTTTGCTATTCATGTCTTTTAAATATGTTTGATAACACAAGAGAAGATAAAACAAAGACATCACTTGGTAACAGGCACAATCCTTCAATTTCATGCCCTTTATGTTCTGAAATATTAAAAGAGAATTTTGTACAATTGCCTGTTTTAATTGAACAAGTCAAAGAAAATGACTCAACATTAAGTTTAAATGAATTTACAAATTTACCTTTAATGCACAGAGCAAACTCGAAGATATACTCACAAAAGGTTTCAAATTTTTATTTATCTAAAGGTTTAAAAGCAAATATTCCCTGGATTAGTCATGGTTGTACACCATTGAATTACAAACAGTTTTCTCCTTATATAACAAACTCAAGATTAATGATTTGCGATTCTGATTTTATCATATCTTGTTACCAAAAGGAGATTGATGATTTAATGACGCAAAAGTTAGTGGATTCTGAGTACTATGGAGATTCAGGTAAATTTTTTGATTTAGCAGTTAAAAAGATAAGATCAAATATATCTCTATTACAAGATGAGATCAAGAATTCCAGTAAAGTAGTCAATGGTCCACCGAAATTAGATGAAAATGCATTAGAAACTCAATTATCACAAATTTCACTATCGGAAGAAATTTCGCTACCAAATTACAACGATGGATTTTACTACTATCAATCTGATATTAATTCACGTATTCATTATTTCTTATCATCTTTGGATGTGCATGTTATAAACGAACTGTTTAACCTGGAGGATACCGATGAATTCAACGCCGCTTATTTATTACCTCTAACGCTAAGGGTTTATCTTGAAAACATTAATTTTGATGAAGGTAAAGTAACTCCCGAATTAGTGAAGAAATATCCATTCTTGGGCAACTTACCGTATGGTGCAGAGCTTGGTTTTATGGAAATCAACTGGACTAAATTTGATAATTCATTTATACCAGTCAATGAAAATATAACCCCTGATAATAACAAAAGTAAATTTCCAGTTCAATTATCAGCACAAATTAAAAAACGCTTACAAAATAGAAGTAAGAATATTAGCAACAAGAGAATTCATGAAGAAAATGCAAGGATCCGTGGTGAGCTTAGAAGAGAAAAAGAGTCATTGGAAGTTTTCTCAAATGACAGATTTACTGATCAAAAAATTAGTGAAGAAGATGAACTTTACATTTTGTTGAATGAAAACAAGAAATGGAACAAAAACCAATTTAATCATATTCAAAAGATTGGAGATGTTCCAATATTAAAAGGGGTTTCTAATAGTTTTAATGTTTTAGCAAGTGCTGATAATAATGATAATACTGCTGAATCAGATAATAATAGAACAAATACTGGTGGCAGTATAAGTTCAAGTTCTAAACCATTAATGACAGTAAAAACTTCAGTATGGGGTACAAGAGTTCCCGTTGTACTGGATCCAGAAGAAGAAGAATTGAAAAGAGAAGAAGATAGACAATTTGAAGAGATGATTCGAAAGGCTAAAGATGAAGCACTTGAATCCAGTGCAAACAACGGAAAGAAGAGTAAAAAAGGTAGAAAGGGCAGAATGATCCCGCTACCAATTTAAACAGACATTATCAGCATATCATTTATCGTAGCCTTTTCTTTAAATACTTTATAAAAAACATTACGATTTAGCTAGATTATAATGATTATGAATTTATCGAAATCAATCCTCACCCATCAAAAATATTATAAGGTGCAAAGCTCAAAATTTTACATCACTATTTGAAGTTGATTTGTTCAACATAGACACATTATCATGTTTCTGAGAACTTTTAAAAACAATTTTCAATTTTTAATTCAACAGCAAGCTTTGAATACACCTTGCATTACTAGGATTATACGGAATTTAACAGATATAAGAAAAACAGCCCTTACAACTACCTCTCAGAAACATAACAAACGTAAACATAAGTCACGATCCAAACCTTCTGAACCAAATAAAAAGAAGTTAAGTTATTTGGAAGAAGCAGACTTATACATTTTAAAGGAATTAAACAATGAGATTAATGATTTCAAAGGTAAAAATAAACATATTGAAGATATTGTATCTCAATTCAAAGATGTTTTATTTTTATATGGATTTAAACTTGTAAAGGCTCCATTACCATATTCAGATTTATTTTTTGAAGAAGCTATACATTTACGTAAAGTTCAAGATGATTTAATTTTTGATCTATTAGTTGATTATAAAATTTCAGAAGTTGAGGCAAGAGAAATTCAGCTTATTGTTACGAATAAAACAAACAATAAACAACTGCTATATTTATTAGGAGATTTCACAAAAGATCAAGGACTTTTGTTCAGTCATGCAATGCTAATAAATACTTCAACTTTTGGAGCTACAGTTACTCAATTCACTGAATCTCTATGTACCGGTGATAATTCAATATTCAAAAAGTTGAATAATCATTATCAGAAGGAACTAAGCATAAATGACCCCAAAGTTCTTGCGTTCTTGTCAATCAATGGACTTGTTTATGATTTATTGCCAGACATGGATGGCCGTTTACTCGTGGTCACGTTAGTCAACTATATGATGATTGAACATTTAGGAGTTAAAGTTGGTAGTCAAGAAGGTGATAAAGTGCGTAACATTATATGGATGTTGGGAAAATATTGTGAAAACACACTTTATGGAAAGTGGTTAACTGATCTTAAATCTTTTATAAAAGAATAGTTTAGGTTAGTTAATTTAGTATATATATTGTATTACACTAAAATGTTATTTTGCTCCAAATAATAAATATACGAGTTGTATAATTTGGACATATTGATAATAAAATTTCGAGCGCAATCAAAGAAAACATAAGCTCATTTTACTCAAGCTACATATCCTTAGTTCTTAATAAGGTTTACTCCAATTAACAGTCGATACACTCTTTTTTTTAAGACAATGCCAGGAACGAAGAGTGAGAAGGTCAATTTCAACAAGCTAAAGCTAAAGCAAGAGCCTGACGGGGTTTTCACACTCTGTGAAGGTCCACTTCGCCCTTTTGTGCATATCAACGAAAGTAAATTACGAAACTGGTTTCGTATGACTTTAAGTGAAACATTTCAAATTATTTTGGTTGTTGCATTAGGTATATTTATGAGAGTTATACAAATTGAAAATCCAAATAAAATGTTACCACAAGAATCTAAAATGGTTTCAATTATAAATAATTATTTAACTGGTGAATTATTTGTTGATTACAACCCACCATTAGTTGGATTAATATTTACTGGCATTTCTAAAGTTTTTGGTTATTCTGCTGATAATCTGGATATAATTTCAGCCGGTGAATCTTTTAATCACTTACCGTTTCAACAATTGAGGTTATTTAATGCAGTTTTAAATGGCTTAACATCATTTTTTATTTACAAAATTTTGAGATTTACAGGTATTTCACACTTCATTTCATTATTTGGTACATATTTATTTACACTTGAAAATTCCATTATTACACAAAGTAGATTCATTTTACCTGATGCACTCTATCTTTTTTTTATCTCATTATTTTTATCACAACATAAAATAATTGGATTGAAGATAGTATCCTCAAAATCTTCAATTATGAGTATTTTGCTTACATCTGTTTCGTTAGGTTTGGTAATTAGTACCCATTGGTCAGGTATCTTTTTACTCTTTTATGCATCAGTCTCCTCAACTATCAGATCATGGACATTAGTAGGCGATTTAACAATTTCACGTGCTTTATTAAAGTTGACATTCATTTTTAAACATATCGCATATATTGTGATTTCAATTACAATTTACCTGGCTTTGTATAAGGTTCATTTTGACATTTTAACTAAGAGAGGACCCGACTATAATCTCCTAACACCAGAGTTTCAATCATCATTAGAAAATAATCATCTATCTAGTACCATTTCTAAAGTTGGATTTGGTTCAACAGTAATGATTAGACATTTCAAGAGCGGTAAATATCTACATTCACATGATGATATTTATATGTCATCGGGCCACCAACATGTCACACTATTAGATACTTTTGATGATACTGCTAATTTTTTTGATATTTTGCCAGTTGAAGGATCTAAAAAGATTGAAAAGATGATCAATGATGCAGTTTTAATTTCAACACCTTTTAAAGTTCAATTCCTTCATAGAATTAGTAATTCATCTCTAGTCATTGACCCAGATCATAGACCGCCATTGTCTGAGCACGAATATAATTTTCAAGTCACAACCGATAGAGATTTCCCTGCAGATGATGACAGACCCAATAGATCTACTTTTCAATTGAATTTATCTACAAAATACAGTAAGCATGGAAAAAACAATAAGGCTTTGAGAACTATTGATTCAGTTTTCCAAATTTATAACGAACAAAATGAATGTTATTTATTAGGTACGCCCTTGTTATTATCCGAAGGATTTGCAGATGGACAAAATGAAGTCATTTGTATTAAAGAACCAAATTATGAAGCTTCACTATGGTTTTTTGATTGGAATAAAAATGATAATTTTTCGGGTGAGAAAGAATTGGTTGAATTTAACGAATACACCTTTTGGAATAAAATTTATGAAGTTTCACTTCTTAATTTCAAAAGACTCTTTATTGGAAATCCCGGTTATGACACAGGTTTTAGTTCAAGTGTAATTGATTGGATATTTTTACGTAAAGGATTCATTCATTTTATTAATTTGGAAAATAGTACCAATATTTATCTTTTAGGTAATTACATTGTTTATTATTTGGTTGTTCTATCCACTTCAGCTTATTTTCTATTTAAATTGTACATGATTATTGGTACTAATCCATATAAGGCTTATGAAAAGATTAGAAGAACATATAATTATGACTACCAATCCTTTGATTGTTTAGTAGGATATGCAATTATACTGTCTTTGCTATCGATCACTAAAATAGAATTACATTTATTTGATTATTTGCCGGCATTATTGACTGGAATTATAATGGTTGCTCACTTATTCCAGGTGCTTTCAGACTTTTACCCTAAATCTGCAAGTATTTTATTAATTACGTCTACAATCATGGTATTGATATCGTATAATAAATATGCACCACTAATTTATGGATTACCATGGACTAAGGAAAAATGTTTAAAGATGTTAGTTTCTCCAGGTTGGGATCAAACAATTTGTGATATTTACAAAGATTAAAAAAAGGGAAACAAGGAAATTGTAAAAAATAATAAAAGCAAAACTGGTTGATTTGTGCCCCTATATCACTTTTTATTAATTTCGTTGTATATTTTATCCTTTTATTTTGTTTTAACACGTATATATTTTTTTATTGTTACAACAAAGAATCTTCATAACTCAAATACTTGAGATATTGAGAATAAGATAGCATTCATTTGATAGTTTTTTGCTTGTGGTCTTTGCTCTTACTGAACTAAACATCTTTTTTATTATTTTATTTTTGCTTTGAAAGATGTGCCCTGTGATAATCTCTGCACCACCATCGACAATTAAAAATAAAACATTTAGTAACCATGATGATTCGTCAAATCATAATAATGTATATAAGGCAATCAATGGGTTATTAAGAAGCCCAAGTAAATTAAACAAACATTCAAAGTCTGTAAGCTCACAAGATGATAAAATACAGATTGGTATTTTTAAATCTACTTCAAGATATCCTGATATTAAGAAGTACAGAATTATGGATTGCATTGGACGTGGAAATTTTGGTGATGTTTATAAGTCATACGATTTATTAAATAGTAGAGTTGTTGCAATTAAAGCAATTAATTTAGAACAAAGTGATGATGAGATTCCCATCTTGTTAGAAGAAATTAAGTTGTTAAGGAGTTTAAGACATGAAAATATTACAAATTGGTATGATACATTTGTTGTTGATGTCACCATGTTCATTGCAATGGAATATTGTGATGAAGGTAGTTGTGCAGATTTATTGAAATTTCATAAAGTAGGATTGGAAGAAAATATTGTTTCTTATATTATGAAGAATGTTTTGAAAGGTTTGAAATATTTACATGATTTGAAAATCATTCATAGAGATATTAAGGCCGCCAATATTTTAATCACTAAGAACCATGTAATTAAGTTGGCAGATTTTGGAGTTAGTGCACAATTGAATGGCAATTCAGGCAGAAAAACCTTTGTTGGCACACCATATTGGATGGCACCAGAAATTGTTGCTGATAAAGAAATTTTAAAAGAAACAAGAGCAAAATCTGAAGCAAGAATGAAAAGAGAAGGCGTGTTTTATAAGAATACACTATTGAGACTGTGGAAAAAAAGGTGGGAAAATGAAGTAATTGGAAAAGCTTCTACCATGAACAAAAGGTATGAAAAAGAAGAACATGAAGATGATATTGAAAATAACAAGGAAGAAGAGGTTGAGTATGATGAAAAAGTTGATATCTGGTCATTAGGTATTACATTGATTGAATTGAGTAGTAATATAATTCCTCACAGCGAAAAGGAGCCAGTTAAAGCTTTATTTAGTGTACCTAAAATAGAGCCACCTCAGTTACCCAATAAATCTAGTTATTACTTGAAAGAATTTGGAATGGCATGTTTGATCAAAGATCCATATATGAGGGCAAGCTGTGAAGAGCTTTTAAGATTCAAATTTATCACAAAGAATAAATTGAAACCAAATGACTTAGATATATTATCTGGACATAGTAGCAAGACAAGAAGACGTAGACCTAAATTTGAGCTTGATTTTGAGGAAAAACATCATGGTCCGGAAAAATATATTACATGGAACCTTAAGAGCAGTACAGTTTATGAAAAGGATTTGCAAATGCAAGAGAAGAAGGTTTATGAACTTGGATCAACCCCATGTTCTGGAATATTCACATCCGAATCAGATTTGGAAGAAGAAGAAGATACATACTCACATACCTTTTTTGATAAATACGCCAGAAAGAACACTGCTACCACTTCACCGTTAGCCATTGGAGCAGATATAGATGATAGCAATAACAACTATTGGGAGCAAGAACGCCTCGTTAGCAAAGTAGCAGACATAGTCGGTGCAATCGAAATTAAGCATAACAAGCCGATCGACGCTTGGGCGGATTTGAAGGCGGCTCTGAAGGAAATAGTGCGCGCGGGTGAATTTGCGGATCTAAGAGCAGTCTGCGGTGGGCTCAGTGCGGTTGTATAGTGGGTGGTGTATGGGGAGTGGTTTTTGGTGCTTTTCACTATAGAGAGTGTAGTAACTAACGAATTCTATTGTAGGTTTCCCAATATACTTTGTTTCTTTCTGATAGTTTGTCTACAGCTATTACATTATTCAAGTATTCACAATGCACGCACGTGATTGGTTGTTAGTCTTCATAGGTATCTTCTTACCATTTTTACCTGTTGCCCTTAAAAGAGGCGTCTGTTCTGCAGATTTCTGGATCAATATTGCCCTTTGTTTGTTAGGTTTTATTCCAGCCTTGATCCATTGTTGGTACATCATTTCGTGTTATCCACATGAAAGCTCATCTTCATACACTGGTATTACCGGTTTTGGAAGAAACCAAAACAATTATGGTTCTGTATAATATCTTTGGATTAGTCTTAATCATCGGTTTATAATTTATACACATCTTTATACCTTTTTTTAACCATATTATTTTACCTTTTAACATACTAAATTCATGAACTAGATATGGAGGACTGTATTCTTATCGCGAGATAAACATAAATGAATCTTATAACTTGTAGAGTGACATGATCTAAGAGATGAGCCGCTTGGTTTTTCCTAACTATTATCTCACAAAGATGTTTTACACATGGACTAAACAAAGAAGTAATGATGTAATCATACAATCTGAAATATCTGCTGACACTATAAACTCAGATAATAACGATAGTCTAGCATCATCTGATTTGAAGTTTGCAATTTTACCACCTTTCGAAAATCCTTTACCTATATCGATATCAATTATAATTGATACTGTTCTAATATGCCCACAATTAACTCCCAATATATCCAATTATTTGCACAAGCTATTAAGCAATTCCAATTTGTTTAAAAATTTATATTTCAAATCTGTTATTAAAGCTGGAGATTTAAATGTAAATAATTGTTCATTTATAATTACGTTGTATGATGAATTATATGATGTTTCATCAATAAATGATTTACTTTTGTCTCCGCTAGAACAGAGAAACCTTAACAATTTAAATTTAGACACACTTGATTTCATTAATATTCAACTACAATATTCAAATATAAAAGATTTCACAATGTCTAATATTTTGGAAAGTGGTGCATTAATAAATGATTTGAACTTCTCAATGTTTCAAAACTTCCTTTATTTAGAGTCTAAATTACCTTTGATTTTCAGTTATGTTTCAAGAACGACATACTTATCGTCTAAAAATTTCATAACTTCAATTGGTAACGCATCACTAAAAAGTAACGAGACTCAATTAATTCAACAACGAAGTATGCTGTCCGGATTGATCAAAAACTTAAATAGTTCAAAAACCTGGTTTCAATTTATTAATGAATGGGATAGTAGAAAGATACAACGTCAATTTTATGATAATGATTCATTCACAATTACTTGGTTTGTGTCAAAGAAGGATTGATCATGCCTCTTTATAGTCATATTTGTTTCTCTCTAATTCTTCAATTGATTTGTTTATCAAATTATTTTCACTATTGATGTCAAGGATACAATAAGTCATTAATATCGGCAACATATAGATTAAATCTGCCGATACAAATTCTTTCATAATTTTGAAGAAAAATATAATCAATGTATAAGAGACAACAATAGTCATAATAAACTTTCTGTTGCTTAAAATATCTAGATATTTGTAATCTATATTTCTGATATCTGTCGTAATTGTTGAATAGGCAATTAAAATTGGTAAAAATGATGTGATACATGCTAGGGAACTGAAAAATGAGTTTCCTCCAGTTCTATAATATGGTATAGTGACTAAACAAAAATTTATGATTAATATCAATGCAATATAAAATTTGAAAACTGTCTTGCCAAGTTTAGAATTTTTGAATTTATTGTTAGACTTTTTGAAATTGTTGATTATCTCTTCTTGATTTGAAATGTCTATTAATTGATGATCATTTAATTTATTATTAAAGTCACCATATTTTTCGATCTTTATCTTTCTCAGTCTTGGCATGTTCACTAATTTTACCTATGTATTTCTTAAATTAATTAATTGTAGAGGAAAAACAATTCAGTTCATATAAAGTCTTTCAAAGCTTTTCACCAACTAAGTTTTATCCAGGATTGCACCTAGTGTGACGTATTAATTCAGAGAATCATCAACATGTAAAAAAAACTGTTTTCTTCGCTAAGAAGTTCGACTTGAATAAGTCACAGAAGCTACAATAAAGCAAACAGTACAATCTCTTTTGCGTTTGTTTTATTTTATCAGGTTACTTACACTTTACGATTGGCTTTCCTCAACGATGTTTCCATTCAATTGTTTTTTTTTGACATACCCACATGTGATTTGGTTAAGAATATTTTTCATAATTTTAAATTTTTTTATTTTTAACAGGTAAGTTTTGATTATTGTTTTTTTTACAGAAATATTTACAACGTGTTTGATTAATTAGATACTTATAATGGTGAATTTTCTTGCAGTTCATATATTATTTTAGTTCATATAATTTTAAGTTTTTAATTCTTGTTAGTTTCAATTGTGATTATGACAACTTACATAAGGCAAGAACTGAAACTCTATTCAGAGCCTCATCATCATGTTATGAGCAATTCAATCCATGAAAAATATCACTTTAATGGTTTATTTTCAATATCAATCTTTTTTTAATGTTCTTTTTTTAAACTTTCAATATGACTTTCATTCAATTGT
Organism: Pichia sp. NRRL Y-12827; assembly: GCA_030570315.1. NCBI lineage: Eukaryota > Fungi > Ascomycota > Pichiomycetes > Pichiales > Pichiaceae > Pichia > Pichia sp. NRRL Y-12827. Next base: position 383,051 of record JAJLVN010000006.1, read on the forward strand.
TCAATGCAACTATACTGATTTCTGTTTGATATAAGTATGTATATATATTAAAATATGTACATCTATATCCAAGATTTCAATGATTGAATTACTTCATCTAATGGTCTAAACATATACCCACTCCGCACCTACTTTATTATTTAGTTCTTGTTCAAAGTACTAAACTCAATTACGGAATAATTTTGAACTTAATGCATGTATGAAATAAAGTGAAAAGTTGGCTATTTTCACGATTTTTATGTATATGCAGAATGTGTCATTATGTCTGCATCAATCTGATTAGACATATTTAAATGATTTGGTTCATTTAAGGGATTTTACATAAGGGGTTAAAAAGTTTTACTAGAAATAAACCCATTGATTCAATCCTGTCATCATAGTTCATGCTCCATATACATTTATTAGAATATATAAATTAAGTTCAAAGTTTTGAAACTCTATGGGTTTCTGCATAATATTATTGAAGATATTTTATGTATCTTTTCTTTGAATTTTTGATTGAAATTTTTGTTGATTGTTTTTACACTATAGATTGATTAAAGAATTGGTCAGATCATTAAATCTTTATTATTTCGGTGGATTAGGTTGTGTCTTATGGTGTTGTTTAAAATGTGAATTGAAATTGATTAAAATTTAAAACCTTTTTTTATTTTTGTGAATTTATGTATATGAATTTGGAAATTATACACATATGGAGATGGTTAATCAATAGACTGTGAATTAAAAAATAGAGTTCAACTTACTTATTAAATAAATAAATTTTGACATGCTTGTATTCTTTTGATCAATACTGTTACTATATATATGTTTACAAGATTTTAAATTTGATACAATTAATGATGAAAGTTCAGAGTAGGACCATCCCATGTATCAGTGATCTAATTTGATACTAGTAGGATTCTGGATCAATATTTGATGAGTTTTCTCAAGTATGTCGAATTGAATTTAATGACTCATGAACCTGTATCAATGAGACAATTTGAGTTTACATATATATATTTATGTTATTGATCATCTAATGGCTAATCCTTAATATGCGACGATATTGTTAATCTAACAACCTAACAACTACAATGTGTGAAGGTCGAAGCAATAGTTTGTGATCCGAGACTGGATAACAGTTAGTGAAGAACTTTGTAAAGTGAAAGGTAACCTCTTTCATCATCTACCCGGTATGTTAGTCATAATTTAATATTTATCTTGCCATCATTGGCAAATTTTCACTTATCTGAAATACTAACACTTATCACTTACAACCGAGCGGGTACTCCCGCTCACCTGCTCGGGTACTCCCGCTCACCTGCTCGGGTAAGAAATTCTAACTGGTTTTGGCCAACTTTTCACATTGCATCCTCGAACTGTTTTCAAACCATGACTAACCAGTTTGTTTCTTATAAGGGCTCATGTTTCTTATTTCTTTTCTCCTTTGGATTTTATATCCATTTTTCCTTTAGTTAATCACACTACGTTCATCACAAATCACAATGGTCAAGGATTTAACACACCTTCTTTCCGAACAATCCAAAACTAGAGCACCATCTCCTTTAAAGACTGCTTTCAAATACTTCAATGACGAAAACATTGTTTTCTTAGGTGGAGGTTTACCAATGCCAGATTATTTCCCATGGGAAAAAGTTATTGCTCACTCCCCAGCTCCTCCTTTTGAAGATGGTATTGGTGCTATTCCTTCTGTCACAGGTAAAGCTGTCGTTTCTGAAGTTCATAAACATAAATGTGAAGAATTCGATATTCCATTAGCAAGATCTTTACAATATGGTATGTCGTCAGGTAATCCAGAATTAACTAATTTTATCAAAGAACATACTAAAATTGTTCATGCTGTTCCATACGAAGATTGGGATTGTGTTTTAACTGTTGGTAATACTCAAAGTTGGGAAGGTGCACTTAGAACCTTCTGTAATCCAAAAGATTCAGTTTTACTTGAAGAGCACACCTTTCCATCAGCTGTTGAAACTGCAAGATGTTTAGATGTTAATTTTGTTCCTGTTAAAATGGATAATTTTGGTATTATTCCATCCGCATTAGAAGAAATTTTAGAGAACTGGGATGCTTCAAAACCTCTACCAAAAATGTTATACACTATTTGTACCGGTCAAAATCCAACTGGTTCATCATTAAATAATGAAAGAAGAAAGGAAATCTATAAAATCGCATGTAAGTACGATTTTGTTATTATTGAAGATGAACCATACTACTTTTTACAAATGGGTGAATACAAATCATGCCAAAAAAGTGACAATACGAAATTAACACATGAAGAATTTTTAAAGTCTTTAGTCAAATCATTTATTTCAATTGACGTTGAGGGTAGAGTTATAAGATTAGATTCATTCTCAAAGGTTTTAGCACCAGGTTCAAGACTTGGTTGGATTGTTGGTCAAAAAACTTTATTAGAAAGATTTTTACGTTTACATGAAGTTTCAATTCAAGCACCTTCAGGTTTCTCACAAACAATTGTTCAAGCTTTATTAGGTAGATGGGGTCAATCTGGTTATATTGACTGGTTAATTGCCTTAAGAAAGGAATATGCAATCAAAAGAGATTACACAGTTCAAAAATTAGAAGAATTTATGCCAACTGAAGTTGTTTCTTGGACTCCGCCGATTGCTGGTATGTTTTTCACAATTCAAATTGATGCGGCAAAGCATCCAGAATTCGAAACTAAATTTGGTAAAGATCCAGTTAAAGTTGAAGACGCAATATACGAAAGAGGTTTAAAAGATGGTTGTTTAATGATTCCAGGTTCTTGGTTCAATGCACCAAATGCTGTCCAAACTGGTAATACTTTCTTTTTCAGAGGTACATATGCTGCTGTGCCATTAGAAAAATTAGGTGTTGGTTTAGAAAGATTTGCAAAAGCAATTAGAGAAGAATTTCAGTTAGCTTAAGTTATATATTTATAATTTTAATAGAGTACTATTTTATTTATAAAGAATGTGTATAGTTTATGAATACAATTTATCGTGTGTATTATCAATTACTCATTATGGTTATTGACAGATTAAAATACATACTAAGTACAATATTAACTTTAAATTTTTTATATTAGAATTGTTATATCCAGAAAACTATACAAAATAAGTTAATTAGATTTGAGTGACTTTAAGAGTTGGTGGTAAAGCTTGAACAAGCTTCTTTGCCTTACCTTCATCGTTAACGATTAAAGTATATAAGTTCTTTGAACCTCTAACCTTAAATTTGGTTTGGTTAACTTTCTTACCATTTGGCTTGGTGATAGAGTGAGTCTTGATAGTTGCGGTCTTAACGTCAGATCTTCTTGCTAATTCAACGAATTGCTTAATGTCAGTGATTTCTCTCTGTAGTAAAAAAATGATTAGTGACGGTAATTTTATGTTAGTATTAAATCCAAGATTTATAGTCGTTGATCTCAATAGTTAGATATACGTTTATGGTTAATCAATGTAATAATTTATCTCAAACATAGTGTTTCCATCTTGCGTAATCGTTTAACTTGTTATTGGTTCTTTACAGAAACTGGATTTCTTTAGTTGTTCATCAAATAATTTTTTTCTATCCTTTTATATTCAGTTAGTGATAATTTGACAGGAACAAACTTATGCGTTCTATATTCTTTCGTAATGTAATAATAAATGATGATCACTTTTCAGTTTAACAACAGTTTTAAAACTTCAATCTCTTTTGGTATACCTAAAAAACATATGTTCTCCTCTAAAGAAACCTCTAGTTATTTTTTGAAATGATAGTTATCTACTTACAGCCATTGTAATATATAAAAATTAGGTTATCTTTCGAAAGCAAATTCAAAGTAACCTTTTTTAATCAATTATATAATTTTTCATGATTTCTTTAAGGTAAAGTGAAAATTCCACAAACTGCCAGTGTGTGAGGATTGGAGAGTATAGACAAACTAAAAAACTTGAAAAGTGCGTGGTAAAAAAAGGGTTTGATATAATCAAATTGTGAACCCGCATATTTAACACGTGCTTTCATGATTAGGCAGAAACTTAGGTCATGTATGCGGTACTGTATTTTATTGTTAACTATACATTATTCACTGATATGCTATCTCAAAAAAGAATGTTTAAGAAAAGAACAGCAAGCAAAAATACTTCCAGGAGAAATAAAGATATTGAAATAATTACAAATGAATTGGGTGATTATAACGAAGTTGAAGTAAACGTAATTGCCGAACTTGAGAATAAAGGGCAAATAGAAGAATCAACGAATGATAGTAAAACAAAAACCAATGGTAATGATGGTAGGAAAGAAAGCAGAATCAATGAAGCAGAAGAACTTTTCAAAACTGACATACTAGTCGATGAACAACACAAACTACTCGATGAAAATGTAAAAATTTTAAATAAATCAAGAAAAATACAGGACAAGGATTCGGATGGTGATAAAATATATACAGGAACCATCTCTAAGAAATCACAAAAAGAAATCCTAGTTAAACCTGTTTCCTCTCATGTCAAGCAAAATTTTATTATGGATTATCAACGTGATGTTTGTAAGGATTTTTTAAAAAATGGTTACTGTGGTTTTGGTGATACATGTAAATTCTTACATTACAGGGAAGAATTTAAAAGAAATAAATCTCCAATTGAAAAAGAATGGGAAACAGCTGTCAAAAAGCGCCGAAAATATTGAAGTTAGGAAAAAATATATATGATTAACATAAATTGCATTTGTACATTAATTTGATTGACATTCTGTCATGTTTTTTTTCAACGATTGTTCAATACAATTATTCAAAGAAAGCCAATTTTTATTGATAATATCAATAAAATTTTTTTCTAATGGTTTACTATCATTACCATCATTAGGCGTCTCAGAAATCAATCTTCTAATTATCAGTTTAACAATTCTATTATCAGTTGATATGAACTTCAAAGATTTTTCATCTCCATCAATGTTATTTATGTTCAACTTCTCAAGATACCAATTATCTAATACTTCAATCCAAGAATCTAAGTTTAAGTCAAACGTATAAACACCTTTTCTCTTGTTTGCCTTTACAATTATTATTGGGCATCCATTTTCTAACATATACATTGTTTCAATAATTGAGTTTAGATCAAATTTCTTTTTATTTCCTATATCACCAGTTGAAATGAATGTTGAATGAATGTTAATTATAGGTGCTAAACTAACACCTTCGATAACGGATTTACCTTGAAACATACCATTGTTTAAGTTTTCAAACTTCCATGAATATACTAAACTGTTTGAACAAATACATAAAATATGATCATTATAACAAATCATATTAATAATATCTGACCCTAGTTCAATTGATCCACATAATTGTCTACCAGTTGCTGACATGATTAAAATCCTACCATTTGATGTTCCTAAACACCAATATTGTAAATTATTCAATTGAGAATCATCAACAAACACGATTTTTTCATTTAAGAATAATTCCCAGTCACTTTTATATTTGAATGATGAAGATGTTGTGGGTGATATAGGCATTGAAGGTTTTGTAGGTTTTGCAACTAGTCTAGTTAATGAATCAAACTCATTCCAATCTGAACTATCTGCTTCATGATTACTAGTTGTATATTTGTAATGATTTTTAAATTCATATCTGATTTCAATTATCTGAGCTTTTAAATTACTTTTTTGAACAATTATATTTGAATTTGTGTTCTTGTCACCATAAACAGTGACTGGGTTAACAATTGACTCTTGAATCCAATCTGGAATATTTGATTTCTTACGTTTATTAAATCCATTATTTAAGTCATTTATTGTTGCATTTTTATTTGCACCATTTTGTTTCTTATTTGAAAACTTGGATTTATGTGTTGGTAAAGATCCTACAGTATTTGAATTTTTATCATTAGTTTGATTAAATTCAGCAATATAATCAATTGAACTATTGGTCTCAGTTTCAGTTACATCATTTATTAAATTTGATTTGATTGAAAAAACTAAAGTAGATAGACCATGCTTTGGTAATGCAGGATATGGAAGTGATATAATTTTGCCTATTTTTGATCTTTTTTGTAAATTCAAAATGGTTTTATTATTTGACAATGACGATGTAGAAAAAGACTTGAGCTTTGGTGGTTCAGCAGTAGTTGAAGTTGACTGTGATGAAACAGAAATTAATGTAGGTGTAACTCTCTTTTTACCATTTTTAGTAATAGTGACCTTTTGACTCTTTGATGATAATATATTGACTTTTGGAGTAGCATTATTATTGGTAGTTGTCTCTATTTGAGCTGATATTGGATTATTTTTAGTTATTACTGGCACAGGCATTTTTTTATTTGGATGCTTTTTAGACCTGGGAACTAAAACATTCATAACAGCAGTTGAATCATTCAGTTTATTTAAGTTTGAATCATTATTGTTATCATTACTATCATTATTCATTAGAGATGTAATTCTATCAGTTTGTTGCATCTTATTAATGTTACCAATAACACCAATTCTTTTTTCAGCATATTGTTCTAATTTCAGTTGTTCAACACTTTCAGGAAAATATAAATCTCTATCTTTACCATACCTTATTAAAGATCTATTATTTTCGTCTAATGATAAGACTTTACCTAATTCACGTTCGTCAAAAAACAATGATAGTATTTCACCATCTAAACCACAAAGGAAAACATTCAGGCCATTTGGGTTCCATGCTACATCAGTTATTGACTTAGTTGAAATTTCCGTTGCAACACACAAGGGAGTTGCACAGTTAGAACTCCAAAGAGCTAAAGTTTTATCTTGACCTGCAGTGATGAGTACAGTCTCTGTTGATGATTTATTCTGTTGTGGGTCATATAATCGTGGGCTAAATGAACAAACTTCACAGGGTAGTCTATGTCCAATTAAACTTAATTCATTTTCCCAACTACCACGCTTTATTATAATATTTGCATTAATACCTTGATTTATACCATTTGGAGCAGCAATGTATAAACCATCAGGACTCCAAGAGGATCTACGGAAATATGTTGTTAAAGGAGATTTTGCAAATGGATATTTGATAACGTGTTCAATTGAAAATTCAATATCATTACCATTACCATCAATATTTAAACCGTGTCTATATCTGAAAATTCTCATCGATCGATCATCTGAACAAGTTGCAAAGTATTTACCAGCAGGATCGAAAATGACACCTTTAACATGACTTTGATGAATATCGAATTTTTTTATTTTTTCAAATGTATTACCATTCCAAACAACAATTGATCTATCTAATCCAACAGTGACTAAAATTGAACCATCAGGGGACCAAGCCATATCTTGAACATCATTATCATGAGCAACCAATCTTTTCCTCACAGTCCAATGTTCTAAATCTGAATCATCATCCAATGCTCCAAAATCATCATCTAAATTATTATTACTTCTATGAATATTCATAATCCTCGTCTTTTCTTCATCCTTTTCCCAAATTAAAACTAATTTATCATCACTACCAGTTGCTAAGAATCGATTATTCGGTGAAAATCGAACACATGTGATTGCACCTTCGTGTCTTGACATCGAACACAATGGTCTACATTCTTTATTATCGATTTTCAATGTTGCTATATTCTTGTATTTATAAAATGTTTCAATTGACCAAATTTTAATCTTACCATCTAATCCACCTGTTGCTAACCTTAATCCATCTGGTGATACAGATATCGAATATATTTCAAATTTTCTTGTACCTTCTGTATGTTTCACCCATGGAAACTTAACAATATGCATGTTGACTATATCAAATGAAAGATAATATCTTTACTAAGGTGTCCAAAATAATAATATCCGCAATGATTCAGTAAGGACATTAGTTTTCATTTTAACAGATTTACTGATTACTCAGAATTAATAATATAGATATACCGCGAAGTTACTCGAAAAAAGAATTGAAAGATTATAAAACAATTTTTTTTTAAAAGGTTGCTCTCAAAGAACAACTACAACTATACATTTAACACAATCAAATATAACAATATGTATGATAAATAGAAGTAATACTTAACATCAATTCCTCCGCTGACACCAGTCGCAGCCCCTGATTGAGCGCGCCACATTGAGCGCGGTTAAGAATTGATATGTGATGATTTATAGCCATGATTGAAAAAATAATTGATACTTGAATGAATTATTGTAAATGATTGATAGCACCTTAAAGACAGTGTTGGCATCCTCTACTGTCTTTTAAGAAATAAAGGTATAAAAGAGGATATAAAGTTTTTCTTTTTTTTTCTTTTTGTAAAGTTGATTGAAATAATAGAAAAGGAAACATTGGATATGAAAAATTAATGAAAAAAAAATAAAGGACAAAGACAAAAAGACCCAAGATTGAAAATAATTGAAAACCTGATGATGATAATGAATGAAACATTTGAAAATAAAATACAATTGATAAGATATCTGACTATATATGACAAGGATAATAAAAAATCAAAGAAGAACTTACTATAGTTAATTCATAATAAATTCTTCAAGATCGAATGGGGCGTTAGTAATCTCGGATGATAATGGTGCTGCCGACCATTGTGATGATGATGATGATAATGATGATGGTGATGTTCGATGTAAAAAGATAATTAAGTTAACCTCTCCCTCCACAGGAATAAAAATAACTATTTCTTAATCTATAATGAGACACAAAGTATCACAACACATAAATTAGACGATGATGATGATTAGATATGCATTACTGCTGAATGCACACTGTTATACAAACCGAGATAACCCATTTGTGTATTATTTGTCATATTGGTAGTAGTCATGTTAATATTTTCAATTGCTTTTAAAGATAATGATCTATCCATTTCTGTGAATTCACTTGGAATTGAAAAGTCAGGTTCCAGATAATTATTTAAATCCATGACATCGTTGTGAAATAAATTAAAACCTTCATTGTCATCTTTACACGGAGTCGTTGGATTAGATAAATCTGATACTGAAGTAGTTGATTCAGATGGAGAAGAAAAGGAAAGAAGTGGAGAATCATTTGATAAATCTGTGGATTTAACGTTCGTGTTCATGTTTAACTCTAAACCTAAATCCAAATTTATATCTGAACCTAAATCTAAGTTTTCATGATTTAATGATTCTGGTTCTTGTTGTTCCAGATGTAATTCTTGAGATTGGACCTGAACTTGAACTTGAACTTTTTCTTCTTCAGCTTTAACCTTTTGTCTTTTGTTGTCATTAGAAGAGGCTGGTTCATCTTCATCAGATAAAACCAAATCAGCTGGTCTATTTATCATTGGAATCAAATTTACATTAGACACCATTGAAGAGTCTGACGAGTTTAATTTTGAGTATAGGACTGATTGATTTTGATGAATTTTAAACAAATTATCTTCTAAAAGTTTGACATAAGATTCCAACTGCTCGACATGCCTTCTCTTTTTTTCACGAGAAGCATGTGCTGCTTTTCTATTTCTAATGATTCTTTCAACTCTACGTTGTTCCTTTTCAGCGTCAGTTCTTGCTCTTTTTCTTGGAGGCAAGGAAACGGCGGTTAAGTTTGAAACAGGAGAAGAAGTGGAGGAGGAGGGAGAGGACATTTTAAACTAATTTCTAATTGTATTTGTTGTGTTGATAAGTGTGTCTGGAGAAAAGAAGAAAGAAAAAGAAAAGAAACCGAAGGAGGTAGAAGATGATCACCACATTAGAGTGCCCGATTCCTTGTAAGTGGCAAACGCCCTCCTTTTATACAAAGGGGGCGGCGGTCCGGATGCGAATTTCAATTTTTGCTTCACGTGGATGGGAGGAAACTCTGACGAAAAAAACAGAGAAAAATCGAACTGTTTCTAAAAAAAAAAAATGAGAGAATTAGAAAAATAGGAAAATGAGAAAATGGAAAAATGCTCGTCTGTTTCCCTGATATTGGCATTTTCGCATTTTCACGTTTTTTTTTTTCAGTGGCAACATGTATTTAGCCAGTGATACAGTGGTTATTGTCAAATGGTAGTGATCCTGGTCTTGAGCAAACATGTCTGCAGAACCAGCCCCAACGACAGAACAACCCTCCACAGCAGACTCTACACAGGTCGACCCAGACCTCAATGGTGAAATTGCCTACGACCAAGACGATTTACCCATTCCCCAAGGTATCGTCTCTGTCAATGAAGACCAATTAGACCAAAACGAATCAATCAATCTTAATTTAGAAAATGCCAATAATCAGATATGGCTGGTCAGACTAACCCCTCAGTTATCGGAGTTGTGGAAAAAGGACGAATTTCTCAACGGTCAAGTATTAGGTAACATCAAAATCCCCAAACCAACAGCTAATAATACTATCCCACACAATAAACCTAAAATATTGTTAGAATTGAATAATGAGATACCCGAACATAAATCTCTTGATAATCAGTACGAACTCAAATTAATTAAACAGGTTGTAGATAATGAATATGCATTCAGTGAATCTCAATTCGAGCAGTTTCGTCAAAGATTAATGTACAGAACACAGGTGGTTAGTTTACCAGCTCAACCTAAAATGAAAACTATTAATAAAGAAGCTTTCAGTCACGAGGCTAAATGGTCAAGAAAGATTAAGAACTATAAAAAAGAAGCACAATTTAGAGAAATGATGGCAAGGGATCCCGATTATAAAACTAAAAGGTCAGAAAGTGGCATTGGTACAACTGTTTTATCTGATGATGACGATTCAAAGCGTTCATTTAATGGTCGCAAAAGTGCAAAATTTGAAAAGTTTGAAAAGTTTAGAAAATTTATACCTTATGCCAAAACAATCCCAAAGAAAACAGAAATCATTGGCAAGGTTGTACATGAATGTCAAGTTATACCAACTCAACTAGCAGCAAATAATAAACTAAGAATGTTAGAACAGAGGAAAAGATTGAATCAAATGGTTAAAAAGAAAACTATCAATTATATTAAATCTGAGAGAGTCGGTGTTATGCATGGTAGAACAACCCCAAATATTCAAACTGGTTCAACCATTACTTTATCAAAAGAATTGGCTGCTAAAAAGGAGGCAGCGAAGCAAGATGGTCGTGCAGCAAGACTTGATCGGGATGTTTTGATGAATCTATTATTTAAATTATTCAATGAATATGAATATTGGACAATGAAAGGTTTACGTGAAAAGACAAATCAACCTGAAGCTTATTTAAAAGAGTGTTTAGAAAACATTGCATTCATGGAACGTAAAGGTCCGTATGCTCTTAAATGGAGGCTAAAGGATGAATATAGAAAGAGTATTGATACTGAAAAGAAAGTCAAATCAGGTACAATCGAAGACGATGAAGAAAATAATAAAAACATCAATGATAATGAAGAAGAAGATGAAGATATGGATGACATTGAAATGGAAAATATTGCTGCACTATAGTGATATTTACACAAAATTATTCTTTTTCTTAAAATTTTGTATATTAGAAAAAAATAAATAAATGAATAATTAATTAATTAATTAATAAACTAATCAAAAAGGCATATTGATTTCTGGAATCTTCCCCCGAAGAAACCATTTTTTTCGTATACTTCGCATTTTAGCATTGTTTTTCTCCATAATGTCTTTCTATCCCAATTACGGTCCTGTATTTTGCCTTGTAGTTAATTCTAGTGCATTTGTGAATTAAGAGTAGATATTCAGCAGCATCAGCGTATTATCAATAATAACATAGCTGTAATGTCGCATGATAAAGAATTTTCAGGAATTTCCAATTCTGTTGTTGATACGTCAAGTGAAGGTCAATCTCCACACAATAGGAGTGAGATTGACAAGAGTAATAATATAGCCTCATTAACTACTGTTAAAACTAGCTCAAATGCAATGAACAATCCAACACTTGGTTCAACTATTTCTCAAATAGTTGGTGCTTTATCACCAAGTAGCGCAACTACCTCACCAACTAGAACAACAGTCAGTGTTGATGCTTCCAAAAACATAGATTCAGTTACCGAATCAAACATTAAAGCAACTAATAATATAGATTCAACTGTATCTCCAACTTTAAAATCAACTCCACATTCAAATAGTTCAACTTCTATTTCTAACTCAAATATAGGTTCTATAAACTTAGCACCTCCTATAACTTCAATTCAATCACACCCAGGTGTTAAATTTGTTCCAAGTGATGAGTTAGAAGCTTCATTCACAGGTGTTTCAAATAAAAACACAGATCCAATTTCAATGGTTTTACCTGATACATCTTCACCACAGATTGACGAAAAGGTGACAAACCCACAACCAAGTATAATTGATGGAATAGGTGCCGCATTAGGTGTAATCACTCCTGCAAAAAACGTTTCGGAAATAGAAAACCCTTCACTCAACCAAAATAAAAATTTAATTGTTCAATCATCTCCATTACTATCATCCACTCCACCCACAGTAAGTAGAAGTTTAATTAAATCATATCCATTCTTGATTTTAGTTTTGAAGTTTTTGAATATTTTGACTTGGAATGATAATTCCAATCATTTACCTGTTTTATTGGTTTTAATAACAACTTTTGCAATACTTTATTATGAACCTTTGATTATTTATTTAGGACATTTACTACCAGTTTTAGTGATTTGGCTATACTCAGAATCCAAGAACTATGTTAGGGAATACCAAGCCGAGCATCCTACATTAGATGATATAATTCAAACAATGACTTTAATTTCAAATAAATCCGATATTTTGATTTCTCCAATTGTCGAATTAGGTTTAACTGCAGGTGATTTGAAACGATTGTTGTTTACAACGGTTTTCTTATCACCTGTGTATGTTGTTATAAGTTTCTTTTTCTTACCTCCAAATAAAATGATACTAGTATTATTCTTTTGGCTTTTAACTTATCATTCAAAATGGTCTAGGATTACTAGAACTTTATTATGGAAATCTCGCAGTTACAGATTATTATGTTTCTACTTAACTGGTTTAGATTTTGAAAATTCAGGATTATCAAAAACATCGTCATTGTTTAATTTAAATAAAAGATTATCTAAAAGATTTGGTAAACATAGTTTGAATTCAGGTCCACTTGACAATTCAAATTCAAAGTCGTCTTCTGTTAGATTTACTTATGTTATCTTTGAAAATCAAAGACGTTGGTTAGGTGTTGGATGGACTCCAAATTTATTATCTTATGAAAGAACTCCATGGACTGATGATTTCTTAAACGAATCAGAATCAATAGATTCGTTTGAATTACCACAATTACCATTATCAATTGATATTCAAGATAACGATACTAATGATTTGTCTATTAATTCAAATGATGAAATTCTGAATACCAAAGGTATGGTTTGGAGATGGATTGACAAAACCTGGAGATTAGACCTAACAAACGATGGTGCAATTCAATTATCATCAACAAAGCCAAGAACAACTGCAAATCCAAGGCCCGACGATGGCTGGATTTACTATGATAATACTTGGAAAAATCCAACAACTGAAGATGGATTTAGTAAATACACAAGAAGAAGAAGATGGATACGAACAGCCGAATTGGTTTATATTACTAAAAATGGTAAAGATATTCCAGTCAAAAGTAATAACAATAATACTAGTAATATAAACGCTAAAATTGACAATTTATCATCAATGGAGAATGAAAAAGGAGTTAAATTTGAAGCTTTAACATCATCGGTCCATTCAAGTGGCAATGACATTTCACCATCTGGCCAATCGATAGAGAGGAAACCCATTAAAGGTGGTTTAAAAAGTAGAGATACTGGTGAAGTTAAAAAGAGAAAGAGTCTAAGATTTGAAGATCCTGCAAACTGATATCTATTTAAACTTGTATAATAAAATTCTATAATCGTTAATAGTATTGTAATATAAAGGATTAGTGTGTTGTTATTATATACAGGAAAAAGAAATAATAAAGTTTTTCTTTTGAGTCTATTAATTTATGATCTTTTTTGTATATTTCAACTTTTCTTCAGTTGGATTCATGAATTTACCCTTTTTGATTAAGTAAATCAACAAAACTGTAGATGCAACAGAAAGCGAGTACCATGTAACTAAATAATTGAGATGATTGTTTTTATAATCAACTTTCGGAATTTTACCTAATGGTACACCAGCATTAATAAATTGTAAAGGATCAAATTCCTCAGCTGTGTCATAATCAAGATATTTGTTTGAATTATTCATTATTTCATCTTTAACACTTGTTTCTATTTGGGTTTTTTTAGATGATTGCCAAAATTTCCAATTGTTGGTTTTCTTTGCTGCAATATCGACGGCTTCTGATAAGTTTTCATTCTTTAACCATTCTGGTTTATCATGGAAATTTTGTAATGCTTGTAAGTAAACTTGTGATGTACCCAGTTCTTCGGCCATTGCATCCGCATCTAGATAATGATATAATTTTGAACCTTTCTCATGGTCCATATTGAACACACCCTTTTGTGGCGCAACTCTTACAACACATTCAACAGTAATTTCACCCTTTGGACATGATAAATGCTGTAAATTTCTATGCTTTGGAATGACTTTGTCCGCTGATATCCAACCTCTGTCAATTAAAACATCTTCTGATCCATTACTTTGGACAAATGGACAAATTAATGTATAACCTTTACGCCCATCATGTAATCTTGGTCCTACATAAGCTTCTCTTGAATAATCAAAATGACCTGTAACCAATACTTTTCTATACTCCAAGTTCGGTAAATCTTCCTTTGTCAAATTTCTTGGTAATGCAATTGGCCTATAAGTTAAACGGTCTTCACATTCTGCAACTAATTTGTTCTTCCACTTTAATCTTTTGACTTGCCACGATCCTAATGCAAATGTAATAATTGGTGCTAAACATAGCAATCCAAAAAAGACTTTCCTACTGGTTCTACCAGAGAATTCAATATTTTGAGATAATTGTTTTTGTGTCCTTATTGGATTCCAGTCAACATTTGCAGTTTTGACACTTGCATACCATCTTTGAAATTGAGAAGAAATTCTCTGATTGCTCTTTCCAGTTCTTATAAATTTAAACATTGTTATATTGACGATCAATCAAAAGAAAATCTTTCATTGTTATTGCAAGTGTAGTAAAGGCCAAACACATCACAGCGTGTAAATTTTTCTTTTTTGATCATATATTTTTTTTTAGCATTTTAATGATTAATTTTACAATAAAAATACTATACACAAAAATAAAATTTAAAAAGACTTTGAAATATTTACAGCTGCCTCTCTTACCAACTGTAAATCAGGAACATTTCTAGTTTCGTTTTCTTTCAAAAATTTTTCCCATAAATGACCATGCAATTTTTCTTTATTTAGTAGTTCCTCTTCTAAACTTTTCATTTCTTCTCTAGTACCAAATTTAAGCAAGAATGCATAATAGTAAATATAAAAATCACCAAATCCATTATCTTTATCTAAACAAGCTTTAAAAAATTGATTAGATCTTTCAATTTTACCAGATTTCCACAAATCTTTAGCAATTGTTAATATAATCAATGGATTATCATTAGTGCTCTTTAATGCTAAAATATACATGTTCTTTACTTGCTGTTTTGTTGCAAGTTTAATACTATCAACCCACAGTAGGGCCGAATTTGAAATCAATGATATTGCTTTAGACAACAATCTTTGTGCATGTGTTTTATTATTTGAATCTACTTCAAGTTTAATTCTTGCATGATGAACGATATCTGATTTTGGATGCTTTGATAACGCTTCATCTAGTATTGCTCTTGCTTTGATGATATTATTAAATTTCTTTTCATTCAATGCAGCCAATGAAATGTACAACAATTCACTGTCCTTAGAAGTTGATATACCTTGTTGTAAGGTTTGTATAGACTCTTGAACTTTGTTAAGTTTAATTAAAATTTCACTTTTTTCTTGATATAGAAGACTTTCATTTGGATATTTTAATATAGCATTGCATGTAGTTGATAGAGCAGATTCAAAATCATTTAACTTCCTCTCAAAATTTGCTTTCTTTATCCACAAATCCACAGTTGGATTATCAACCTCTTTCAAACAATTTGTGAATAAGTCACGACATATTTCCAAAGATCCAAATTTTGATTCAAAATCGATTGTGTATAACCAAAGTTGCTCAGATTTGCTATTCTTATCTAAACCACCAAACAGGATATCACGTATTTTATCAATATTCTGATCATATTTAATTTTATCATTACAATACATGATGTATAGATCAACAGCATTTGGTAAATTTACGATTGCCATTTCATAAATCAAAAACAAATTACCATAATCCTTTACTTTTTTCTTCATCATTAAATACTGTTTCCATGTTTCCAGATTGCTTGCATATTTACTTGTAATAAAAGTATAAATTGAATCGCATATTTCTAGGTACCCCATATTATAGTTAGATTCAGCCTTTTCCCGTAACTTTTGAATGTCAGGATTATCAGTTTCTAAAGTTTTCAATGTAATTGCACGACACGTGAGTTTTAAACCTTCATTTTCACAAACCTCCGCTTCTTTATACCAATCAATATTATTTTTAGATTCAAGACTTTCAAAACTTCTATTGATATATTGATTAATTTTGACTTCATTTGAAGTGTTTTTTTCTTCAATTTTTGAAATGCTTATCCAAACAAGGTAGTGCTTTTCTTTAGCTATATAATCAATTGCATTAACCAATGTTTCAATTGCTTTTTTGCCTTCTTTCAAGCTGGACAACTTCATCCATAATTCAAATGAATTGGGTATAATTTTAGTTGCCTTTTCAAGCATTTTTATTGCAATTTCTCTATCGCTTTCGTAATCAACAATTGCTAACCATAATTCAAAAGATTTCGGTAGTAACTCCAAAGCTTTTCTCAAAATCCGAATTTTTGATAAATTTTCAGGTTCTAGATCTGTGGCTTTAAACCATAATTTAAGAGATTTGTGGTTATATTTTATAGCATCTGCAACAATAGCTCTACTTGCTGGAATATCATTAGCATTGATTTCTAAATTAGTCAACCAAATTTCTTCGGATTTTGGACATTTTTCACATCCTTCTTGAATTAGTTCTTTTGCTTTTTTGTATTTTTTTGCATCAAACTCTAACTTAGCACTTGCAATCCAATTTCTTGGATCGTTCGGCATTGTTTCTCGAAGCTTTGCAAGTAACCTACGTGTTCTTTTGTAATTTCCAATGTTATAATTTCCTTTTTGAGGTTCTAATGATTCCAAATATGCACTTTTATCAATTTCAGTTGTAGACTTTAAGAAGGAACCCATTTTAAGTTGATTTTTTAAGAGTCTATCTTTTGTTTTAGCTAACCTTAGTAAATCAACATTGTCACTATTGTGACTATGATCAATATCGTTATAATCATCCTTTTCAATCTCAGCATTTGCATCATCTAATGAAAAATTAGTTGCATTGTCCTCTTTCATCCCTAATGTAATCATATCTGAATTTCTATAAAATCTTTGTTGTTCTTGTAATTCATTTCGAAGTCTTTTATTTCTTCTTGTAAAGTCTCCAGACTCAGGTAAATTTGCCCACTCTTCCACAGAAACAGATGCCAATTTTTGTTTTACATCTTGAAATTGCCCCGAAATTTCAGCAATAGAATTACTAACACTTTTATTATCAGCTTTAACCTTTTTGTCGTTTTGTTTGTCATCTGCAATTATTGATTCATTTTTTCGTTTTTTATTCTTTTTCTTCTCTAGATATTCTTCTATTTGGTCGTATATTTTATCAGCTTCAAGATTTTCCTTTTGGGTATCAGTCAACACTAGAACTGTTTCCTCCGAATCATTGAATCTACCATCGTTTGAAGTTTTTTGAAATGATAAAAATGGTGCTGTGTTTGTGAGTCCTAAATCTGCTTGTGTGGTAAATCCAGTAGCCCCTCTGCCAATTCCAGGTATATAACCAAATGGAGGTTCCTGATCTAAAAATGCTTTTCTTTCCATCTTTGGTTGTTATCAAGTATTCCAATTGATACCCTAAATTTTATAACATAATGCATGATAAATTTAAAATCAGAAGGAGAAACTACACCAAAAAAAACGGCTGTGGACCGCGCCTTAAATTTTATTTTTTCATCAAAAAATTTTTCATTTTTAACATGATTGTTTCTTTAATATCTTGATGATTCTTTTATCATACTACATCTCTATCAGTTCAATATGTCTAAAAGAGGTGCTTCTGACTTTGAAAATGGCCACACCGATAAGAAAAACACTACCGCAAAACCAGTTGATGTTGAAATGATAGAAAATGGTGAAGCTATGGCAAAGCAATTGGGTATTGAAGGTGAAATGGAAGATTTATCTGGTGATGATTATGAAAGTGAAGGTGAAATTATTGAATTAGATCAATCAGACGAAGAGATAGAAGGTGCAGTTGATACTGATGGTTTAGTTGCAAAAGTAAAGGCATCTCAAAGTGAAGGAACTGAAGAAACTGATGACACTTTGTATTTACCACATAGATCAAGACCATTAGGACCTGATGAAGTTTTAGAAGCTGACCCCACAGTTTATGAAATGTTACATAATGTTCATATGCCATGGCCATGTCTGACATTAGATGTTTTACCTGATAGATATGGTAGCGAGAGAAGAAGTTATCCAGCAAAAATGTATGTTGCAACTGCAACTCAAGCTCAAAAGTCAAAGGATAATGAAATGATCATTATGAAATTATCCTCATTATCTAAAACACTTGCAAAGTCAGAAGATGATGAAGATGAAGATGATGACGATGAAGATGATCAAGAACAATTTGATCCAATTTTAGAAAGTGAAACTGTTCCATTAAAACACACAACGAATAGAATTAGAGTTAATCCATGGGCTTCACAAACCAATGAGTATTTAACTGCAACTATGTCAGAAAATGGTGAAGTCTACATATTTGATATCTCCTCTCAATTTAAGGCATTTGATACACCAGGTTATGTTATTCCAAAACAAAGTAAAAGACCAACACATATTATCAAAAACCATGGTAATGTTGAAGGTTATGGTCTTGACTGGTCATCGATTGAAAATGGTTTATTACTTTCTGGTGATGTTACAGGTAGAATATATTATACACAAAGAACCAATAGTAAATGGACCACTGATCGTGCTGCATATCAAGTTAATGATTCATCCATTGAAGATATTCAATGGTCAAAATCTGAAAAGACTGTTTTTGCAACTGCAAGTGTCGATGGTTATGTAAGAATATGGGATACAAGGTCCAAAAAGCATAAGCCAGCATTGAGTGTTGTTGCCTCACAAAGTGATGTTAATGTAATTTCATGGTGTGATAAAATCGATTATTTATTAGCCTCCGGTCACGATGATGGTAGTTGGGGTGTTTGGGATTTAAGAAACTTCCAGCCAAATGCACAACCATCACCAGTCGTTTCATACGATTTCCACAAATCACCAATAACATCTATTGCATTCAACCCACTAGATGAATCTATTGTTGCAGTTTCATCTGAAGATAATACTGTTACACTATGGGATTTAGCTGTCGAAGCCGATGATGAAGAAATTGCACAACAAAGAAAAGATATTAAAGAATTAAATGATATTCCTCCACAATTATTATTTGTCCATTGGCAAAAAGATGTTAAAGATGTTAGATGGCATAAACAATTACCAGGTACTCTAGTAAGTACAGGTACTGATGGTTTAAATATATGGAAGACTATTTCTGTTTAATTGAACGCAACATATTTGTTGTTTTTATTATAGCTTAGGTTATGTACACTTTTATTGAAACAATTTCATTATTCACATAATCATTTTACTAATTCGATATTTATATATCTTATTTCTTTCATTATCTTTATAAATAAATAACTATACGTCAAAAGAAAATCCTCGCTAAGTAAATAAATAAGTGGGTATTGTAATTAAGGTGCTAAGGGTGATGTTTCATCTGTCAATGCATCAGATTGATGGTGATAATTTCTATAGTTTTCTTCAGCAATTCTCAGTTCAGCGTTTGCTTCAGTTAATTTGGTTGGATACTTCCAATTGTAATATAAGCACATGGAAAGTAAAATTAGCTGTAAAATAGCACCTGCAAAATAAGGTAACCAAGAGCTCCATTGTGATCCTGGTTGCTTAAACAAAGAAAATGACCAAACAAAACCGCCTGGAGTTTGTATGAGCATCGTTGGAATGGATAAAGTACCAGCATGCTTCACTCTATATGTTGTCATAAACTGTGGTATGTATTGAATAATCGATAAAATGGTTGAAAGTATACCACTAAAATCAGCAAACCATAATAATAAATTTATCTTATGTTTATTGCTTATTAGTCTAAAAGAAAAAACGCATATTATATTAGACATTGCATAATATAGAAATATGTAATAATTAGTTTTCAATTTTTTATAATCATCCAGTGATTCCCTAATTGAATGTTTTGTTGCCACTATACATAGTGTAAAAATTGAAATTGTAGCTGAAGCTTGTAAAAAAATTTGAAAAAATCCCATTAGTGAATTACTACATTGATAAAAAGATAACGTCCCAGAATAACAGCAATTGCGTGCAGGAATAGTGACTAAAAATATATTTATCAATGCAGAGAATGCAGATGAAGAACCTAGAAGAAGAAAATCAGGAGATAAACCTTCACTAGTTTTTCTTTTGAATATTTTAACAAATTGTGGAATGTAAGAACAAAAAATTCCAAATGCAAGATGAAGACCCAAAAAGTATGTAAAAGATGAGGGTGTGGTATATTTTAAACAATTCATGATTGATGACCATTAACATACAGATCAGTTCACAGCTAACTGACGACGCATGGCTTATTATCAAAAAATAAAGTATGAAGTTCTTGTCTCGGCTATGACAACAATGTAGTCGCAAAAAAGACGATCGTCTATTTACAAAACATCTGTGCACCACAGAGATTTGGTATTGAGGGGAATTGAAATTTGAGATCTAACAACATGAATATAAGAAAATGATAGAAATAGAGTGGATTTGATTGGTTTTGTAAAGGTCTAAAATATATATTTTATCTTCAACAATGACCACCCCTACCGCATTTGCAGAAGCAGCAAGATTTTCAGTTACACATGCTGATCTCAGAATCCGTGTATTGAACTTATATAGAAGATATCTAAGACACTCTAGAGAATTTGTTAATAGTTACGATTTGGATATCCCTGCATATCAGGTGAAGACTAAAATTAGACAAGAATTTGAAAGACACAGGTTTGTTCATGATTTAGCTATTCAAAATGTTATTTATATGAAAGCTGCAATGGAATTTCAAGAATTGACTAATTTCTGGAAGCAACAATGTCATGTTTTGAAGTACTTTGAAGATTTCGAACACTACAGCACAACTTCTAACAACTCTTTTGTTCAAAAATTTTTAAAAGGTGCAAATTAAAATTTTTCATTTATCATATATCATATATTCTTATCATATTCCTATTACTACTACCAAATGATGACTTAACACCATATTTATTAATTTAATTTTATTATACTATACTGTCTAATTTTTTTAACCATTAATAAATTATTTATTTGTATATACACATTATCTACTTATTATTCACAATTAATTTTTCAGATAAATTTTCATTTTTTCTAAACAATTGTGTGTCATTTCTTCATCGACGATTTTCAAAAATCTAACCAATTCAAATGATGTTTCAAAATCTTTTGAAACAATTAACTTCTTCAATATATTAATAATTATATCTTGATCGCTGTTACTAATTGATGAAATAACTGACTTCTTCTTCTTCTTATTCTTATACCTTTCTTTACTTTTATTATCAAACTTTTCATAATTTAACATAATAATAAAAAAATGTGCAGTTAATCTTTGGTTATCACTTTCTGTAAATAGTCTATTAACAATATATCTAGGATTTTCTTTGGCCTTCATAAAAAAAATTAACCAGAAATGTGTTTCTGTTTTTTTCAAACAATTCAATATGATTTCATACGAGCTACCAGTTAAGTTGATCAACGAATATAATCTTGTGAAATACTCATCTTCTTTATCAAATTCTTTATCTTCGTAACAATTTTGTAGATAGTCAACCATCAACTTCTCTAGCACAAACTTGAAATTTTTGAATTTTGAAAACTTACCATAAACAGTGGTTATATTCTTTGCGTTGGAATCATATTCATCATTTTTAATTGAAATGTTGGATAGAATATAGTGATCAACTAAATCAGTCAAATAATTCTTTCTATTTGTTTCTAGCTTTAATTTCAACTTATTAAAACATTCAATCTCAATTCCAAACATGACGTTTTGATTAGATATTGTTGTGATAGGGTAAGGACAAACACCAGTATATCTGACAGTATAGTCATCGCCGGACTTATAAAAATCATTACCTATCTTAATTTCAATTGGTTTCAATTTTAGTAAGTTGGTGTCATCGTTAAGATTGTAATGAATCAGCTGCGAGCCATCAAATAAACATACCAATGAGTTATTCAACTTATAAATATATTCAACTGAGCTGCTCATTAAATAAGTGACGTAAGAAAACGAGTAGCTGTCATTAATTCTTTCTCGTTTGATATAGTAGAGGTCAGTATTTGATAGGAATAATAAATCAGTATCTGAAATTTTCATAACTGCACCATAATTCAATACAATTGACTCATCATTTTCTTTAAAACATGTGTTCAATTGATAAACTGTTGACTTTTGTAAAATTATTGACGATTTATAAGATTTCAGTGATTCATCATTCATAAGCTTAGTTTCATAATCCCCATTCACTTTGTCTGTAAAGCTAGTAGTCTTTTTTAGATTCCAAGAATAACAATTAAGTTTATCTGTAACCGCAAACAAAATATCATTGAATAAATCAATATTGAAATTGATAAACGTTTCTTCAAATGGTGTATCATTGAAAGAAAAGCTCCAGACAATAAAATCTAAACTAAAAGTTTCATTTAATTCCAATATCTTTTCAGAAAAAACTATAATTTCAGAGCTCTTAACACTCCTATTATTATTTGATAATCCTAAAATCAAACAATTTTTCCACCATAAACATTTTTTAACTCTTGATTCATCCTTCTCAAAGGTTGCAGTATCTTTTGTGGTTTCTAAAAATTTCCATTTCTTTGTTAGGATATTGAAAATTATAACATCATAATTACCCACAATACAAACATTATCGCCATCATCACTTACAGTACATGATAAAATAATATTATTATTCATCCTAAATGATAATGGGATCATTTCAGTTAGCCAAACGTCAGTTTCTTTGTTTGTTATATCATTTATATTGTAATTGTAATGATGATGCTCCACCAACTTTTTTTCGTATGCTTTAAAAAATGAAATTTTTGTAGAATCATATAGAACTGGACGCTTCATTGCTAATGAATTGAAACCTTCACCAGTATTACATACTGTCAAATCAATTGAAATAATTTTATTATCATTATTGATCAGAATAATTTCTAAGGCACTTAGATATTGTATCCTTTTAACGTTTGAAATTTTCAACTGATCGTATTCAAATGTTGAAAAGTTTAAATTACCTAAAACCGAGTAAATGTTCCAACCATTTGAATATAGGACAATGATTGAATCTCCAAAGGGATGCAAATACAAATCTTTTACAATTTTGGATGGTAAGCATGGTTCTATTGTTTTCAATAACTTACAAGTTAAATCATCTTTCAATTTATAGATTAACAATGTACTGTCTTCTAATAAAACATAACAAATATTCTTAAAATGATTGATCAGTGATTTAATTCCCTTTTTTTTTGAGGCTTTAGAACAATAAATAACAGAAGCATTAAAGTTAGGTGTTCCATTACTACCTGTCTTTTTAATCAATAAAACGTCACCTTGTCTATTATTCCATAAAAAGCAATCTAAATCAAAATTATAGTCCATGCCTTTAATTTCACTTAAGTTATTAATGCTTGGATCTTTAAACCAGTCCAATTCATCAGCTAATACAAAATTTATGTCATTTTTTTCACTCTTGGTGTCAATAGAATTATTAGATTTCAGATTATTACCTGATAACTGAATGATTTGGAATGCATGAGGCTTAGTATTAATTAGTAATAGTTCCATATTATTGATAAATGAATACTCAACAACAGGAGTTGCAATATTTAGTATCAATTTTAATCTTAATCCAAAATCAACGATTGGAACTTCTGATCCTTCTAGTCCTATTAAACTACTGATTAAATTTTTAACAATACCTTGATTTTCAACAGTATTGGTAATATCAAAGTTTGAGTTAATTCCACCGTACATTAATGGATTCAGTTTATAACTAGTTAATGGAAAACCATTTTGAATAATATGATCTGTCTTTGAGTAGATAGTCAATAATTCACTACTACTACCACCAAATTTAATGGTATAAACAAGAATGACGTTTTTATCAGTTTTAATCGCAAATGTATGTTGATTTGGCGACAATTTAACAGATTTATTTTTTCCAAACTTTTCAATTGATGCATCTGATCGAATGTGTAAGTTTATTGGTGCTTTATGTGCCCAATCAAATAAATAGATCGACCTGTATGTGATTATAACATATGGCAACCCATTTGAATAATTTGTTAATATGTCAATTATTTCATCTTCATGTGGATTTGGTTTATATTGGTGTTCTTTAGTATCTTGTAGTTCAATTTCAGGTAATGTTTGAATCTGACCTATTGATGTTGGCCAATGCATTGTTTAAGAGAATCTGTATTTTCAGTAAAGTACTATCACAGTACGTGTTGATACTACTTTCAGAATTCGACACTAGCTATATTTCGGGTTTTTTTTTCTAATTGCGGAATATGATTGGAAATTTCGGTTTATCTTGTTTTTGAAATTTCTATATTTACGTTTAAAAATATATATTAAATTATAAAGATACAATGAGAAAACCATACTGAACATGGTTACAAAATAATCTGACAATTAAATCATTGGATAAAGATCAAAGAAATTGAACTGGATTTAAAAATAAATATAAATAGCTCTAAAAACACCAGAACACATCACAAAAAAGCCAGAAAAGAAATAAAAAGAAGTCAAGGGAGGAATCAAAAAATTAATTTGTGTAAAAATCCGAAGATTGTCAAAATTAATTAAAAAGATAGAAAAAAGACAGGAAAATGATTGAAAGAAAAATGAAAAAAAAAAAGAATATAGAAAACATAAAGTACAAATTTTTTATTTGAATATTAAGATTAATAACATTTTGCAAAATCTAACTTGTATTTTGAATTATTTTTGTTTTTAAGTTATAATTGAGTAGTTTATAATTCATCTTGTTCTCCATGTTCGTCAAAATCCATGTCATCATCTAAACCACTTGCTTCTTCGTATTGTTGATATTCACTAACTAAATCGTTCATATTTGATTCAGCTTCAGTGAATTCCATTTCTTCCATACCTTCTGAAAGATACCAATGCAAAAAGGCCTTTCTTTTGAACATGGCACTGAATTGACCCCCAACTCTTCTAAATAATTCTTGAATTGAAGTAGAGTTACCAATGAAAGTTGCAGCCATATCCAAACCACTTGGGGGAACAGAACAGACAGAAGATTGAACATTATTCGGAATCCATTCAACAAAGTAGTCTTGATTCTTAACTTGGACTTTGTGCATTTCATCTTCAACTTCTTTAACTGAAACATTACCTCTAAAGAATGCAGCAGCAGTTAAATATCTACCCTTTCTCGGATCTGAAGCAGCCATCATATTTCTTGGATCAAACATTTGCTGAGTTAATTCAGGAACAGTCAATGATCTGAAAGACTGTGAGCCTTCTGCAGTTAATGGTGCGTAACCAACCATAAAGAAATGAAGCCTTGGAAAAGGAACTAAATTGACAGCTAATTTTCTTAAGTCGGAATTTAGTTGACCTGGGAATCTCAAAGATGTGGTAACACCTGACATAACTGAAGAAACTAAACGATTTAAATGGTCATACGATGGTTGATTGATTTTCAATGTGTTAACACAAATGTTGAATAAAGCTTCGTTATCAATACAAAAAGTTTCATCTGCATTTTCAACTAACTGATGAACAGATAGGGTTGCATTATAAGGTTCAACAACCGTATCGGAAACTTTTGGAGATGGCATAACTGAAAAGGTTGCCATCATTCTATCAGGAAATTCTTCTCTAATTTTTGAAATCAACAAAGTACCCATACCAGAACCGGTACCACCACCTAAAGAATGGGTAATTTGGAAACCTTGTAAAGAATCACAACCTTCAGCTTCCCTTCTAATAACATCTAAAACGGAATCAACCAATTCTGCACCTTCAGTATAATGACCCTTTGCCCAGTTATTACCAGCAGAAGATTGGCCAAAAATTAAGTTATCAGGTCTGAATAAATTACCAAATTTGGAAGTTTTCACATTTTCAATTGTTGCAGGCTCTAAATCGACTAAAACTGCTCTTGGAACATACTTACCACTTGAAGCTTCATTAAAGTACACATTTAATCTTGATCTTTGTAATTCATTGGTACCGTGATAGTTACCATTTGGATCTAAACCATGTTCATCACAAATGGTTTCCCAAAATGCAGCACCAACTTGATTACCACATTGACCCGTGGATAAATGAATCTAATAGAAAAAAGTTAGTTAAATAATAATATGTTAGTATTTTGTTGGACTTATAATACTTTCAGAAAGTAAGTTTAACACTAGTTAATATTTTTTTGTTTTTTTGCTAAATTTGCCACATTGATCTAAAATTTTAAGATGCATCAAAAACCTAGTAATATGCAACATCGTGGAAATTAGCGTTGTCTTTGGTTCTAAAAGTCTCATTGAGTTTATATAAGTAGTTAAAACTGTATATTATTCAGCTGTATACATACAATTTCTCTCATAACTGATCACTTGTTTTTTTGAATAATTTGAATTTGTGTAATGATAATAACAAATGTGAAAGCGTGAAAAATTGAGTTCTGTTAAAATTGTAAAATAAGATGAACCTGTAACAGATGCTAATACGCTTTTTTAATGTGCTTGATTTGACGTAAAATTACGACACAAGGATAGAAACACGGATCAACAACAATCAGATGAATCTGTTTCACAAAACCAAAACATGCTCTGTTTGATTTTTTCCCATTTCATTTTCGTATTTCGCACCATTTGGGAAATAGTAAACAAAAAGAAAATACAACAGGAAAGTCAGATTTCAAGTTCGCGCGCTATAAATTATCATGTTAAAAGGATCTCGAATAGACACGGGGCCGCATAACCTGTACTATTATGTATACTAATTAAATAGATATCTACGGAATGTACACTTTGCTGTATCCCTCCACAGGTCTACGACAGCAAACACACGAAGAGAACTCACGAACAAATAAAGAAACACGACATTTTTCACAAATAGCTAGACATTTGCATGGCCAAAGAATAATCTGACGAGAGTTTTCATGACAAATGACACAGATTCCTAAATCATCTGATTCCAATTCATTTAAATTACGATCAGTAAATGATGGTGTCACCAACTCATCTTTCTCAATCAATAAATCAAGAAGTTTTAAATCATCTGTGTAATATTTACTAAAATGAGATCTTGTAAGTTTAGATGATGGGTCATTTAAATGCTTTAAATGATAGCTCATAATTTGATTAAAAATTACATCTGATTGTGATTTTGGAATGAGTATGTTTTGTAAATCATCCAATGTAACCAATTCATTTTTCAATGGAGTATTTTCTGTGTCAATAGTATCAATTTCATTATCGCTATAATCACCATCAGTAAAGTCACTTGCATATCCATCATCATCATCCTCAATTCTTTGAACATAATCTTCTGATTCATCTTTGTCCATCAAATCTGTATTCAGTAAAAGTTGTGAATATAGTTCATTTAATTGCTCAATATTTATATCGTCAATATTAACTAATTTTTCCTTAATATGATCAACACTAGGTGCATTATAATTATCATCAGTATCATCATTATCATCATTATCATTTAATTTATAAACTATGGTATTGCCAGTTTCATTTTTTAAAATACGATATTTTTTAATATTTGTTTCCGTCACTCCATTTTTCTTATTGTTACTCTGAACACTTTTCTGATCATTGTCTTCTGTAACAAATTGATCGTCACAACCCTGATTTAATTTTGACCTTGTAACAATATTTAATATTTTCAATTTAATTAACTTCAAAAACTGGAAAATAACACCATTCAGCATTTTTGTTCTTTTCCATAAAGAAATAGATTTCCTACTTCTCAATATTAGCTTTCCATGCTTATCCTTTTTAAATTGATTGTCTAAAAGAGTTTTCAAATCAGGATTGTTGATCAGTTTATTACCGTAAGGACCAACATTCATTTTTATGGTATTCATTTTTTGATTAATGTAATTATTCTTGGGTAATATAATATGCGATGTTTCCTGAACATAACATTGATCAATTGAAATATTTATAACAAATTCACTAAAGCTTATCAAAGCAGTGTAAAAGTCACTACTAAGTGATATATCAACACTATTCCAATTTTTAAATAAACTGGACATTGATAAATCATCAAATGAAAACTTGACTAATCCTGATAAGACAAATATGATTTCACTTAATAAAATGATCAATAAAACACAAAAATGTGGAAAATATCCAATTATTATTGTGAATGGCAAATTCAATAAGTTGGAAATCATCAAGTTATAACCGTAGAAAAATAATGTGAAAAGTCCAATAATCGAAGAGGTAATCAACTTATAATCTGATAAATTAAACAATCCTATTGCGTGTATATTAACTTGATTTGCTAAAGCTATCGAGGAAATTATTAACATTTCAATAGAAAGTTTGGTTTCTGATTGTGCTTCTTGAAATGCCAAGGAATATTCAAACAACGTTATGCCTGTTTCCGTGGATGGCTTACAGCCAGATGCAACACTTATGAATGTGTCAAGTATTTGACTTATACATAGGGATAAATGGAAATTTCTTAAAATGGAAGTAGTTGGACCAATTATAGCTGTATTTGGATCGTCGTAAAATGTATTTCCAAATGGAAGTGATAAGAATTTTGCCTTAATGAATTTGCTTTTATCAAAAGTAAAATAGTCAGATTTTAATAAATATTGAATAATAGGATTTGTTGAATATGTTTTCAAACTTATGAATATCCCATAACTTCCTTGAAACAATATATAAATTGCAAATAATCTCAACGTCAGATTTGAAAAGTAAGGTAATCTTCGCCTATTTCTAGTTGATGCAAATATGACTACTCTATTGATGATGACTGCAGTTATCATACACAGCATTGCATAAGGTGACATCCAGTATGATAGAAAAGTTTTCTGTCTTTCATCGGATTCCTTGGATTGTTCCACAACAGCATCTATCAAGGAATCGATTATTCTAATCAATGCAGATTGGTTTTTATTATTGATTACAGATGTTGAGTTCAGTCTCTGTGATGTCGATAACGTCTCATCGGTTATACTGTTATTTAAAGTAATGGAACTGTCCATAATTGCGAGAGGTTTATTATAAATTCTTGGAAATCACACGAATCAAACAAAAGTGTATAAGTTTTGCAAAACATATTATTATTATCATGTTGGCTTTTCTGTATTTCCTTCGGTTGTCGGTAACAAATTTGGTTTCGTGGGAAAAAATTTGGGTTTCCCAGTAATTTTGTTGGGAGCCCTCTTTTTCCGATTAAAAACCGTGAAAAGTGAAAACCTCCCCCTCCACTAGCTGTGGATAGAGAATTAAATAATCTCACCAGGTGATCTAAATTTACGCTAAGAATAGAGCAATGAAACGACAATTGTTCTATTAGCAGTTGTTTGTGGAGGACAGTTTAAAATGCAATCATCAATGTATCCTTCACTAAAACCCAAAGATAGAACAACTTCTATATCTTCGGAGAAAACTACAGTATCAACGAATTCATTTTATAGTGCAAACAACTCCTCAATTGCAGAATCTACAGAAATTGATAATGGCTTAAAATCTTTCAGTGAATGTTTGCCAAACAACAAAGAAATCGAGCATGTTTGTAAAACCAACGACTCATTAAAGTTAAATAATTTGAAGATTCCTGAATTATCTGACCTAATTCTACAAGATACAATCGTCAAATTGGATGAAGGTTCAAGTGGATCAATTTTGAAAGCCAAGACAAAATCAACTAGGAAAACCTATGTTTTAAAAGTTTTTAAAACAAATGAGTTACAAACAGAACATTTACTTACTAAGACTATTTCACGAACATATTCACTATCCTCATCTTCAGTGACGTCAGTATCATCAGCGATATCAGGATACTCGACTTCAACGACAACTTCTCCGCTGCCACCTGTGCATTCAATTGGTATGAATACATCTAGTTCATTTAGTCAAATTAAACGGAAACCTTCAATAAGTAGCCATGCACATACTAGTACTTTACTTATTAATTCGAATCATTTAAGTAACGGTATGAATAACTTGAATTTGAAATCTCCAAATCTTACATCTGCATCAACGATACATCCATCAAATAGCAAACAGTTAGCGATATCAGCTACTAAATCATCATCATCGACACTATTACCAAACAATACTGATGTGAATGCCACTGATACTAATGGTAATAACGAAGTTTTAATTAGACCATTGTATACATTTGATACATTAAATGAATATCTTGTTCTGAATAAGCTAAAATCTAAATATGTCACTCCTGTATATGGGTTATTTAGATATTCAGAAACAAATAATTCAGACTCTTTTACAGATGATGATGCAGTTTCAGATGACTTGGACACTATTGACAGCAACGAAGATGCAGAACAACCCGTTGAATTAGATGCAACGCCTAATACCATTTGTATAGTGCTGGATTATTATGCAAATTCAGATTTATTAAGATTAGTTACAAGCATACGAAAGAGAAATATTAAAATAAGTTCAATATTTAAAGATTTCATATTCATGCAGTTAGTTCAAGGTTTGAAATTTTTACATACACATAATATTATTCATAGAGACATTAAACCAGAAAATATAATTATTGACAATTACGGAGTATTGAAATACAGTGATTTTGGATATGCGATTGATATGTCGCGATTTGAGGACTATCCTATTGATAATGATGATTTCTTATGTAGGGGTACAACATCTTTCAAAGCACCAGAGGTGGTGAACAAAAAAATACAAAAATTAATAAAAGATTGTAAAGATATTGACGAAATAACCAAGGTTTTTAAATCTGCTGACATTTGGTCATTGGGTATACTATATCATCAAATTAAGTTTTTAAATAAAAGTTGGAAAATCGCATCATCCGAGGATCCTGAATTTAAGAAATATAAGGATAGATATGAAATAAAGAGGGTTAATACAATGAAAACTGGTTTTGAAATGTTAAGAAGTTTTAATACTTTTGAAAATTTAACAAACAATTTGAAAACATTAAAAGACGATGTGATTTTTGCTTTTTTCAAGATCTTGAATCCAAATTGTAAAGAACGTTGGAATATTGTGGATTTGAATAAATCTGAATGGTTGGTTGGTGTTAGAATGTTAGTGGAGAATAAAGATGAGGAGAATGAATACATTAGAGTCTTACGTATGATTAAATAAAGAGTGCGATTTATAATTAAATTTAGGCAATAACTTATAGAATTGTGACGGTGTAAAAAGGAAAAAATCTATAAAGAAAATAAAACCAGCATGAATTGTATACGAACTGAAATAAAAGAACAATAAAGCATAAGACTTTGGTACTTGAAAAATGATTATAAATTGGGTAGCAAAAACTGAAGAGAATATTAGATTCTTATTACAGTTAAAAATCATTAAATCTAAACGGAGTAATTGGGGCAGGAGAGTGAATATAAGGTTCATTGATAATATTAGTGTCACTTTTCTTGTTAGTATTGGAAAAATCAGATTTCTTGTTTGCACGAAAAATGGAGTTGGTAATATGATCAAGATTAATGGCGTCAACGACATCAATTTCAGAATCAACGTCAGACTCTGTATCATCAGTATCTGAATTATCAGATTGAACATAAATTGGAATTTTCATGATTGGAATTGCGTTCTTGTTGGTCTCTAGAGGTTTATTGATAAGTGATAAAGTGTTGAATAAAGATAGTAAATGGTTTTTTTTATTATGAGCCTGATAGCTAAGTGTCAGTGGCTCATCGCATTTTGTTTCATTATTATTTCTTAAAGAACCATAAATAATAGAAAGATCAACATCAGAGCCATAGCGATTTGGAGTAAGTGAGTAGACAGTTTGATTTGTATCATCTGGAATGTTGAAAGGTGCACAGCAAGATATTAGAGAATCATTTGAAATAGAGATGTGTGTTCTGGCATCAATTTCCAAAGTAGGAATAGCAGTGTTTAGGGAAGCTTTACGGTTCAACTTTTGCGCTCTAGACTTAGAGTAGTATTTTCTTGATTGTTTTTTAGTGTCAGACATTGTTTGTTGAAGAAAAAATAAAGAACCCTTTCAAAAAGTAGAAAAAAAAAGAGATTGAAAGCCGCCAGAACATGGAACAATGCCAGATCTCAAGGGGTCAAAAGGAAACAAGGAAAAATAAGAAAGTTAAAAAATGTAGAAAACAAAGAAAAACAGCAGAAAATCTGAAAATCCGCATTTTGAGTCGGTCGACCCCAATGGTGCACGGATGTTTTGTTCTTTCCTCTTTGAGCAATTCTACCAGCCACTCGCACTAATTTTTGCCACTTTTCATGTATCTTGTTTATTCCGTTGTAGATACTTGCTTACTACTCGTTTCTTTCATTGTCTCATTTCTTTGTTTATTTTGTTTTTTTCTTGCCACTTGAAGTCCATACCACCTACATCCAAGCAAAAATACCCACTTCTACAGGGCACATACTTTCACTCTTATTAACTCAACGCGTTTTTTTTTGTATATTAGTTTCCTGTTTCATTAACTTACAATAAATATATCTTATCATATTTTCAAATTTTCAAATTACCAAATTACCAAATTATTATTTTTTCAAGTTGCCAAATTATCATTTTTGCAAATTAATATTAATTAGCATACCAATTTTATTAACAGCATCACCTTTATTTTACTTATCATTACTGTTACATCAACATTCCAATATACATTTCCACTACGATGACTTTATATGCACCAGCGAAAAATTTATCCGGGGATCTAAGTAGTTCGTTGAATAGATTATCAATCAATACAAACGTGAACAATCCCACCACAGCTAGCAACTTGAACAACAACTCTAATTCAAATCCAAATTCTTCAACAGACACTAATAATTATTCAATTTTGAAAATTAAGAATGTTCCAAATGATATTACTTTGAGAGAAGCATTCTTGATTTTTTCACTTTGTTTGAATGATGTGAATTTTGTTGATATCATTCAGGAGCCGACAAACAATAACCCAGTAATTTACTCTAAATTTCATTCACCCAAAATTGCCAGTCAGGTTCATCAGTTATTGAATGATAAAAACTTATTTGGTATTGCATTCCCAAAAGTTCAATGTGAATTAATTCATCAAGCAAATGACGTTAATAGTTTTAATAGTAGCAACAATAACAAAAGCAGCAATAACAACAGTATCAATAGCAACATCAATAACACTAATGCAAATGTAAATCCAATACTTTCCAATAATATGTTTACAAATCCATTTAATGCACAAAAATCTTCACCTTCATCACCAACTCTTAATAATGATTCTCTGTTTTTAAATACTCCCCAGGATAACTCTCATATTTCAATAATTAATACATCAAATGGTAATATTACTGGTTGGTCAAATGACACTTCAACTCCATTGGCTACTCCAAGTAATAACAATTCTAAAATAATTAGACCTGATGCATTATTATTGAATTCAATCAATTCGATGAACCTGAATTTACCAAACCCACTGATCAATGATTGGTCTCATACAACACCAACTAATTCCAATTTCTTCAACATCAATGATTTAAACTCCCCAATGAACACTAAATTTAATCAGCACTCAAATCAATTAGATGATTCTCATAATAATCCATTAGAAAACGTAACAAGATTGTCAAGATCAAATACTAATGAACAAATAAATTCACAGCAGCAGCAACAGCAGCAGCAGCAACAACAACAACAACAACAACAACAACAACAACAACAACAACAACAACAACAACAACAACAACAACAACAACAACAACAAAATCAACAACAAAATCAACAACAAAATCAACAAAATCAACAACAAAATCAACAACCACTACTACCTCAATCCCAACAACAAACACAAACTTCAAATTCCTCTTCTTCAACTAATCAAATAGTCCCTGACCTATCTTTACTAGCTAGGGTTCCACCACCTGCAAATCCTGCTGATCAAAATCCACCTTGCAACACTTTATATGTTGGAAATTTACCACCTGATACAACAGAAAACGAACTAAGACTTTTATTCAGGTTACAACCAGGGTTTAAAAGATTATCATTCAGGACAAAACAAACTAACGGTGTTTCTTCACATCATGGTCCAATGTGTTTTGTTGAATTTGATGATGTTGCACTTGCAACAAGAGCATTAGCTGAATTGTATGGTAGAACTTTGCCAAGACAAAATGCAAACAATAACAACAAAGGTGGAATTAGATTAAGTTTCAGTAAGAATCCATTAGGTGTTCGGGGGCCAGGTCAACAAAGAAGAAGTGCCACACAAAATTCAAATGATCAACAACAGCAGCAGCAGCAGCAACAACAACAACCACAGCAACAACAACAGCAAGAATTATCCTCATCAACATCGCAACAACAAATATCTACTTCACACCCACCAGCTTCTTCACAATTAGCAGTAGTTTCTCCACAACAAAATTACCAAACAACAAACTCGATTCCATTAATTAAGAAGAATCTGACTGCTAATACAAATTCAAATGCATTACCGAATTTAAACTATTCATCAAATTTGAATACTATGAATATAAGCAATATTACTAATAGTAATGGATTCAATAACTATTCTGGCCAACAATATCCTTTTTAGTATATACTACCAATAACGTGCACATTTTTCCTTTTTTTTATCAACAATATAATGAAATACTTTATTGATTAGATTCATGTTATTTTTTTTCTTTCGTATACATTTTACACAAAGTTAGTTATATAAACCAAGCCATTTGACCATTTTTTACATCTCCAAGTCCTTCTTATATATACATATTTCTTATCATTTCATTTTTTTCTATACTATATTATATCTGTATATCACCATTTCTCGTATAACATTTCAATTTTATTTAGTATTTTACCTAGTTTAATTTAACGTATTGATTAACGCCTTCATACTTTGGAACTTCAAAATCCCAATCATCAGCAATACTTTGAGAAATAAATCTACCGCCAAGATAATGGTTTACACCTTTATTTAACATAGCACTGCATGGCTTTGGGGCAGTCAAGCTAATCAATGCATCAGGCATATAATTTTCTGTACCTGATTCAGCATTTGGTCCTGTATCAACATTCCAACCAGATGGTACATCAATTGCAAATATCTTAGTTGATGATGTCTGTTGTTTCTTTATCATTTCAGGTAGGATATAATTGAATGGTTCACGTAATGGAGGTTTAAATGAAAATCCAAACATTGCATCAACAATTAAATTTGAATTTTCCAAAACTTTCTTTAAATTAACCAAAGTGTTTGTTTCGACATCGTTCATAATTGGTATATTAAACAATTTTAATTGTGTTTTTAAATTCTGGTAAAATGGATGACGTCCAATAATTGGCCAATAAATGGAAACATTGGGGTAACCAAACAATTTTAAATGTCTTGCAGCAACCAAACCATCACCTCCATTATTACCTGGACCGCAAATAATGACCACGTTTGGATATTTTGTGGGTTTGTATTCTGAATAAATTGCTTGTGCTACTGATAACCCTGCAAGCTCCATCAATTGTTCAAGCTGGTAACCTAATGTGGACATTAGGGATGCATCCAATGCTGCTGCAGTTTTTGCAGAAAGTGTTTTCAAAGACATTGTGCTTATTTTCTTGGTGTTTCTATTAATTGAAAAGTGTTCATTTATATTAAAAACTTATGAATTTTGGGGTATGCAATCAATAGTTATCAGGAGACTAAAGCAATTTCTCATTTTACTAATTTTTTTGATTTTCCATTTTATTCTTGATTTTTTTTTCTCATTTTAATTTGTTATTTTGGTTTTGTTTTGATCTCATTTTTTGGTTCTGGACGTGTTTTCTTCAAGGGGTTGACTTCTTGTTATTATTGGTGAATTAACGTGTTTTCATTAACAATGGTTGGCTATATTAGAAAGAAAGAGCACAGAAGAGGTATACGGTTTACTCTACTTGTCACTGGTGCACAAGGTACTGGTAAGACAACCTTCATCAATTCTTTATTAGATCAGAATATTCTACCACACAGATACCAATACAAATCTAATTTTAATGATTCAAAGACCATTCCAAAAACAATTACTTATAACAATTTATCCACAGTTAATGCTTCTGAAATGGAAAGTGAATTTGATCCGTCAATTTCTCACTATGAACCAGGTATTGCAATTACTGAAACTTCCGTTGAAATAATTGATGAAGATGATACAAAGATTTTATTAACTGTTCTTGATACGCCGGGTTTTGGTGATAATTTTAATAATTTAATTTGTGTCAATGAAATCTGTAATTTTCTTGAACAACAATTTGATTATGTTTTAGCTGAAGAAACAAAGGTTAGAAGAAATCCAAGATTTGAAGATACTAGAGTTCATGTTTGCTTATATTTTATTGAACCAACTGGTCATGGTCTAAGAGAATTAGATGTTGAAACAATGCTAAAAATTTCCAAATATGCCAATGTTATACCAATTATTGGACGTGCAGACTCCTTCACTGAAAATGAATTGAAAGATTTCAAAGCTAATATTTTAAAAGATATTGATCATTACAAAATTCCAGTTTTCCAATTTCAATGTGATGAATTAGAAACTGACGAAGAAGTCATTGAAGAAGCAAAGTATTTGTCAAAATTACAGCCATTTGCAATTGTTACCTCTGATATTGAATCTACCGTTGGTGATAAAAGGACACGTATTAGAAACTACCCTTGGGGTTCAATTGATATCAATGACACAAAATATTCAGATTTCCCAATTTTGAAATCTGTTTTATTAGGATCTCAGTTACAAGAATTAAAAGATATTACACATGATTTCCTATATGAAACTTATAGAACTGAAAAATTATCAAGCGTTTCAGACTTGAAAAACGACTTTACGGACTCTACCAACTATTCAGTCAATTCAAGCGAAGTGCCATCAATGTCCAATTTAGCTGAAATTGCAAATTCTAAAACAATGAGAGACTTCGACATGAGGAAGAATTCTTCAAATATTTCAAATGACTTATCAAGTTTAACTATTACAGAAACCACTGAAGCAGGTGAAGTCAATGAAGGAGATCCTAATACTACTAATGACATAATTGATGATGATACATCAAAGGCCGTTAAAAGACAAAGTATGGATTCAAATCTTTCTAATGCCTCACAATCCACGTTCACAACGAACAATATCACTCAAAGTTTAATGCATTCTCCACAATTGTCAAGGTCAAGTTCACATTATCAAGTACCACAATCCAATGTGGATGCTAAGAAATTACGTAAAATCAGCGAAACTGTTCCATATGTTCTAAGACAGGAAACTTTACGTAGCAAACAAGCCAAACTTGAACAACTTGAACGCCAGAGTGCACTTGAATTATCCAAAAAAGCTGCTGAGCTTGAGCGTAAAGCAAAAGAGCTAAAATTACGTGAAGCTATGTTTAAAGAACGTTTGTTACAACAACAAAAGCAACAACACCAAGAAGAAGAGGTAGAAAAGAAAGGGCAAGAGATGGAGCAAGAACAAAATGAAGAACAAAAGCAAGGTGAAAAACTGAAACAAGTACCTTCTGAAACAAAGCCTGAAGTTTTACAAATTGCTCGTGAATCTACTTTAAGTGTCAATAGTCATGAGTCCTTTGTTGATGTCTCTGAACCTGCAGAATCAACCATATGATGTAAAAATTTAAGTAACCGATATAAAAAATTTTTGCTCAACCGTCTATTTTTATTTGTTTTTATAGAAGCTGAGTTATATTTAATATCGCTGTATTAAAGTATCAGAGTAAGATAATAAGCGAGTGAATACATAATACATATAAATCAGAATAACTAGTGGAGGAAATATCCTTTTATATATGTATAACTAATATGGAGAAGAGGATGTTTAATAAAGTTAAATTATGACGCTAATAGCAAATATCCACTTTGAAGTCTATCGACATTTACAACCTTCCCAAAACAGTTATGACGCTTTGCTTATAAAACCAACAGTTTTCGCTTTACATGGATTAGCTATGTAAGCGCTACAACGTCTCTTTCTTTTAATAATGACTTCTTCCATTAATATTGAGGCTCTAAAAGAGTGGACTGCAGAGTTCAAATGCGACATCAAAACACAAATTGGTGGTTCTGTTTTACAACATGCAAATATTGATACTGTTCTAATCAACAGAAAACGTGAAATTGCCGATCAACATGTTTTCAATCACAAGATTGAAACTGAAGGTACTCCAATGATGGACCAAAAGGCATCTGGTAGATGTTGGTTATTTGCTGCAACCAATTTACTACGTGTTGGTGCAATGAAAACTTACAATTTAAAGGAAATTGAATTGTCACCATCATACTTGTTTTTCTATGATAAGTTAGAAAGAGCTAATTACTTCTTGGATCAAATTATTGATACTTATAAGGAACCTGTTACTTCCAGATTGGTTCAATGGTTTTTAACAAATCCAGTTGAAGATGGAGGACAATTCACAATGATGGCACAAGTTGCTGACAAATATGGTATAGTTCCAAACCAAATCTACCCTGATAGTTTCAATACCACAACTTCAAGAATTATGAATAGAATGATCAATTTCAAGTTAAGAGAGTTTGCAATGACTTTACGTAACTTATTAAATGATGGTAAAGACATTACTGAACCAAAGAAAGAGATGCAAAGGGAAATTTACCGTTTATTAACAATGTTTTTAGGTAATGCACCAAAACCAGATGAAGAGTTTACTTGGGAATTTTACGATAAAGATGGTAAATACAAATCAATCGTTACAACCCCTATTAGATTTTCAACTGAAATTTTGAAGTTTAATGCACCTAAATATATTTCCCTATTAAACGATCCAAGAAATGAATATAATAAAATGATTAAAGTTGATAGACTTGGAAATATTTCAAATGGTGAGCCAGTAACTTATTTGAATGTTGATATGGATATATTATCCAAAAGTATTATTAACCGTATCAAAAACAATAAGCCTGTTTTCTTTGGCAGTGATACTCCAAAATTTATGGATAAACAACGCGGTATAATGGATACTGAATTGTGGGATTTCCAATTATTAGGTTATGATACTAATACAATGAGCAAAAAGGATCGTGTTATTTATGGGCATTCGTTAATGACACATGCAATGTTGATTACAGGTGTTCACGTTGATGAAAAAACTGGTAAACCAGTTCGTTACAGAGTTGAAAACAGTTGGGGTACAAAGTCAGGTGCTAATGGTTACTATGTTATGACTCAAAAGTATTTAGAAGAATACGTTTATCAAGTTGTTGTTGAAAAGGGAGAATTATCTGAATTGGGTATTGATGCTACGATTCTGGAATCAAACGATCAAATTATTTTACCTCCTTATGATCCAATGGGTGCGTTGGCATTATGATAATTGTGTAACATAAAAGAAAGAAAAAATAATATCAAAAAATACATTGATACCTATTATTTGATTTATACTACATTTTATAGATTATCAAGATTGAACCTAAAATGTGTAGATTGTTTAAGCAGTTCTTGATTAACTTTAAGATTTTTCGATTGAATTTCACAACTCACCATTTCAGCTTGTA
This sequence comes from Pichia sp. NRRL Y-12827, assembly GCA_030570315.1. Lineage (NCBI taxonomy): Eukaryota > Fungi > Ascomycota > Pichiomycetes > Pichiales > Pichiaceae > Pichia > Pichia sp. NRRL Y-12827. Next base: position 422,936 of record JAJLVN010000006.1, read on the forward strand.
AACTCACCAACTTTTAAGGATTTTAAAATTGAAAAATGTTTAATAAAAAAGTAGTGGAAACACCACTCCGGTTCGCCTTCAAGTTTTAATTTTCAGTTTCTAGTTCTCAGTTTTCCGTTTTCAGTTTTCAGTTTTCAGTTTTTATTATTCCAAACTGGTGTTTGCTTTTTTTAGGAAATGCCAGTTTTTTTTTCAAGTATCTAACTTTAATACAAAGCACATAGAATAAGCACAGAATATATATTAGTGCTAATATATTTGACAAATTTGTTTACTGTTACTGAAAAGCCTTCATACAATTACATTTTAATCATTAATAAGATTTTGTCCACGTAGCTTCCATACCTTAAATTTAAAAGCACACCTTTGAGGCATTTTTATTCACATTTAGTAGCATAGATACATAAACACGATGAAGTTAACATGGTTATATAATATATTATTGTGTTTAATGTTTGGAAATACATCCTTAGCTTCAAATTATTTAAATAATAATCATGACAAAAATGATTATTTTGCGATTGAACTGAAAGACGATAATTTCATTCAAAACGTTATAAATTTACATCCTGATTGGAAATACGAATATAAAATTACCTTTTTGGATAATTTCCATGTTTTCAGTCTAGAGAAAAATCATTCAGATATTGAAACATTTAAAAATTTTAGAGATATCAATGAATTAATAAATGATGAAGATTCAGCACATTTATCGAAAAGACACCAACAGTTCATTGCTTCCTTGACTGATAATAAAGTCAATGGAATTCACATGTTACCAAAGAAAAAATTGGTCAAACGTGCGCCAGTTCCAATGGCTAAACAAGATTCAACAGTTGAAGAAGTAAACATTATATCAAAAGAATTTCAAATAAATGATCCAATTTTTAAGGAGCAATGGCATATTAAGAATACTGCATTTCCAGGTAACGATGTGAATGTTGTACCTGTTTGGAGAATGGGTATAACTGGTAAAGATATAGTGACTGCATTAATTGATGATGGATTAGATTATGAATCACTTGACTTGAAGGATAATTACTGTTCTGAAGGTTCATGGGATTATAACAATAATAGACCTAACCCAAAACCTATGTTATTAGATGATTATCATGGAACAAGATGTGCAGCTGAAATTGCAGCTTCAAAGGGTAATGATTACTGTGGCGTGGGTGTTGCGTATGATTCAAAAGTTTCAGGTATCCGTATATTGAGTGGAGAAATTACTTCTGAACAAGAGGCAGCTGCTATGATTTATGGGCTCGATGTCAATGATATTTATTCTTGTTCTTGGGGTCCACCCGATAATGGTAAGTCCATGGATGCACCAGATAAACTGATCAAAAAGGCAATATTGAAAGGTGTTCAAGAAGGTAGAAATGGTAAAGGTGCATTATATGTCTTTGCAAGTGGTAATGGTGGTAATAGAGGTGATACTTGTAATTTTGATGGTTATACAAATAGCATTTACTCCTTAACTGTCGCTGCAATTGATTATAAAGGCTTACATCCAGGATATTCAGAATCATGTACTGCCGTTATGGTTTCAACGTATTCATCGGGTTCAGGTGAACATATTCATACAACCGATATTAATGATAGATGTAGTGATCAACATGGTGGTACATCTGCAGCAGCACCATTAGCTGCTGGTATTTATGCATTAATTTTAGAAGCTAATCCTGATTTAACCTGGAGAGATGTTCAATATTTAACTGTTTTAACTGCTTCTGAAATAGATCCGTATCACGAATCATGGAAAGAATCTGCAATTGCCGATCGTAAATATTCTCCAATGTATGGTTGGGGTAAGATTGATGCAGAAAAGATGGTTTTGATGGCACAGGATAATTGGAAATTGTTAAAACCTCAATCGTGGTATTATAGCCCTTATCAAGATGTTAACTTAGAAATTCACAATGAAGTTAAAGAGCTTGAACATTCATTTGAAATTACGGAAACTGTTTTAACAAAGTCTAATTTTGAAAAAATTGAACAATTGACGATCACCGTTGATATCAAGTCAGATAGAAGGGGAGATGTTGAAATTGATTTGGTTTCACCACATGGAATAACATCAAACCTGGCTAATAAAAGGTTTAGAGATGCCAATAAGAATGGTTTTAGAAAATGGACTTTTTCTACAGTTGCACATTGGGGTGAAGATCCAGTTGGTAAATGGACGTTAAAAGTTCGTAATGCAGATGAAAGAAATTCATTATTGTTTCAAGGTTGGCAATTACGTGCATTTGGTGAATGTATTAATCCTGAACTTGCTAAAAGGTTTGATATGGATGAAGATTACAGTAAAATTAATTTTGAAGAAGATAAACAAGAAGAGGAATCGAGTGCAACTACCACGGAACAACTTGCAAGTACAACATTTGAAATACCGGCATCTGACACTTCAGAACCAATAACTACTGAACAATCAGAATCAACAACAGAGGCAACAACAACAGAGGCAACAACAGCAGAGGCAACAACAACAGAAGCAACAACAGCAGAGGCAACAACAACAGAAGCAACAACAACAGAGGCAACAACAACAGAGGCAACAACAACAGAGGCATCAACAACGGAGGCAACCATAATTACTGAAACAGCAGATTCTACAGTTACAGACATCTCCAGCCAAACAGAAGAAGCATTTCCTGTTGAAACAACAGTTATTCCAGCTGATGAAGAAAATAAGCAAAATACCGGGAATGAAAGTTATGAGAATGAAGATAATGCACATCATTACTTTTGGTATTTTTTTACATTATTAGTAATTGGGTTTGTTGCTATATTTTTCATTATTAAGAATCGTAAAAGACCAGGACGTGCACGTCGTCGTGAGGATTTTGAATTTGATATAATTAGACCAGATGATGATGAAAGTAGTCGGTTTGAATTTGATGACGATGATGATGATGGAGAGCAAGGAGAACAAGAAGATAGAGATGGGGATGATTTTGATTTTGATTATGATGGAGATAACAGACTTAATGATGATATAGGAGAGACGAAGAGTAATTTCAAGATTTCAAATTTAGATAATTCATCAGAATTCGATTTAGGAAGTTCAGCACTAGCAGGACATGAAAAATCACAATCAATTATAAGAGATGCAAGGATAAAGGAAGCGAATGAAGATAAAGTAATTTATAATAAACAAAATCATACACCAGTTCAGCATTTACTTGAATCAGATACAGAAGAAACTGATGATGAAGAGGAAGAGGAAAATGGTGATGATACTGAATCTCATAAAGATACAGATAGATTGGTCAAGTAATCTTTTTTTTTATAAACAGTAAAAAAAAATAATGGCATTAGCTGATTATCAATGCATTATCATGATGGCATTAATTTCGCAGGACCACTGATAAAGATTGAGTTAACGATAATGAATATTAAATGATAATAATCATTGTTATTGTGAGAAAAAAAAAAAGAAAAAAAAAAAAGAAAATAAAAAGATTTCACACAGCCACAAAATATCAAGTTTAACAATTATCAAACATGAATGTGATGAATCAACGAAAAAACAAGAACAACTACAATAAGACATTTTTTTTAACAAACATTTGCTAAATGGTCTCTCCAGTACCCAAGCCACAACCACCACGACCACGACCACGTACAACCCAAAATCCAGAGGGTGCAACGCCTCCTCCTCCAACTGGTAAACCATCGTTGTTTGCTAGATATAATGCATTATCGTTCAAAGTTAAACTTTATATTTGGATAACTACTGCTGGCGTTGCATGGTTAGCTGATTCGATGAGTGAGCGAATCTTTGAACAAAACATGATTGAAGAAGAGGCTAATCGTCGAGTTGAAATGGAAATAAAGAAATTGAAAGATACTGAAATTGCTAATATAAGGAAAGGTGGGGGTACCTGAAACTCTGTTTTCTAATGTTTTTTTTTTTTTTTTTTTTTTTTTTTTTTTTTTTAAGACAACACTTTTTTCTTTCTTAAATTATAAAAAACATTAAATAACAAAAAAAAGATAGGGGAAGAAATGCAAACATAAAATTCAAATTAGGTTAATTAAAATAGCAATATGAGTAGCTTTTATTTTTATTTTTTTCTTTTTTTCTTTTTTTTTTCCTTTTCTATTCTAAGTTCTTTTTAGACTTAACACAAATTCTAAAAATTTGGCAGGATTTGGATCAATACCTCTTGTATAAACAAATTCAGAAGCTAATTTAGTTGCAAAGATTGCCTTTAAATAAGCTTCGGGAACCCTTTGTAAAATTAAATCTAAACCAATTTCTTGTAATAATAAACTTGGTAAAGCAGTTTTTAAAACAACATTTCTAAATTCAATATCATTTTCCCATAACGTCTTTGACGAGGATAATTCATCACTTACTTTATTGATAGCGACGGATAACTCATCTGATAAATCAGCAAAAGATTTACTTGGATCTTGTTGTTTTAATTTCCATAACATATTGAATTCATTTTGTGCATTTTTAACAACAATTGATTGAACATCTTTAACATAAGATTTGTAAAATTCTGGTAATTTTTTAGTTGATTTATTCATACACATATTTTCTTGGAATCCATCATCATCAAATGATAAAGCAGCTAAAACTTCCAATGAGGAAGATGTAACACCACCTTTATTAGTTGAAGCATCTTTTAAAACAATTGCACCAGCATCTTCTAAAATATATTTAGCAGCTTGAGTAATGAATAAATTAGCACCTTCAATAATGATTGGGATAATTGATTTACCAGTTTTTGGATCTAAAAGGGAATTAACAGTTGAAACATCAATTGAATTTGGTCTACCACCACAAGGGACCCATAAATTAATGAAATTAGGTGGATAAATTTCTTGTAATTTTAAATGGAAATGATTTCTAAATTGGATACCTGAATGAATGATTTTACCATTTGGTAATTCGACATCTTTATCATCAACCATAATTTTATAACCTTTTGGACCCAACTTAGACACATCAAATTGATTGTTACCAAATCTATTATTAGCTAATCTTAATAATTCATTTTTATCAATACCATCTTCATCGACAATACAACCAAAACCATCCACAATACCAACGTATTTTTCATTACCAGATAATTTAATTTCATTTGAACCTAAATCACCATCACCTCCACCCATTTGTAATTTATTAATTTTTGACCAATCATTAATATTCAATTTTTGATAGACACCCTCAGTAAAAGCTCTGACCGATAATGTAGTCATACCATATTCATCATGAGGTATACCACCAATAGTTGGAGATTTACCAGTAAAGAAAGCTTTCCAGGGGAATTTAAAAGCAGCACCTCTTTTTTTTGCATGTAAGGTTGCCCAATCGACATAACCAGCAGTGTTTTCATCAGGACCCATAAATAACATTTCAGGTTTATTATATAAATCAACAATTTTCTCTTTTGAAGGATCATTTAAAATTAATAAATCTAATAAAGAATCAACATATTTAACAAAACACTCCTTTGGTTTTAATTGTGCAAAACCTGGATTAACTAAAATGACACCTTTAGAACCACCTTCAGGGATATCTTTATTTTTTCTTTGTTGTGTTGAAGCTAAATTATAATTTTCGTCAAAGATACTTCTCATGTTTTTCAAATAAAAATCTTCAGATCTTGACAAAACAATTCTAATACCACCTCGAGCAACATCTCTAAATCTAATATGGAAACCTCTAAATTCAGAGCCTACAACAAAGAACATACCATAAGGTTTATTTGGATACTCCGATTTTGGTAAAAATGAAGCATCTAATCTAAACGATAAGGCAATTTTTGAAGTAATAAAGAAATTGGTCTTTAAAATAGATTTATTGAAAGAATATAAAACTTTCAAAACAGTTGAATAACCATCATTTGTAATATCCGAAATGATCTTATTAAAATGCTCATCATTTTGAATGCCTTCAATTTGAGAGTTTCTTTGATATGATAGAGTTTTAATTAATGAAGAGGAAGTATAATGAATATCAACAAAATTTTTATACAATTGTTGAATAATATTTGAATTTGCATTAAATGATTCAATAATGTAAGATTCAGAGAAAGTTTCTGAATTGAATCTCTCCTTGATTTTATTAACCAATTCAACGGTTTTAGGGGTTGAATTTGGAGAGTTTAATAATAAATTTTTGAGTGATTGATATTCTGGTCCAGATCTATTTAAGAAATGAGTTGCAAATATAACACCACAATGGGCATAAATACATTCTTGAATTGACCAAATACCTTGTTCAAATTTAGAATAAAATTTGTTATCAGGAATACAGTATAATAAAGAGGCATCCTTAGTTAATTGTAAAGTTGTCAAAGAAGATTCAATTTCACGATTTGTTTCTAAATACATTGAAATGATTGTATAATCATTGGAAAAATTTTCAATATATTTTCTTTTTAAGTTTAGCTTATAGTAATTAGCTAAAGTTGATAAAGCAGAATTGTATCTATGAGATGAGCCCTTTTTATAACCGATAATAACTCTCAATTCACCATTTTCAGTTAGAGTGTAATGTTTAACAACAGGACCCTCAGTTAATTTTAATTCATTCAAGACTTCTGAATATAAAATTTTAGTATGATCGGTTGCAATTTTCGAAAATGTTTTATCTGAAATGGAATCAATATTATCTGTTTCATCTGTTTCATCTGTTTCAGGATAATCACATTTGTAAACAAAATAACACTTGACTAATTGACTGTTTGGTAGAATTGAGTTAAAAGATTCCAATCGATAGTAAGAATCTTTTGCATCCAGGAATAAGTCATCAATCTCCTTTTCAAAATCAATCTCCGAATCAGAACTTGATTGGAAATAGACTGCATGATCATCTGTGATTTTCTTAAAATGGATATCATTTGAAGAGTTGATTGAAGCGTTAATTTTGGAAGAATATAATGCCAAAATGTTCGAGACAATATTTGAAACGGATTCCGAAGCAAAATAGGTGTCGTTGATTCCTAGTTCGTTGTAGAAGAAGTTGGTTTCGGACTCGATGAGGTTTTCCGGAATTAAACCATTTTCATCCAAAGCATCCATGACCGAGTTGATTTGAACATCCTTGGATTCGAACTTCGAAGAGACGTAGCCGTTAGCAGCAACGTCTTCCTTGGTCATGTTCGAGAAGGAAGAATCGGAGAAGTTGTTGTCTAGCGTTAGGCTTGCTATATTTGGGATTGCCGCAGTCATTGTCGAGGGGAAGTGGTAAATGTGGCTTGTGGCGTGTGATTTGTGACCAGTGGCTTGTGTCTTGTTACTTGTGTGATTGAAAAGAAACAGTACACACGAAGCGATGCCGGAACAGAGAGAGGCTCTCTGGCGCCTGCGAAAGGGAGGTATTTATAGTGGCGGTTCGAAACGGCATCTGGTTTGAGAAAGCAATGACATGGAAAACAAGAGGGTGTTGGTGGCTATCATTGCTGTGACAGCAAACCGCCTGTTGCTCTCCGTGAGTGACGAGCCCCGCCCAGACAAGAGGGCCCTTTTTTCCTTTTCTGGCGCGACGCCTGCGCTTTGTCCGCGAAGGGAAAGATGCGCCGGGGCAGCGCGGCTTTGCAGCGCGGCTCGTGAATGTTGCGCGCAGCTTTAGGCGAGCGGGCGGGTGGCGCCAGCACCGGTAGCGGTAGCGGCAGCTGAGCTATTTTGCATTGGGGAAGAGAGGAGCCGCCCGGAATGCAGTGCATGGCTCTTGCAGAAGAAAGACTCGCCGCCAATGGCCACGGGGGGGCGTTGCTGGTGTACGGGGGTGCATCCGGCACTGGCAGACCCTCTCTCTGTTTCTGTTTCTGTTTCTGTTTCTGTTTCTGTTTCTCAGGTACCATCCACCTCAAACTCAACAGACACAAACAAACCGCGTTTTGCCAACGCCAGATACTGTGTGTTCTTTTTTTATTTTTTTTCCGTCAGGCTAGCCAGGCAGGTGAGTAAACAGAAAGGTCATCAATCACCCAGCCAGATTCCACTGCTCAGCTCGTACACACACACCCACACATACACACGCTATGGCAAAAGACACTCTACCGTTCAACATAATCATTGTTGCCACCATCTCCGTCACGGTGATATCGTGGATCATTGCCTTTGGTGGCTCCATCGCTTCGTCACAAACAATTGAGTACTTCCCCAAATTCACCTGGTGGGGTCTAGTATTCCAGCTAATGATCGTCATCTTCATACCAGTGCTTTATTTCACAAACTCACTATACTACTACCGTCCTTTCCTATTAAGCATCTTGTCAATCGCCTTCATCTACACTTCCAACTCAACAAATAATTTGATCTATTTTACAGATTCCTCCTCTTCGGCGGCTGGTACTGGTTTCATTCTTCTAAGCATAACTAACTTTCTTTGGTTGTTTTATATCGGCTCCGATTCGAATGCCCCACTTGTTAAATTCATAAATAAATATGGTGGGGGCAGTCCTCCTCAATTGGATTCAAAGAGAATAGCATTGTATAATCAAAGATCTTATAATAACGCGAAAACCTCTCATTCAACTGCCAATCTGAACCATGCTTCTGATAATGATAACACATATAATGGTTTGGAAGACTCACATGAATTAGCAGGTTTTGAAAACCCTGTTAATGCTTCTTCAATAAACTTGCATGCTCATCAACACGCGCTTCCTGATCCTGATGAGGATTTCAATGATTCTGCATTTAGACAAAGCGGTCATATCGATGCTAATATCCAGGCCTTCAATGATAATAATATCGAAGGCACTAATTTCACAGGTATCTCTTCCGTTTCTGGCTATATGGAGTCTTACCCAATTCTCGTACGTGCTCTGTATACTTATAATGCTAATCCCGATGATGTCAATGAATTATCCTTTAATAAAGGTGATGTTTTCAGAGTCAAAAACACAAATGGTAATTGGTGGCAAGCAAAAAATAAACGTGGAGAAATCGGTATGTGTCCAAGTAACTATTTGGAAATAGTCACCTAGTGGAAAGAAATGTGGTTTTTTGTTTTTATATAGTGTACAATCTACTTTTGAATTATTTAGCTTCTCCTTCTCCTTCTCCATTTCCGTTTCAATCAACTTATCACCGATTATCTCCATCTTCATTTCATGCTGAAGCTAGCTACCTCTGTAAGATTTTTCTTTTTTTCTTTTATTTTTCTGTTTTTTTTTTTTTTTTTTTTTTTTTCCTCTCTTTTTTGGCGCGTTCCCTTTTAAAACATCAAACCCATACTTAATAAGGTAAACAAATATTCACTATATATCAACCATTACAACGACACATCCAACTCACCCGATCTCACATTCGAGATGTCGTCAAAATACCTTCCGTCGTCGGCATCCAATAACAACACTTCAACTACGAAATTGAGTCGAGCGAATACGGCAAATACAACTTCCAATACAACAACAATGCTGATGAATACTAATCTTACAACGACAACTATAAATGCACATAACGTTAACGATGATTTCGATATTTGTCCTCCTGCTTTATCACCTTATGCATTGTCTATCTTAGATGATAAAATAAAAATGAAGCATCGACATACCGATAACAATCATCTAGCATCTACTACTAATACAATCAAAAGAACAACATCAAATTTAAACTCAATTACTCTAAATGAGCTATCCTCTTCTTTATCTTCAAACATTAACTCAATCAGTAATACTTCTGTTAATACGGTTTCTAAACATTCTAAATTTATGAAAAAATTGGGGTTAGGTGCACCTCGAAGGCTGATGAATAATGGTGAATTTCAACCATCTCCTCATACAGTCAATTCAAATTCCAACACAAATACAAATACAAATACAAATACAAATACAAATATAAGCTTGAATCCATTATCAAATACCCCTAATATTGCCAATACCTCCCAGAGTAATACCAATAATCCAAATATAACTTTGAAATATAATAGACAATCAGAGAATAATCGAATACTATCTGAATCTGATCGCAAACATTCATTATCTTTAACGCCAAATCGATATTCACCAATTCATAAAAAAATGTCTTTAACTAATACAACAAATAAATCAGATAAACTCATAACAACACCAACAAAGAGTAAATCTTCGATAAATCTTGTTGAATCTCCAGAAATTGGACGAAAAGTTGAAAAAAATTTATCTGATGAAAAATTGAATCATGGAGTTATTGATATATTCCATCAATATTTAGAACCACAAAAAAATAAAATTAAACAGAAGAATAATAACTTTGTGTTGAACTTAGAATCAAATTCAGAATCAAATTCAGAATCAAATTTCGATCATTTACAGACTTTAATTGATAAGAAGAAGGAAATCTTACAATTAAAGAAAGAAATTAAACAATACAGAAATGAACTGGATAAACAAAAATTAATAAATGAACGACAAGCTTCAAAATCTAATGCAACGTATTCCTCCTCTTTGACAACGGGAAATCAAATATTACAAATAAATAAAAGATCATATAAATTATACGAGCAAATAGGCAAAGGTGGCTCTTCAAAAGTTTATAAAGGAGCTATAATTGAATCACCTAATAAATATTTAGCTATTAAAGTTGTCAACCTAGATGATCATGAAGCTTCAACAATTCAAGAATTAAAGGGTGAAGTTAAAATTTTACATAAATTAAGGCATTGTTCACGAGTTGTTAGATTATTAGATTATTTAATCACTTCTAAAAATATCTATTTTGTGATGGAATGTGGCCATCTTGATCTAGCAACTGTTTTATCAAATAGACATTCATTGAAAAATTTTTATGATTTAGAATTCATTCGATATCATGCACAAGAAATGATCAAATGTATCAACATAATTCATGAATTGGATGTTGTACATTTAGATTTAAAGCCTGCAAATTTTGTCTTTGTATCTGGCATTCTAAAACTAATTGATTTTGGTATAAGTAATTCAATTAAAGGACATACTGTCAATGTTTATAGAGAATTTCAAATGGGTACACCAAATTATATGGCACCCGAAACATTAATTGATTCTACAGAAAATGAAAATGGTTCTACAATTTGGAAAGTTGGTAAACCTGCAGATATTTGGTCATTTGGTTGTATATTGTATCAATTAACTTATGGTATAACACCATATGCTGCCTATAATGGTACAAAGAAAATATTGGCAATCACCAATCCTTCAATTAATATCAATTATCCTATCAATGTAGTTAATTTAAGAAAGAAGAAAGAAGAAAAAGAAAATCAAAGTCAAAGTCAAAGTCAAAGTCAAAGTCAAAATCAAAATCAAAATCAAAATCAAAATCAAAATGCAAATGAAAATAGTAATTTAAAAGTATGTCCATATTTGATTGATATGATTAAAAGATGTTTAATTAGAGATCCAACGAGGAGAATCAAATCAAATGAATTATTAAATCATTCATTTATAAATCCTGTTGTTGTTGATAAATTACTAGTTAAAGAAGTAGTACGTGGATGTGTTGGTTTTGGTGGTAAACATCCTGAACTTAAGAATATTGCTTTAGGAATGAATAACAATAACAGTAATAACCTTATGAACAATAATGATAAAAAAGCACAAGATAGGTTGGATAGATTAATTGATGGTGTTTGGAAACGTGTTAGTGGTGAAAAACTTGAATAGATATAGCATTTGTAATATATAGAAAACTTGCATTGTATAATTAGAACTCATAATGATAATAATAAAAATAATAATAATCATAACAGTAAGATATTCTATTTTCTTTTTTTTTTTCTTTCTTTCTTTTTCTTAAATCTACATAACAGTATAAAAAAGGTATACATTTAGAATCCTTACTATTAACGAGGACCTAATTTTTCAAGAATTCTAGGACCTTGTTCTTCCCATTCTTGTTTTGAAATCCACATATGTTCTTTATCAGCCATAATATTAGCCAAAACCGCACCACCTATAAACACCATATGCTTTCTACGTGGAGGATCTTCAATTCTAACTTTAAATTTTTCTAATCTTGTTGGATCACCATTTAAAATTTTAACTAACCATTGTTGTTTCAATTCTTTCTCTAGTCTTGATGGTAAACCAGGATACATTGATGAACCACCTGATAAAACAATCGATTTATATAATGTTGATCTAATATCAACATCACATGATTGAATAGTATTAAATAATGATTCTCCAATACCTGGTTGTTCAATATCAACTAATGAAGGTTGAAATAAACATTCAGGCGCTTCAAATCTTTCAGATGCAATTTTAATAACTCTACCATCAGGTAATTCAAAATTTTTAACTAGTGATGTAGTTTCATTAGATAATTTAGTATCAAAATCTAAATCATATGATGCATAACATAATTGTTCCTTTATTTGTCTAACAGTATCAAAATCAGCAGTTCTATTAAAGGCATAACCTCTTCTTAATAATAAATTAATTAAATTTCTAGTAACATCTCTACCAGCAACATCTAATCTCCTAGTTTGATGATTTAAAACAACAGACTCATAAACTGGAACAATATGTGTAACACCATCACCAGAATCAACAACAACACCAGATGATAAACCCTGTGCATATAAGGCTAAAACTGCTTGAATTGCAACATAAACTCCACCAAATTGATATTTTTCAAACATAACATCACACATTAATTCTCTATTCTTTAAGGGATTCATTGGAGGTTCAGTTAATAAAACTTTTTGGCCTTGTGTGTTTATTTTCATACGTTCATAAAATGCGTAATCCCATAAATGCTCCATGTCTTCCCAATTCTTAATTATACCATTCTCCATTGGATAGGAAATTTGTAACATACTTCTAACAGCTGCCGCTTCATCACCACACATTATATCTTTGATTTCAACATTATCTAATGAACGTTCTTCAGCTCTTAAAATTGGACGTCCCACCATAGATGGGAATGTATGATCTGGAAAATTTGTACCAGCTCTACCGATCTTGACAAAACCAGTACCTTGATCTAGAACAATTGGTTCCATGATGTGCTTGTAATTGACTTGTTTATAATTGAGTAATTAATTCTTTCTAACATGTAAAGTTGCGTCAATGCCTACAACTTGTACGTAAATCTCATCAAATATCTACAAAAAGCGCAAAAAGCCTGTTCCGCGCCGACCGACCCAGGCATGAATATTACACTGTTATAATAAATGAGTGTTGCTACTAATTATTATTATCTCTACAAAACAGGTTATAAAATTTATGTAAATGTCTATACTTTGAAAGTAAATGTCATTTATAGTGTTCCCCCAACTATCCCAATTGTGATCTTTTTCTTCCTCTCATCCTCACAAGGGCTAATCTTCTTTCCACGTCTCTCCATTGACCTATCTTCTTTCCTTCTGTATGCACGTTATGATATCCTTCAAGAAGCCATTGATTATATAAATCAGAGTATAGTGGATGTGTAGAAATGAGTGCACGTTCAAGAACATATAAATCAACAGCACGATCTTCCACAAGTGAAGAATAACTAGACAATCCAAAATCTATTAATGATAATTCCAATCTATCACCATTTTTAGTCAATACAATATTAGAACTTGTTAAATCACCATGAACAATATCATTTAAATGTAATTTGGCAATTGCAGCTCCAACTTCACGCATTACATCTTTAGCTTGTATCCCAATTGCTTCTGCTTTTCCTAACTTTTCAATAAACCATAACCAGTTTTTCAAACTACTGAAATCTCCATTATCTAACCTGAATCCAAGACATTCCATCCAGATTATTCCATTTGATGCATCAATACCAATCAATTTAGGGGCTTTGATATTTAGCATATTTAATTTATTCAATAATTTTGCTTCACTTGCAGTCCTACTTTTAGTGATTTGTAAATCTAATTGTGCATGTCTATAGGGTTTCTTGGGTCTATATTTGATGATATATTGTTGAGTATTATTCAACCCTACTGGTTTTATATTTTCTGGTAAATATGGATGTTTGGAAGTGACAAAAACTAAAGCTTCTGCACCTTGTGAAACTAATTGTAACTCAAAACCAGGTAACAAATCATTCACTTTTTTTATGATTTCCACACTCATTGCTATGTGGCTAATTAGCAACAACGTGGAAGAAGAAGAGAATGTTAGTTGTATGCATTCAACTTCCACATTTGAAATTGATAATGCTGAAAAAGGAAATAAATTTGAAATTCGCTGACATGAATTGAAAAAAAAAGTATGAAAACTCAAATTCTCTTTGTTTACCTTTCAAAAACAAGCCAAAAAGAAAGCATGTCAACTACAACCCCACCTACACCTATTTCAGAATCAACTACACAAAACTCCACACCAGGAAATTTGGTTTTAAATACAATCATAACTGGAAAATTACCATTCAAAACAACATACGAAGAATATGATGAGTTTGTAAACGAAATCAATCCAAATATTTCCTCAGCTCCATCATTACAAAATACTCCTCAAACACCAGTAAGTGGTGCGACAAGTTTGAACATACCTGATCCGCTAGCTTTTACAAAACATTTGGAATCTGTTAAACATTTAGAATCTCGGTTGAACTATAGGTTTCTTGAACTTGAAGCAAAATTAAGATTTCTAAGATTATTAACCGCTGGTACAGAATTATCTACTAATGAGTATAATACAATAGATGCAGATTCTGAACAATTACAAAAAAAGGTAGAAGTTTTAAATTTACAAATTGATGAATTGAAAAAAATAAATAAGAATTTAAGAAAAAAAATAGGTAAATGTTTTCATCAAACTGAAATAAGGAGATGTATTGAAGGTAAGCCAATACTTCAAGATGAAATCAATATGATGTTAGGAGAGATTAATGACTGCAGGCAATTTTTTGAATCTAATGGCTTATTAAATGATAATATTATGGAAGATGTTGTTGATTGGGCAAAAAATTTGATTAATGAAAATTTATTAGACTCGGACACTTTATTAGAGAATTCAGTTAACAAAGTCTATTTGGAAAAAGAATCTTTATCCAAAAAATTAGTATCATTGAAAGAGGAATTAAATACATTAATTAATGAGGATGGGTCTATAGATGCGGAGTTAAGTGCATTGGAGAGTGAAAAGTTGAGATTAAAAGAAGAATTAAAGATGATGTCAAATCATGAAATTTCACTTAACGAAAGTGATTTAATTAACCAATATAACTTGTTAAAGAAACTGGTTGATGTATGGAAAGCATTTTAAAGGAAAAACATTTAAAGAGAGGGAAAGGATATGAAAAAGTAAATTATTAGGAAAGCATTTTAATAGAAAAGAAAATAAGCAGAAAGAAAGTGATCATCTGTTCCGACGCATTAAAAATGCACCCATTGCACCTAAATAACCTTCATGATTTAAAAAGTAAGCTTTCTTTTCACCTTTTGACCAGAAATCAATTGCAAAACTTAGAGTTCGTATAGTTTGAATATGGTTTCTAATATAAGAACCAGCAAAATATATCTTTTTTAAATTATAACGTTGAGCTTGTAAATATGCAATCTGACCAATATTATAACTTACAGCATATAGTAAAGATCTTGCAATATCACATTGATCAAACTTTTCTAATCGTTCGGATTTACTCAAAGATTTCCCATCATCTGTATCTATAATTTCTTTGAAAACTTTACCCATTGAGGATGCAATATGGTTTGATTGAAGTCCAATTTTATTATATGATTGACCATAAATATCACCAACTAACAAATCAACATTTTCATTATTACCATTTGATGCCATTTCTAACATTTCATCAAAGCTATTACAATCTGTTAAAATTGATAATAAACCCCATAATGTACCACCACCTAATGATGAACCACCAACTCTTTCAAAATTACCTTCATTTGGACCAGTAACTTTAATCATGGAAACACCGGAACCAATGTTCACCAAAAGGTATGGGTGGATATCGTTTTCTTTTATGTTATTACTGCTACTGTTATTGTTGTTATTATTGTTTGATGTAATAATATCATCTATTTCAATATATTTATGTTCGCTTTCATTGAAATAGAATATTTCATTTTTTATGCCAGTTATGAAGAAGTCTAAACCAATAATCAAACATTGCATTTCATCTTCCTTTTGAATTATTATGTTTGGCAGTTCAGAATTTAATTTATCATAATATTTATGAGCCCCGCCACCAGTTGCAATGATTGTGTTTATAGTGTGATTTTCATTAATAACATTCTTGATAAATTTTATAAATTCATTAATTCTATCAGTTTCAATTTTGTAAAAATTCAATCTTATTCCTGAATTTGATGAGCATTTTGTAAAATAACACACTTTTGCCAATGATCCCCCTATATCTATCGAGAGTTCATTTATATCAAGAATTGAATGATTTGGAAATGCAATATCTTTGGTTTCCGGTACCAAACTGCAATCATATTCTTCATTATCCCTTACAATATAAGCATTAGACAAATTCAATGGTTTTTGGTTATTACAATGATTATGAATATAAATACTATTTTGTCTTGAAGAGTTTTGTGATGAATTAATAGAGAATGAAGATACATCAGAATCTAGCAGTAGTACTGGATCATTAGAGCTTACTGGAGTTGATGGTACTGTTGTATCTAATGACATTAAAGTAGCTCTCGAATTATTATCAATGATATTAGTAATTGGTGTTGTTGGGTATGAAATAAATTTATCGAAATCAGTTAATTTATGATGATTGTACTTAGTCATGTAAATTGTGGGAATAAAAGTTATAGAACATTCAAATAAAAGAGAATATTTCTAATATATCTGTGTATCTCGAGTAAACAAAAAGTGTGGGTGTGTTATATAATTGACCAAACAACAAATAATACCCAACAGAGCCAACAAGCTCACAAGAAAACGCATGTAGTCATCATTTCATGAAAAATTTGTATGGGTTGATGGAAAAAAAGAGGAACGAGGCGAGCGGAGACAATAGAACGTCACTATCTTTTCACGTGTTTTTCTTATTTGGAAAGTGAAGAGATGTTACTAAAAAGATATGGTAAGGAATATGTATGTAAAGACAATATATATAAAGACAAAATATAGAATAATCAAGGGAACTAAATAACAATAAAAAAAATCACCAGTCTAGACCATGGGATTCGGAAGGATTAGAGCCCATGCATTCAATACCAGCACATATTTTCTCGAGTTCTTCAGCCTCTTCACTCTGTTTAGTAGATAAAGCAGCTGGGTTGACGGGTTTTCCAGCTGCCTGTTCAATAGCATAATGCTTTTTAACCAAATCTCTCACTAAACCTTGATAATATAAAACACCCTTTTCCTTGGTTGGGTGCAAATAACCGGTTTTATATATGCCATTGTTTAGATTCTTCTGAGTTGCTTCACATAAGTTGTAATCCTCAATTTCAACTTGTTGCAAGAAATCAACAAACTCTTTCTTTTTGTCTTCTGGTGAACCTTTCTTGGTATAGATGTCATATTGTAGAATAGTTCTACTTGCGGAAATTGGTAGAACTCTAATGGAATACCATGCTGGAGAATAGCAATTGACGCCGTTAGTAGGGAATAAATAACACCATAAACCATTGAATGTACCTCCTGGGTTTTCCTTCTTTGGTGCCTTTGTAACTTCCTTTTTTTTTCCGAAGCCAAACCATGAAGATTCTTGATCAGGATCGGTATTATCCTCGACAATGTCAATCTTTTCTTCAGTAATCTTAGCATAATGTCTACAATAATTACCCTTTGGAACAACCTTATAAGTTTCCATTTTAAAAGCTTGATTTAAGCCTGGATGTGCAGTTGGACAATGATAACATTCCTGGTAACCATCCATTAATGTCTTCCAGTTAAACTTACCATCTAATTCATATGACATATGATATTCATAATCACCGAAGTCATACTCATCCATCTCTTCTTCTAAACCAGCAAAGAATTCACTAAAAGGAATAGCATCTTCAGTATTATCAAAATTAATAAACACTAAACCTTGTCTTGAAACATGTGTTTTAATTTCATACAATGAGTTAGCCTTTGGATCAAAACCTTCAATGGTATCAAATTGTGGTGCTTTTCTTAATGTACCATTAGTATCATAGGACCAACCGTGGTATTTACAACCTAATATTGTAGAAGAACCTTGTTGTTTTCTAACAACAGGATATGCTCTATGTCTACAAATATTGTGGAAACCTTTGATTTCATCTTCCTTTGTCTTGATAAGGAAAAAATTCCAACCTAAAAAGTTGAAAGCAAAATAATCACCAGCTTTGGTGAATCTACTTCTATGAGTACAAAACAACCAAGACTTCGCAAAGACAGCTCTTTTTTCAAAGTCAAGAACTTTCTCTGATGTCCACCATGATGCTGGTAAGGTGTGTTTACCAGGTAATAGGTTTTCTGTTTCGGTATCAAGAGGTGGAGCAGATGGTGTAACTTTTTCAACAACAGCAGCCATAATGGTTTTATTTAGTTAGTGTGTAGCTAGTTATCTACCTAAAGTATTTTTTTTAGTTGTCTGAGAATTCTGGTTGTTTAAATAGACTTCCTGTTCTTTATAAATCATCAGAAGATGGAGATTAGATACAGAGATATAAGCATAGATAAACTACAAGAGGAAGGAATTTGGAAAATAGTTACCATATTAGGCAAGTGGAATCCCGGAAGGAAGTTACCGTTTTGGGAAATTTTATTCAAGAGATGGGGGGATATGGTAAATGATATGTTGACAAGATATAGCTTGATTACTAGGAGCATATTTTACCCTGTCATTGGTTGTTCAACAACTTTCTACTATGTGAAAGTGGGTGTAGCATCAGGGCAAAGTGCCAAAATGAAGGACAAGAACTAGGAAAAGACCAGAAGAGAACCAAAAAAATAAAATTTTGCTTGACTCGCCTACTGAAAGGGAGAGACACTTGACAGTTTTTTTTTCATTTTTCATTTTGGCTCGTATGGCGGAGTACTTCTCAAGCCTACACTTGATACTTTTAGCCAAAAATTTAGGCTCTTGTAGGAGGCTATGGGTGCAGTTTTTGATAACAGACTCAAGGAGAGTTTGTTCATTCTTACTCTCGATTTTGAGATTCAAAGCTCTTCTGCAGATGCAGTGAACGTGGCAAAGAATTTATGTCCTGATAACAAAAGTAATGCCATTTCCATGCAAACACAAAATCTGAAATCTTCTATTATCTACACTATTTACAGCATACCAGGTATTCATAAATATAATATATCCTTAATTGATTTGGAATCTATTAAAAGACTGGGATTGTCAAACGAAACAATCGATATTAATATAAATGAAATCTCATTCTCTCTATCAATTTTAAACCTGCTTCAGTTATCCACTGCTAGGATAACAGCAATAACTAAATCATTATCACACTATATAATAAATATCAATTTTAGCATACTGAATAAAAATCAAAATGGAGAAAACTCAACTTATTTAAATGATTTATTAACTTATTTGACAAATTTAGAAAATGATGGAGTACTTAACCTACTATCTCCACATAAAACAAACGTATCATCATTTGACACAGCATCTGATATAAATTCTATACCATCAAGTACAAACAATTCATCTTTATCACTTAATCTTATGACAGATTCAAGCCGAAAAAAACACAAGTTTTCAGGTTTATTAAGCCACAAAAACATAATCCATAGAAAAATTAAGTCTGGTTCAATGACCAAACAAAATTCCGCCTCTCGTTCCAATTTAAATTCAAGTGTTAATTCAAGTACTAGTCTAGTTTCGACAAATGGAAACTCAAACTCGAATTCGAATTCAAATTCGAATTCAAGTGGTGATTTAACATCAGCTTCAAACCCAGATTTATACCATGATGACACTGATGGTTTTCTTATACTACAAATTGAATCAGCAACTGGGTTGCCACCTTTTAAAAACACAACACATTTGGGGTATGATATGGATCCTTTTGTAGTTGTTTCGTTTTCAAAGCAGATTTTCAAAACATATGCTTGTAGACATGCACTTAACCCATCATGGAAGGATCAACTAATCAATATAAGAGTTAGCAAATATTCTTTCAACTTCATGCTTAAATTAAGTGTTTATGATTTTGACTTTTTCACATTCAATGATGATATTTGTTCTGCATCAGTTGAAATCAATTCATTCATAAATGAATCCGAATATAATCGTGACGATTCATGGACTTATAAAACAATTCCATTGATATTTTCACAAAGTTCTTTATCCAGAAAACTGCGCAATAAAATAAATGAATATCATCCCGAATTATCAGTTAGATTCAAATATGTTCCAGTGAGTACTCTTGCTCCATTAATTAAAGATTTTAATCCAAAAAAAACAGTATGTCCATATTGTCATAGAATTGATAAAAGAAACTCAAGTGCGTTGCAACATTTATCAATCTGTAAATTAAATTTGAAACCGAGTCAATTCATACATAAATCTTATACAACTTCAAATAACGCATCGAGGAGATGGTATGTTAAAATTTTAGCTTATATTGCGTATGGTAGATTAACAGTTGGTGGAAATAATGCTCATATATTAGTTCAAGATCGTGAAACGGGTTTAGTTTTGGAAGAGAAAATATCAGCTTTTGTTAAATTAGGTATCAGATTATTATATAAATCTGTTAAATCTGATAATTCAAGTGAAAAAATCAAAGACATGCTGAGGATCTTATCAATTAAACAAGGTAAAAGATATGATCACCCATCTTCTAAAAATAAAATCCAAGGATTTGTTAAATTTCATGGTTTGGATTCAACATTACAAGAATGTTTGAACAGTGATTTATCAAGTTATAAATCATTTAATGAATTTTTCAGTAGGAGATTGAAACCTGGTGCAAGAGTTGTTGAAGGCGGTGTATCAAACAATATAATCATTTCAATGGCAGATTCAAGATTGATTGTTTTCAATAGTTTAACACTTGCTAAAAATTTATGGATTAAGGGTAGTGGATTTACAATCGAAAAGTTACTGGGCAAACGAATTTCTCATAGTGTCAAACCAGATGATAAATTTTCTGTTGCAATTTTCAGATTAGCTCCACAAGATTATCATCGAGTTCATTCACCATTAAATGGCAAAATTATCAAGATCACACGCATTCATGGTGCTTATTATACTGTTAATCCAATGGCAGTTAGAAGTGCGTTGGATGTTTTTGGTGAGAATATAAGAACTATTATAACTTTACAAACTGAAGAATATGGAAATGTTGAGATTGTTTTAGTTGGTGCAATGATGGTAGGTAGTATTTTAATTAGTGTTGAACTCAATGATCATGTTAAAAAGGGGCAGGAATTGGGATACTTTAAATTTGGTGGATCGACAGTTGTTTTGATATTTAAAAATTATAATACCGAAGAGGAAAATAATTTTCAAAATATCAAATGGGATGGCGATTTGATTTCGAACTCAAATAAGAAACTAGAAACTCTAGTTAAAGTCGGTATGAGTGTTGGACATTCAACTAATGAAATTGAGTTTCACAGAGGTGTTAAGACCGAGGTCTCGGAAACTGAAAGGAGAGAAGTTATTCGTAGAGTTACCGGTGTGGGTGATGGATACGGAATTGGAGTTGGTGAAAACTTGAAAGCCAAAATAGGTGGTATGTTTGATGATGTTATGAGTATGAAAAGTAGAAAAAGCACAAACACTAATCCTACTACAGATCCAGCAATTGATGATTTAATAGAGAACAATTGGGAAATACATGAATTAACAACATTAGATGGTTTAAATGATAACGAAAGTGGAGATAGAGATGATGTTGATATAGCATTAGCACAAGAATTAAAGAACACACATATATACGAAGCTTTAGATACTGATAATGAAAACGTACATTAATTAAGCATTTGTGTAAATGATACCAGAATACATAGACAATTAGTTTAATTTGATTTTGTTATGTACTTTCTTATAGAAATCATTATTCGTGCTATAAAACTTCTTTAAATATATGCTAATCTATAATCCCCTCAGGGATTATCCGTGACCGAAAATGATTAAAACACCCTCACCGCTACAAAAAACGACAGCCTCCCACCATTCCCAGTCTTTGAGTTGTACAATTCTTTTTTGTCCTATTATACACATTATTACACAAACTAAACATGGTTAAACTTTATTCATATGAAAGTAATGATGCAATTGCAGAATCATTAGCTAAATTCATCATTGCACAACAAGATGCAGTTTTAGCAACACATGAAAAATTTACAGTGGCAATAAGTGGTGGTTCTTTAATAAGTATTCTTGCAAAAGGATTATTAAAGAATGACCAAATTAAATGGCCCAAATGGGTTATTTATTTCAGTGATGAAAGAATTGTTCCATTAAATGATACAGAGTCAAACTTCGGTGCTTTTGAGAAAGAAGTTTTAGAACCACTAGCTCATGAATCTAAAGTTGGACCAACCGTCGTTACAATTAATGAAAATTTAGTTCATCCAAATGATCATTCAACAGACGTTGAGATTGCCAAAGTCTATGCTTCTGAATTACCTGAAAAGGGTATTGATTTGGTGTTATTGGGCTGTGGCCCCGACGGTCATACATGTTCACTTTTCCCAGGCCATAAACTTCTTGAAGAAAACACTTTAGATGTTGCATCATTATATGATTCTCCAAAACCACCACCAAGAAGAATCACTCTTACATTCAAATACTTATCCAAATGTAGTACGTTAGCATTTGTTGCAACTGGTGCAAGTAAACAAGCTGTTTTGAAAGAAATTTTTGAAAATTCATCTAGTGAACTACCATGTGCCAAAGTCAATTCTCTTGTCACAACTGTTTCTGGTGGTGTTTGTTGGTTTGTTGATGATGCAGCAGTTGAAGGTGTCAGTGTTACTAAGTTGAAGTATTAAATATGTTGAATAAGACCAGGATAGCTAAGTCAAGGCTCCCGCTCCTTGAAATCTTCTAAAGTTTTTTTTTCTATAAGGAAAAAATTTTGCCAATTGAACTTAAATAAATTTTCTACTTTATATGTACTCTTAATGAACATCTTATCGATTCATTTATAGATAATGGCTCAAGGTAATCTAAAACTTTCGAAGAAGAAAGCAGCACGTGTCACTAAACATCAAAAGAATCCCAAAGCTGCAGCTCCAAGACAATATAAAACAAAAAACGTTAGTTCCAAGGAAAAGCAAGTTTATAAGTTAGCTAAACAACATCAAGCAAAATTAATTGGGAATACTGAAAAATTAATCAGTAGTAGAGTTGGGCATTTGGAATTATTAAAAGGTGATAGAAGAACTCTTGAAAAGGAAGAAAGATTAAAGGCTGAAGCGAAGGCAAGGGCTGCAAAGAAAGAAACATCATAGATCATATGAGCCATGAATAATAACAAAATACATATACTCAATTCATGGAGTAATTTTAACTCGAATGGAAAAGATTTCAAAATAAGTGCAAATTATAAATTCTTAAGTCATATAGATACCATAACTGATGAAAAATCATCACAATCAGACAAAACTACAAACTCAAAAAAGCAAAAACTTTAAATATATATAAAACTATTGTAGCTAAATATATAAATGTATATTAAACTTAACTATTCGAATCTGTCTTTGACAGATTTCATATTTGACATTATTGTTTGCTTCAACTCATTATTTATTGATTTTGTTGGATCAAAAAGTTGCTTTAATTTGGGTACATCTTTACTTGTATCTAATTTATCAAAACGCTTTTCACGTAACTGTGTTATATCTTTAGGAACAGCTGGACCAAGACCCATTCTCAATTGACTACAAAACAGTACACTTAGTAGTTACTTCTAGTTGTAGAGTTCCATAGTGATTCATATTACGAGAAAAACTGAAACCCGTGCACCAACGGGAAATGTCGAAGTATATGAATTTTGAATTTGGCTGCTTTTTGTTTTAAGATGCAGCTAGAGCATTTAAGGAAAGAAGTAATACACTTTATTTGTCTTTTTATTCCACAAGTATATTGGATACAATTCTGGTCATGAAGTTTAACACATTTTCCGTTGCTAGCATTGTTGCATTGGCATCGTGTGCACATGCAATTGAAAATGCTGCAGTTTATAAAATGAATTCGAATAAATTTAATGGTACAGGTGATTTTAACGATCACACAATTTCAACAATTTCACAACATGATGCAGAATTAAATTTAGCTTATAATTTTGGTATATCTAGATATTACAATATCGAAAATGTTGAAAATTTAAGTAATGTGATGTTATCTAATAATGAACATGTTAAAGTTAACAATAAATTAGTTTTAGTTATCAATAATATTGATCAACCATCTGAATTTTTAAAACATTACGGTATAGATCCAAGCTATAACATTGAAATTAAAGATGATAGATCATCATCAAACTTCAAGGAATTCTTGAAAGATGTCCCAAATAAGTTATATGATTTGAAAAAATCACTTGGATTTAAAAAGGAAATTTTATCAAGTGAAATTACTTTATTAACTGCAACCAATGATAAGAAGGTATCATATATGAAACAATTATGGAATAAATATTTTTATGATAATGAAAACAACAAAGCTGAAAAAATTTGGAATGATTTAAAGAATTCAATTAGCTTAAATACTATTAACAACAAACAATCTGAATCAGTGTTACAAATTAACAAAAGGTCAATGAATTTTATAAATGATGAATCATTCATTGAGGAGTTAGCACAATTAGAGTTTTTTCTTAGTGAAAAAATTCAAAATTTCAATGACGAAGATGATGAATCCGTCATTATCACTATGGATTCATTAATTTCAATTTTCAAAAAGACTGGTATTACACAAACCTATGAAACTTGTTTAAACATAATCTCTCAAGTTTTAGTTGAAAAATTGCAAAAATTACAAAATGTTGATACAACAATTATTGTTTTACCAATTGACCAATATTTTGTTACATTGAAATCAAATGAATTTGAAAACAAACAAAACTATCAATTACAACAACAATCATTAAGAAAGAGAGATGATAGTGTTTTTACTAACAAAAAATATTCAAGTAACTGTTTTGCTAATCAATTAGCATGTATCGAATCAACTGATTCCTGTTCGGATCATGGTATTTGTTCACAAGTTGGATCATGTTGGAAATGTTTATGTTCACCAACAAAGGATTCCAACAAGAGAACTACTTATTGGACTGGTAATTTATGTGAAAAACAAGATTATTCATCACAATTCAACCTATTATTCTGGACAACAATCATTTTATTATTATCAGTTGTTTCAGGTGTTAAACTAATGTACCAAAGTGGTAATGAAGAATTACCAGGTGTTTTACTCGCAGCTACAGTTCAAACTAAGAAAGCTACTTAATAAATTAAGTAATATCTTAAATAAAAATCAATATCATAAATAGCCTTTTATAATTAATAAAGAAGTTCACTTGAGAAATAAAAAAAAACATTAGAATACGGCCAAATTACATACTACAATAAATTTACTTCAATAAATTGTATGAATCCACCGGCCCTTGACTGTAAGTAATACAGTGAAAAAAAATTCACTACAATACAGCCAATAGGCACTAAGACGATTCAGGGAAATCAGCCCCATTTTCTATCACCTCATGCATGACGCTTCATACCATATAGACAAAAATAGCTAAAGCAACACGTAAAGCACTGGTTTGCCGCACTGATTGTAAAATGAACGAAATTCATTAGAGTACTGGTGAAGTTTTGAGAAGTGGAAACTGCTTTCTTTTTATACGATTAAAAGAAAATCAGCGCGAAATTGAAGAAAGAGGGTTTCATGATAAATTATTTTTTATTATGGCTTAGTGAAAGAATCATGCTATACCGGTACAAGTTGTGTATTTATACATAAACAAACCATGAATGTCGTGTTTGTGGTCAGGTATGCCAATGGGCTTAAGGACACGGTTGTTGATGCGCATACGAATGATGATCTGATTTGCAATATGCCATCGGGTTATATTAGAAAACAAATTAGAGCGTGCTATCCTCAACTTACGAATAAAAGGTTAAAATTGTTACACAATGGACGTGTTCTGCAATCACATACTAATTTTTCACATGAGATTGCATTGTTAACTAGTAATTTAGATGATGATACTAGTGACACTGATAAAAATGGTAATGATGAAGGTGCATTTGGCTCGAAAAACAACCCAATTAGAATGTATTTCCATTGTATAGTGGGTGATGAATTAACACCTGAGGAACTTAAAGAAGAAGAACAACTAGATCAACAACCTGTTAAGAGTACAACTGAAGCACCTAAAGGGTTTGATAGATTACTATCGCAGGGCTTCAGTCCTTCAGATGTTCGAGATTTAAGAAATCAGTTTTTACGATTACATGGTTCCAATCTGCCTGTAAATCCTAATCCTGATCAAATACATGAACTTGAAGACAGATGGATTGATAGTAGTGTCAATCATGAAATTGATGAGTTCCCTGCAAATTTGAGATTAAACTTGAACAACAATAGTAGTAATACTACAACTGGTACATATACCAGTAATGGTAATGAAGGGGAAGATGATGATGATGATAATAATGGGGCTGGTCCCACAGCAAATAATGTCGAACCATCAGCGAATAATATAAGACAACAAATGATACGAAGAGATGTTCAAACACACAAGGAATCATTTCTCGGAGTTTGTGCTGGATTCACACTTGGTGCATTGGCTCTTCTTCTAATTGTTTTAGATGTTGGTGGCTTTTTCAATAAACGAGTCCGTATGGCCATAATCAGTGGTGTCGTAGTCAACTTTAGTTTTGGTGTGTTCCGTTCGTGGACTGAATAATAATTCAGTCTATTAGGATGCATTACATGTGCACAGCCCCAGTGAAATTTGCACTTTTTTCAATTTAAATACATTTTCAGGTCCTGTTATCTTTAATGAACATTTGCCACTGGGTTTTTTTACTGTTCAAGGACATACACATTCACTTATAAAACACAATGGATAGAACTGTATCAAATACTGATGACACTATTGATTCTCCTGTTAGATATGCAGCTTATGCTAATCGTTTGCGTACAATTCTGATTGCTTCTCATAGATATGTTGCTTACACTTCAGATATTGGTGAATCTTTTAGACCTGTTGCACACCCCAAATTAGTTACATCATGTTATGGTATCTCATGGGCTTATTTAATTGGTGATGTTGGTTACGAATCTTGGAAGGCAAAATTACGTCAAGAAGGTAAATATCGGCCGGGACTTCGACCATGGAATGAAATTCCATTGGCTAATCCTGTTTATTCGATGGCTTATAATGATCTAGATTGGAAGATTATTGGTTTGAAAAGAGCTGTTTTCCAAAGTGTGGCATCAATGGGACTGCCTGCATTAACTATTCATTCAACTGTCAGATACTCATCAATTTTGTTCAAAAACTCTAAAAACAAAACTCTCAAAACCTTCGGTCCTGTTTCATTGGGACTTGCAATTGTTCCTGCACTCCCTTATTTATTTGATAAGCCTGTGGAAGAAGCAGTTGATTGGCTATTTGGTTCCATATTTGCTCCGGTTAATAATCTTAAATTGAAATAGTTTATATGATTTTGACATTGGATTCAATTGAATCGGTTAAACTGAATATCAATTATCTCAAGCACCTTCTTTATATCTATCTTTACCTGTAGATTATATATTTTTATCTATAGATTATATATCTTTATCTAGTTTCTGTTAATTCACACCGTTAAACACGGGATAAAATCATTGCGCGTTTATAAACTTAAGCCCGTTTTTAATTGTTGCTTCCTGTCTAAAAGTTTTCAAATTTTAATCTAACCCTATTGCACATAGTTTGTTCTCCTTTCTTTTACTTTCTTTCGAAAATCAGACATGTTTGGATTTGGAAAAAAAACAGAACCAGTTAAAGAATGGAAGGTTGATCCTGCTAGACCTATAGTCACAAAAACTTTTAGTGATCCACCTGAATCTTTGGATCATGAACCAACATATGCTGATATCGAAAAAGATGATCATGAAAAAATATACAATGAAGTTTTGGAACATTTTAAAACAACAAAGACTTTCCCAACTTGTGAGTCAAATTGTCCTGAATCTGAATTTAAACCTTTAAATAAATACGAAAAGGCCTGGTTATCAAAACAATGTTTCTTAAGATACCTACGTGCTTGTAATTGGAAAAAAAATGATGTAATTGACAGAATTACAAATTCAATTGCATGGAGAAGAGAATTCGGTATTGCCGGTGGCGAGTTTGATAAGGTTACATCTGATTTGGTTAAGGTTGAAAATGAGACTGGTAAACATCAAATTTTTGGCTTTGATGATGAAAAGAGACCTTGCTTGATTCTATTAAATGGTAGACAAAATACTAAATCTTCAGATAGACAAATTCAACATTTAATTTACATGTTAGAAAGAAGTATCGATTTTATGCCTCAGGGACAAGATAAATTATGTCTTTGTGTTGATTTCAAAAAATATCCTGAAGCTTGTACTTATGAACCAAAAGTTCCAGCTGTCGGTATTGGCAAGTCCGTTCTTTATATTTTACAATATCACTATCCTGAAAGATTAGGCCGTGCGTTATTTATTAACATACCAACATTAGTTAACATTTTTTTGAAAATTTGCTGGCCATTTGTTGATCCATATACAAAACAAAAGTGTAAGTTTGATGAACCATTCAAGGGCTTTATTACTCCGGAACAATTAGCAGTTAATTACGGTGGTGATGTTAACTTTGAATACGTTCATGATGAATACTGGGATGATTTTGTTGTTAAGTCTGAGGCAAAGAGAAAATTAATCCTTGATAACTTCGATAAATTAGGTGGTGAAATCGGTCTGAGTGAATGGGATTTGAGAGAAGGCATTTAAAAATATAATAATATAATTCAGAACATTTAAGCATTAAAGATAATTTTTCTTTCTTTTTTTTCTTTTTTTAAAGTACATAATAGTTTATATATAAGTATAGTATACGATTAATATAGAACACTGTATGTATATTATGCTATTTTCTCATTAAAATGTATAGATTTTCTTGCTTTAAACCAACGAGATTTCTATAATTGCCTTCTAAACACATTAACAACCCTCCAAAGGAACAATAAACAGATATTTGATCATCTTTACCTTCTTCAAATTTGTAAACTGTACCGTACATAACATAATCATAATCATTCATTAACGATCTTTGATCTGGCTTTGGTGGTCTCCATGAGCCATTTGCGCTTACTAAGTCATCAGTTTCCATAGCATTTGAATCATCATCTATATTGAGGGATTTGGCTAATGTAATAGTTAAAGTATCGTTTTCACTAACTGGAAAAAGTTCATGGTTAATATCAAGCGTAATTTTTGTATCTTGAGATGATGTTGAGTTTGCAACAATTCTAGTTACACGATCATATCTTGCAGAATCAGCTGATTCAATGTTAAATATATCATCAAAAAGAGTGGTGGACATTGTACTGATATGTTAATTTATATCTTCTAAGTATTTTATAACAACTTTTCAAAATTATAATAAAATTTTTGAACCTGTGGATATAATTAAAATTTTCATAAACACAAAAATGAAAATGACAAGGACAGAAAAAAGATTAAGCCGATCGACGCGATTCTGGATAATATGCTGTTGTCTCATATTTCATGCATTGATCTTTAACCATATTCTAATTTTAATCTTTTTGAAACGATAAAGCATACATGTCACCCATGGACGTACACAGCTCGGGAAAAAACCACAATGTTGTGGATGATAGAACCATTTCTAATTTTTCAATTGATGATGATGACTTTCAAAATGATATTGCCGAATTCAATATAGAGAATGGAGACCTTGAAAGTGGTAATCCTGAAATAGATTATTATCCCGGTGTTTCAACTAATGGTCGACATGCATTTCTAGGAGAACCTGAAACTTTCAACTATAAGCTAAGAAAATTTTATAGGAAACTCCATTCTAAATTAGAATCTAGAAACACAAGAAAATTATTAATTGGTTTAACTGGTTTTGCATGTGTTATTGTTTTATTCACATTTATGCTATTCACTGGATCTGGAGATGATTCAAGATTGCCAGGTGGGGCAATACATAATGGTGCTTCATCTGATAGTGGATCAAATTTACCAATTGATAACGGTAAGAACAACAATAAACATGATGATAGCAGTAATCCAAATTTAGTTAAAATGAGTTTAGATGATATGAGAGAAGGTAAATTTTGGGTCTTCGATTACAATTTAAACTTCATAGACTATGTTGAAGGTGACGCTGAAACTAAGGGGAATGCTAAATCTAATGAAAAACGTGATCATGATGACGATGATGATGACGATGATGATGACAGTGATGAAGACGATGACGATGATGACAAAGAGAAAGAAGATAAGCATAATCAAGATGAGAAAACTGATGATAAGAAGACAAATACAGATAAGGAAAGTAAAAATACTGAAGGTGAACCTGGGAACAAATTTAAAGAAAACCCGGAAGTCAAGTCTGATGATGACAAGTCTGGCGACACTACTCCTGTTGTAATGAATGATGATCATGGTTACTACATTATCCAAGAGAGTAGTACTGTGTATCTTAAACAAGCAGCAGATTCTCAATTTAAAAAGAAAATAATTGATTTAAAGACGACATATAATTCAGTTCCATTGGATGGTACGTTAGTTTCAGTTACTAGATCATTAGATAAAATTATTTTTTGGACAGACCATGAAGTGCATTGGAGACATTCTTCATTTGCAAAGTATTGGTTAGTTGACGTTAACTCTTTGAAAGTTGAGCCTGTTTTTTATTTAACTAAACATGAAAACGGTGAAGAAACAAGTATACCATTATCGCTAAGTTATGCTGCATTTTCTCCTGATAATAAATATATTTATTTTAATTACGAAGGTAATTTGATGTTAAGAAATATTGAAACTGGAAAAATTAACAAAATTACTGAAGATGGTGATTTGAAGAATATTTCAAATGCTAAACCTGATTGGATTTATGAAGAAGAAGTTTTAGGTAGCGATAGAGCAATTTACTGGACTAGAGAAGGTTCAAAGTTGGCATTTATCAAATGGGATGACACTGAAGTTCCTGTTTATAATTTAGAATTTTTTAAAGATAACAAGTATCCGAAAATTGAAGAACTTAAATATCCAAAACCTGGCTTCAACAATCCAATTGTTTCCTTATATGTTTATAATGTCAATAAAAGCAAATTGATCAGAGTCAAGCAACCTGAAGAAATTGATAAAGAAGCTGAATCATTAGGTGAAGATTTCATTATTTATCAAACTGTTTGGCTTAATGAGGATGAGTTATTATTCAAAAGAACAGACAGAAGTAGTAGGAGAATTCAGATTTGTGTGTATGATATTACAAATGATAAAACTAAAATTATCAGATCCATCGATACTGATTCATATAGTGGTTGGTATAAAAACAATGGTGATATATTTGTTTTACCAAATAACAACGGTTACATTGATATGGTTGTTAATGAAAAACATGACCACCTTGCACATTTCAAAGACTCTTCAGACGCTGAAGGTGATATTATAACATCTGGTAATTGGGATGTTATTGGCGGTGTTGCTGGCTATGATGAATCCGACAATAGTGTATATTTTATTGGTACTTCGGGTAATGCATTGCAAAGACAAATTTACAAGGTTAAGTTAGATGATTCAACATTATATGGATTAACTGGATTAGATGACATCCATGCCTATTCGTTAAAGGTTTCAAAGAATGGTAAATGGGGTTTGATGAAATATTTAGGCCCAGAATTACCATCTCAACACATTGTTGAATTGAACAAATTACTAGAAGGCCCAGTTTATACTGACAATTTAACAAATTTAAATAATGCAAATCAAGTTGCCCAAAATCTTAAAGGTTTTGAGATTCCAACAAAGGAATACCACTCAATTAAACTTCATGACGATATTTACGTCAATTTACTTGAAGTTAAACCAGGAAACTTCGATAAAAATAAAAAGTATCCTGTTTTAGTTAGTGTTTATGGTGGTCCAGGTATTCAAAAGGTTAGTTGTGATTTCAATTATGGATTTGAAGAAATTGTTTCTTCTTCACTGGATGTAATTGTTTTATATGTTGATCCTAGAGGTACAGGTGGTACCGGTTGGGATTACAGATCATGGGCAAGAAACAAAATTGGCTATTATGAACCAAGAGATATAACTGAAGCAACTGAAAGATATATTGATGAAAGAAATTTCATTGATAGAGAAAGAATTGCAGTTTGGGGTTGGTCGTATGGTGGTTTCAGTACGTTGAAAACGCTTGAATTTGATAAAGGTGAAGTTTTCAAGTATGGCATGGCCGTGGCACCAGTTACTGATTGGTATTTATATGATTCAATATATACTGAAAGATATTTAGGAGTCCCATCGGATGATAATCAATACAAGCACTCAACTATCAGTGATATTTCAAGTTTTGGTCATTTGAATAGATTTTTAATTATGCACGGTACGGCAGATGATAATGTTCATTATCAAAATACATTAAAATTACTTAATGAATTCAATTTGAACAACATTGAAAATTATGATGTCCATATTTTCCCTGATTCTGATCATTCAATTACTCACGATAATGCAAATGTTATTGTTTATGACAAATTATTTCACTGGTTAGCGGAAGTGTTTGGAATTTATTGAATCGCCATATCAGTTGCATATGTGTACTTTATTAACATCAAAATAATGTTTATATATTTTATTTTATAAAATTCCTAAATTCATAAAAATTGTACATATAACTCAATCGTTCATAACATTCATGGTCTTGATTGATTAAGAGTACCACAATGATTGCACGTTTTTAACTTCAAATCAGCATCAAATTTATCAATTGCAGATTTAACTTGGGTACCCAAATCATGACAATGGAAAGATTCCTCATGACAGATTTCCTTACATTTTTTACAATACCATCTCATTTTATCTTGCATAGTTTCAGGTCTGTCTTGTTCTAAAACGATACCGACTGTATTTGCAAATCTAACCGGACTATGTGGAACATTACCAGGTAACAGGAAAGATTCACCTTCTTTGATTGGGATATCTCTGAATTCGCCATCATCAACAACTTTCAAAAGCATATCTCCTTTAAATTGATAGAACCACTCAGGAGTTTGATTAATATGATAGTCGGTTCTTTCGTTTGGGCCTCCAACAATCATAACGGTGAAGCCACCTCTTTGTAAACAGTAATTGTTGACAGGAGGTTGTAACTTCTCTTTGTTTTCTTCAATCCATTCTTGGATGTTGATAGGTGCTCCCAACATCGTTTGGTTTTGTTGCTTTCGGAAAAGAACTCTACTATCTATTCTAACTAAATAAGTCTATATTTATGATAACACGCCATAATAAAAAATGAAAAATAAAAAATGAAAAATTAAAACAGTTAGTAACCCTTCTAAAAGAGGAAATCATAGCCGAAAAACATGTGTCTCGTAATTTCTTTTGTTCAGCCAGAGAATTAATTACTGGTGCAACAAAAAAAACATTTCGGTGATTCGTGCACTTTGATTCAATCGTAGCAACCTCCGACACTAAGGATCAATTTTATATGACATTATAAGTTGCTATTGTAATTTCAAAACAAAAAGAAATTTAAAAGCAAATGCATATGCCCCAATCATTAGACATTTTATTTTGTCTATTGGACAAATCTCAGACCTCGCACCTAATTTTCCAATTCTCCGCATGTTAAAAAATAATTTGTCAATATCAAGAGAGTCACTGATTTTGTTATCTTTCCCTTACCTTTAAAAGGTTTCTTTGTGTTAAAAGCACATAGAAAAGCATAGAAAAGGGATTTAAAATGGCTGGCTCAACAAGTGGTATTATAGCGGGGATGGACCCCCTAGAATACAGCTCTTCGTCCCCATACACCCTTTTTTTTTTTCAACTACTCATTATCATTACCTTTTCTCAAGTATTATATGTCTTTTTGAGTAAGATAAAACAACCCAGAGTCATTGCCGAAGTTTTAACTGGTATTATTTTAAGTCATACGGCTTTGGGGCGTATCCCAAATTTCACAGACACAGTTTTCCCGGCAGAATCAATCCCAAGTTTAACTCTAGTTGCTAATATAGGGATCTGTTTGTTACTATTTATTGTTGGTTGTGAAGTTGATGTCAAGTTTATTAAGAAGCATATAGTAACAGCTATATCTGTTGGTGTTTTTAATATGGCAGTTCCATTTGGACTTGGATGTTTATGTGCAATTGGACTTTGGAAAGATTATAGAGAAAATGCTGAAGGCTTACCTGATATTGAATTTACAACATTCATGGTTTTCATTGCTGTTGCAATGTGTATTACAGCATTCCCTGTTTTAGTTAGAATCTTGACTGAGCTAAGATTGGTTAGAGATAGGGTTGGAACTGTTGTTTTAGCTGCTGGTATCACTAATGATTTATTGGGTTGGATTCTATTGGCTTTAAGTGTTACATTAGCAAATTCCTCAGAATCCCTGGTTACACTTTATATTGTTTTGGTTGCTATAGGTTGGTGTTTATTCATCTGTTATCCTGTTAGAATTACTTTACATTGGCTCTTGAGAAACGTCCTGAAAGAATTTGATAATTCAAATGCTCCATCTAGATTAGCAACAACTATTTTATTGTTAATGATGTTTGCATCTTCTTTTTTTACTGATATTATTGGTGTTCATCCAATTTTTGGCGCTTTCATTATGGGTACAATTGTTCCAAGAGAAAATAATTATGTAATAAATTTGACCACAAGAATTGAAGATCTAGTAAATATTATTTTTGTGCCTGTTTATTTTGGTATGGCTGGTTTAAATGTTGACTTAGGTTTACTTACGAAAGGATTGGATTGGGGTTGGGCGATCGGTTTAATTGCTATTGCAATGATTGGTAAGATTGTTGGTGGTTTAGTAGCTGCTAAACTGAGAGGCTTATACTGGAGAGAAAGTTTAACAGTTGGTGTTTTAATGTCTTGTAAAGGTATTGTTGAAATTGTTGTTTTACAAGTTGGTTTAAACGCTAATATTATAACTCGTAAGACTTATTCAATGTTTATCTTTATGGCCCTTATTACAACATTTTTAACAACTCCTTTGACAATTTACTGTTACCCTGATTCATATAGAGAAAAAGTTCAAAGTTGGCTGTCAGAAAAAGACAAATTGAATAACGAAGTTGAAAGTGTTGAAACAATTGAAAATAATGATGAAATCCAGGATAGTAATGAGCTAATTAGAACAGATGCTAGAGTCGATAAAATCATCCTAACTGTTGATAATCTTGAAAGTGTTTCAACGGGGCTATTACTTTTGGATATTTTGTTAGGAAACACAAAAGTTCCGATTCATGCGATAAACATAAAGACATTAACCGAACGCACAGCAGATGTATTACATGCATCAATGATAGATGATGATTCACTTGGTAGAAACTTCAATTCTTTGAATTCAATTTTGAGTATTTTTAACATTTTTTGTCATTACAATCAAATTCCATTTTCATCAGAAATATTATATTCATTGCCTGAATTCTATTTGAAAACATTATTTGAGAACGGATCTTTTTTACCAAATGATTTATTTATTTTAACAATGACTCAAGCACAATTTTCAATTGTATATTTGAAAGAAATTATTCAGTATAGTAAAGATGCCAATTGCCAGAAGGCAATTTTTATCAATAATAATAGAGAGTATACCGGTCATGAACGAAAGCAGACTCCAGAGAAAGAAGCAGAGAATACAGCAGATGTTGCAAGCTATTTCTCAGATAATACAATATTAAACCCATCAGCTTTAAAGATTTCATCAGTGACAATTTATTTTTCTAACCCAGAGTTGACCAATCTTGATATGTTAGGTATGAAACTTTTCGATGTTGTTATTACAGGCAAAGATTTATTAAATGGTAAAGTTTTCATAAATAATATTGAACCATCATCTAAGGCAAATGATGAAATTACTTCATGGGTTTCAACTAACGAAAGTTTGTTTAAAAATACTAATTTCACAATCGAAAATGGAACAAACTATCTCAAAAATGTTGAAACTAGTAAGTCTATTGGTGATCTTTTATCAAGTGGCGATGAAGCTTGTGCTAACTTGGATAAGTTGGTTATTGTGTCAATCAATAAAGATGAAAACATGGAATATGTTAAAGATTTAATTAATAATCATGAGAAAGTTATTATTTTATTTTAACATCATCCTTATTTTGTAATTTATTTTATATTGTTAAGATTACAAATAGTCACTTGACTGACATATAATTTTTGTTTGTTTTTTTTTGACAAAACTCACTGAATTAATTCATTATTATATTTTATTATACACTAATAGTAGTAAAAACTAGTCAAGACAACACTACATCTTAGAAGATTTTAATATACCCTTAATTTAACCTAACTTTAAAATAACTTTACCAAATGCTTTACCTGATGCAACTATTTCATAAGCTTTTTGTGCATCTGTGAACGCAGGATGAATTGAATCAATTGGAACGAATAACTTACCAGATTCCTGTAATTTAAAAACAGCATCAACACATTTTCCGCTCGGCTTTAAGGAGATGTCCTGGATGTTATATGGAGATAATCCAAACTTAGATTTAAAACTCTGAAGAACTTTAGTACAACTTGGTAAGAATTGTAAAAGTTTGGCATTTTTATAATCAGATGTGTAAGAACCTATAACTTGGGTTAAAACACCGTTTTGCTTCTTTGTTTTTAAAAGTGGACTAAAATATTTAAAAACAGATTCGTCTCTAACAGTATCAATAATAATATCAAATTTACCGTTGACTTTAACAAATTCTAACAATTCATTAACCTTTGAAGAATCACCTTTAGTGTAGTCGACAATGACATCAGCACCACATTTAGCTGCCTTTTCAGCAGATTTTGGTGAACAAGTTACAACAACATTACCAGCTTTAAAATAATGTTTTGCTAGTTGAGTTGAAAAAGTACCGACACAAGTACCTCCACCTAAAATTAAAACATTACTACCTTCTAATGATCCTTTATATGCATCTAAACATTGAAAAGCAGTAGCTAATGTAAGTGGTAAAGCTGCACTCTGTTCAAAAGATAAACTTTCTGGTTTTCTTTCTATCATATGTACTTTAGTAGTATCACAAATCATATACTCAGAACTTGAACCTGTATGTACATTAATAATATTACCAAAAACTTCATCACCTTCCTTGAAACCTGATCTCTCTCCAGCTTTGAGGATAATACCTGAAAAATCACCACCAATAACCCTATCACCAAGCCAACCACGATTCATAGATTTGAAAAGACAATCAATTGGGTTAATCGAAGTTGCCTTAACATGAACCAAAACCTCAGTTGGTTTAACAATTGTACCTGGTGTGACAGTAATTTCGATTTCCTTCGTCGTTAATGGAGTTCTGTAACTCTTGTAAGTAACAGCTTTTGTTATTAACTTTCTATCTTTAATTAAAAGTTCGGCAGTAGACATGGTTGATACTAGGGTGACAGACTGAAGAAGAAGAATAAAAAATATGAGTGTAAAACAGCGATGTCTTTATAGACAAAATTTGAAGAAACAAGCCTCTCAGCGACGAAAAAAACTAAAATATTGGTTCGGGCTTAAATGATATGTCCGAAGTATGTTTATATGTCAACACTCAACGATCTTATAAACTTTTAAAAGATACCATTAATGGAAGTCATTTATAATGAGTAATAGTGTATATGCCATTTTATAGAATACAAACAACTTTTCCAGAAGGCTTGGCGGCAGAGACTCGGTAAAGAGCCGAATCAAACTGTGTCCAACCACGGAAAATACTGTCAATTGGAATATCCAACATGTTATTGCTCCAGAGATAGTCTAACACGTTACCAAAAGTTTTATCATATGCTAATTTGAATCTGTAAATTGGATACTCTGATTTACCTAAAACATACATAATTGTGTGTTTCAAATGCTGATAGCTTGGTAACATAAATGAAAAAGTTGAGCTAGCTTGCAAATTCAGTTGATTTGTTCCATAAATTTGTGAGTACATACCACCTTCCTCTGGTTTTTTCAAAATTATATTCAAATAATCCAAATATGATTCGTTTCTAACACAATCAATAATAATATCAAACTTTCCTTCGTTTTTAATTATTTGTAATATGCGATTAGTATTATTCAAATCATGTAACTTGTAATTAATAGTTAAGTCAGCGCCTAATTTTAATAATCTGTCACCTGATCTTGATGAACATGTTACCACAACTCTGTCAGCATTCATATACTTTTTAGTAATTTCAACAGCATATGATCCAACAGATGTACCAGCTCCAATAATAAATATTTTTTTGCCTTTCAATGCTCCTCTAAAATCATTTTTTGGCCGATATTGGTTACTCTTTGTCAATGCTAATTTAATTACACCATATCCAGTTTCACAAGCGCAGGGTATTGACGCGGCTTGTTCAAACATCATATCTTTTGGGATTTTATAACAAAATATTTCTTTCTCTGGATTTATCGTAATATACTGTGAATATATACCATGAACTGAGAAAGGATTTAATCTATATCCTAGTATTTCATCACCGACTTAATATTCAGACTGTAAACCTGCTTTAACAATAATTCCTGCATAATCCTCACCTAGCATTTTTGTTTTATCACCAATAAAAAGTATACTTAAACGATGTAACAAAATATCAATTGGGTTGATTGAAATTGCCTTAACACGAACCAAAACTTCGTCATCTCTAATACTAGTCGAAATTGAAATATCAGACACTTGTAAATTCCAAAAACTTGTATATGTTAAGGCTTTGCTTAACAAATTTCCATTGACAACTGTACAATCATACTCAGCTTTATTGGCGATGTCATACATTTCTAATACATATAATTTTTAAAATTTAATAAATTCAGAAAAAAAAAACAATAAAACAATTTGAAAACTTTATATGGATAAAAAATGAATAGACCCGAAGCTTCCAGAGAAACAACCAATAAAGCATTAACGTGAAATGATTTCAAAATGTTGTCAGTTTTAACACAATCTTTGCTACCTCTTATTTCGGCATACATTAAATGTTAAACAGATATCACTGTAAATATTTTTAAGTAATAAAAAATGTTTATTTGTTCCGCTGGCAAACTAGCTGCAAATCGATCATTTGATCTAATAAATAGCATAGACCGATAGCAATTGAAGCTCAAACAACATACATCACGTGACTGATCCTGAAAATTAATTTTTTTCTACTGTCCTAGACGAAACGCTTTAGTTTCAGTACATTGAAAATCTTAAAGCTATCTCATTTGTTCATTAAACAGATAATGCTTCCACGAGAAATTCAAAAGGGTGTATTTTTAACAAAATCTAATAAAGTTTTATATACAACATCATATTTGAAAAAAATATATCCCCCAAATGGGTTAACCTATAAAAAGTTAACTGAGAATAATGAATCAAAAAAACATAAACTTTTAACAATATATAGAAATCTGATAAGATCAATTAAATACTTACAATTTCATAATTATTATAAAAAATCACTTATATTATTATTTAAAATTAAATTAAGACAAGATTATAATTATAAAAGATTATTATTGTTGAATGATACTGATATTTTGAATGATGATGTATTATTTAAACGGTTAGTGAATACTGTTAATTTTATACATAATTCAACCTTAGATTCTGCTGAAAATAGTGATAAAACCTCAAGGCCCAAATCCATGGAATTTAAAATATTAGATGCAATTATACAGTTTGAATTGAGTAAATCTGTACCACTAAAAGTGAAACTGAAGAGTGAGTTTATTATGTTTGAAAAACTCAAACTGTTAAGAGATATTGAAAGATCCATAAACTGTGAAGCTTTGAATGTTGATCTGAAACGAAATCAAGTATGGTGGATTGATCATAATTTAGGTTTGTTCAAAAATGAATTCTGCTTTGATTACTTAAAAGAGTTTCAAGATTATCAAAATAATTCATTTAACTCAAAATTTATAGCTTCGATTTTAGATTTTGAGAGATCAATAGCTTTATTAAACGAAGAAAATGAACTTTTATTATGAAAGGTTAAAATGACGATAGAATGATTAATATGTAAACTTTAGATAGTTGTAAATAATGTTAATGAAATAATACATAAAATGAAAGTATAAATGGTGAAATGTTAATGGAAAACATAAGAATCAAAAGCAAACATAAAGCAATCTTAGTAAAAACTAATAAACAAATAATGGCAACGGAAAAGTAAACTGGCCATTTAATTATTCTAATTACCAGCCTAATGAACTTTTAACATTTATAGGTGCAGAAATTTCAGGTATAAACTTTGGTTGCTCCTCTTTATGTTTAATCAAATTTAGCATTTGTGTTAATGAACTGTGGGATTTTGTATTTTCTTGATTGATATTTGAGTCAGAATCTAATCTGACATCACCATGTGAATTACTATATGCTAATTCGCCTGGTTTCTCACAAAAAACATCACCATCAAATGATGAGAAATCATCAGTTGATGCATTTTGTTGATTAATATTATCCTTTTTGGATTTATTGATTCTTCTCTTCAGTAAATAAATAACACCAGCAACATAAATACCAACACCGAAAACACAACCAATTACAATACCTATGATATATTTCTTGTTAGAGGATTTTTTAGAAGACGCATTAGATGATGATGAAATATGTTGAGAATCAAGTGATCCCAATGAATCAACAATTTGAGAATTATCATTGTATGAATTAGCAGTATTCCCAGAATTACTGCTACCTGCTTGATTTAATGAATCTAATAAGTTAGTTACTGGAATCTTTGGATCAATTAGTTGCGCTAATGTACTAACAGTTCCATCGGAATCTGTATAAATTGCAGAACTTGAATTTAAAACGGCATTTTGTAAATCAGTGAAAGAATTCTTTTCAAAATAAACTTCAGCCACCGCAATCATATAATCAACTTCAGTAGATACATATGGAACAATTTTCTTAACAACAATATAATTTGCATCCAAATCTGGGAATGCGTTAATTAAAACTTGTGGTAAATATTGGAAAATTTGAGCCGATGATAATGGATTTTGAATGATAAATGCATAATTTAATGCTTTTCTAAAACCAATTGTAACTAATTCATAATCAGATGATTCATTAACTACTTCTGTTGGCATGATTGCCTTTGGTAAAAGAGTTGTTGCAATCGATGTAGTTGAAACAGTTACACTAGCATCAGAAGTACTACTTTCAGCGATAATATAAGTTGGAAGCCATGTTTTAGTTGACGTTGAAAGAGTTGATGTCTGATCAGATATGATTGAAGGTTCGCCGAGTGAAGAAGTATAACTTAATTTTGCGGTTGTTAAAATTGGAGATTGACTGATTGGAGATGCCGTAATCGATGGTATTATAGAATCTGTTTGAACTGGTACAATGGAAGATACACTATTAAAAGTTGAGGACTCATCAAATGGACTTGTTGTGATGTCAGCTTGTGAAGAAACCCTCTCACTTGTTAATTGCGATGTTTTGGTTGATGGAGTTGAAGTTGAATTTGCCAATGTTGTTTCGGTATCAACTACAGTTGATCCAAGGTTCCCTGTTAAAACGGTTTGTGATCTTGGAGTGGAAGTGATGCTAGTTGAATCTGCTGAAATTGTTTGAATAGATGAAAATGAGGATTCGAGATTAGCTGTGGTGAACGAT
This sequence comes from Pichia sp. NRRL Y-12827, assembly GCA_030570315.1. Taxonomy (NCBI): domain Eukaryota; kingdom Fungi; phylum Ascomycota; class Pichiomycetes; order Pichiales; family Pichiaceae; genus Pichia; species Pichia sp. NRRL Y-12827. Next base: position 464,581 of record JAJLVN010000006.1, read on the forward strand.
GGAAATAATGAATCAGTTGAAGTGGAAGTTGGTGTTTCAAGTATTGATGATACAATTGGAGCTCCGTCAGTTGAGGATAGTGAAGATGAAGATGACGTTTCAATTGAAACTCCAGAAGTTAAAAGAGGAGCTGAAAACTCGCTGGTGGAAATATCAGAAGATAATGGGAGTGGAAGGGTAGTCGATGGTATTTCAGTTGAAGTTGAATCGACAATTGATAAGTCAGAAGTTGAAGTTAAATCGACAATTGATGAGTCAGCAGTTGAAGTTGACTCAACAAGTGATGAATCAGCAGTTGAAGTTGACTCAACAAGTGATGAATCAGCAGTTGAAGTTGGCTCAACAAGTGATGAATCAGCAGTTGAAGTTGAGTCGACAAGTGATGAGTGAGCTGTTGTAGTTAATAAAGGCAATTGTGTAGATATAGAAGTAACTGCAGGAATTTCGGATGATGATGAGGATGAAGATAATGGTGTTGAGATTGTATCAGTATTGTATAAATCAGATGTTTCAGTTGTACTTATAGGTAAATCACTAGTGAAACTTAAAGATGAATCAGTAAAAAGAGGTAAATTTTCAGTAGTTGAGACTGGAATTGAACTTGAAATTGAAGAATCTGTAGCAACTGGTGTCATATCTGGTATACTTGAAGAATCGATTGAGAATGTATCAACTGTTGATGATGAATCAGTAGATGATATAATGGCGGAAGTCACGGGAATAGTAGTTATTGGATCATATGAGAGACTTGAAGGATCATTGACGGTACTTGAGGTTGGTAATATGATACCTGTGAATTCATCAGTAGAATCTGTAACTACAGCATTATCAGAGGATCCTGAAGGGTTTAAAGATGTATTGGAAGTTGAATCAGTAGTTGGGAAATCAGTGATAATTATAAAGTCAGCAGTCGAAGATTCATCGGTAGAAACGGTAGTTGAAGATGCAACAGAAGTAGTTGAAGATTCATCACCAGTAGGAATAGAACCAAAAGTTGAATAAGGCACAGTAGAATAATTAATAGTTTCGTCATCAAAAGAAGATTCTTCAGTGGTGGATAATGAATTAGTATTAGTAGTAACTAAAGTTGGAGTAATATATGAATATGAATCTGTGGATGAAGAGTCTGTGCTAGTTGATGGATTTTCAAAAGTTGAAGATACATCAGTGAGTAAAGATTCAGCGGTAGTAGAATTCTCAGTAGTAGTTGCGGATGTAAACTCATCAGAAATAAGTGCATCACTAGTAGATACGGTAGAGTCGGTTGGAATTGCAGCTGTAGTAGTTAGAGGGTTGGATTCCATTGAAAGTACATCATTGGTAACTGGAGTATAATCGTCAGTGAATGATTCTGTAGTTGCTGAAGATGGCTCGATTGAATAAGTAGATGTTGCAGTTGCTTCAGCAGTGAAATCAGCAGCGCTTGATGATGATGATTCAACAGTGAAATCAGCAGTGCTTGATGATGGTGATTCAACAGTGAAATCAGCAGTGCTTGATGATGGTGATTCAACAGTAAAATCAGCAGTGCTTGATGATGGTGATTCAGCAGTGAAATCAGCAGTGCTTGATGATGGTGATTCAGCAGTGAAATCAGCAGTGCTTGATGATGGTGATTCAGCAGTGAAATCAGCAGTGCTTGATGATGGTGATTCAGCAGTGAAATCAGCAGTGCTTGATGATGGTGATTCAGCAGTGAAATCAGCAGTGCTTGATG
>JAJLVN010000007.1:0-161288 GCA_030570315.1 Pichia sp. NRRL Y-12827
AAAAAAAAAAAAAAAAAAAAAAAAAAAAAAAAAAAAAAAAAAAAAAAAAACAGAACAAATACTCCTTTATTTGCTATTACAAATTTTTCCTCTTCATAAAGATATTACTTTGACCTTTATACCATATTTCTTTATAATTTTGCAACTAAATAAGGAAAAGGCTTTCTTGCATAAAATTCTGTACTTTTTTCACTTCTCGATTTCCTATTTGGGACATAAAAATATAATCCAACTTTAAATTCATGTTGATGAAAAATCGCCTTTGCGGTTCTTCCTACTTAATAATCATTCAAATAACCGCATAAAGCATGTTTGAAGAATGGTTATATAGAAGGGTATGTAGCTTTTCATTTTATTATTATCATCATTATTATTATTATCAATTCCATTATACTAACATTAAATATAGCTTATAACATCTCCAAGATTTCATTATTATGTGCGCATAGTTCATGCAATGGTTAACAATTTACCATCACCAAAACCACCACACGGATTACATGATGTCGATCCTGCGCAAATATTTGAAAAATTCACAAAACGGGAAGCATTTAAGCCTACTATTAGACAAAAATTCAAAGCTTATGGAATTATTTGGAAGGAAGAAATGTGGGACTCTTTTACATTCAGGAAGTGATTGATTCACTTATTTATTATACAATTTTACACAAATTTTACGTTTTTGTTTTTATACAAAATATTATTCTTTATATGTACCTATTCACTTAATATTATTCTTACTATACTCAACGAAGTTTTTTAGAATTTCGTTTTAATGATTTTATTTAGTTGATCTTTAGGATTCTTAAATTCGCTTGTTGAAACCATAGTTATATCATCAGGCAGTGTTAAAACTGCCTTTTTATTATTCGTATTGATGAATTCACCCATAACAACATCTGAATTATATAATCTCAATTTATAACAATTTCTTGAATTTTTCAATATCTTATTGAAATCCCATGTAATCGCATATGGACCAATTGATGAAACAATAAACGTAGGTTCCTTAGTACCTTCATATGAAGTTTCATTAAATTTGGCAATTGAATATTGAATATTGTTACCATAATTCATCTTTATATATGCCATATGTTCAGGATTTAACTGTAATCTTCTAGGTATTGGCTTATCATTAACACTAAATGATCTCTCGTATCCTAACTTGCCGTTATATTTCCCGCTGTTTTGAATTAAAACATCAATTAATAATAAATAAGATCTGCATGTAGCTAATAAATATCTACCATCGTTGGATGTTGTTAATCCATATATTTCATCGCCTAATGATGGTAATAATGTCTTTGCATTCTTACCCAATTGATCATATAATCTAATTTCACCATTAGCACTGGCTGTTACAATATATCCTTTACCTGTTGTTGAAATTTGCTTGAAATTTATCTTAGTCTTGTAATTCTTACTTTCAGAATTAGAGATAAAACCATTGGATATTCTTGGATCAACTCTAAACATTGATTGTGAACTGATACCCACAAATGTATCATCATTTGATAAATTACCAAATTTAGAATTAGTGGTGAAATTCTCAACATTTAAATTTAAATTATCCTTCTTAATATCCCAATCTTCAACAATTTTACCATATTCCAAATCCAGTTTATGTAATATATCTTTATTTGAATTATCTTGAACAATCATTGTTCTATCATTATTCAACAACATCATTTTATTTGGATTAACTGTTTTTTTCTTATTCTTAGATTCAGTTATATGTTTGATTGAAGTGGCAAATTCAATACCCGAATCATCATTCACTCTGAAAATTCCAATTTTATTACCTCTTGAAATAAATGCATTATCCGTATTTAAACCTAAAACTAATCCGGAATTCTTGTCATTTTCGTTAAAACCTCTTAGTTCTCCATCATCTGAATCATCATCTGATTCTTCTGAAACCTTGGCTTTATATGAAATTATAGTCTTGCCTTTTCTTGGGGCTGGTTGCTCTTCTTCTTCTTCTTCTTCTTCTTCTTCTTCGCTGGTCACTTCTTTATCTAAATCCATTGCATCCAGTGAATCAATCAAATATCTATATTCAAAGTCATTTTGAGCCCAAGATTTCTCATTTTTATACTGCCATTGTAGTTTCATAAAAACTTGTTGAAATTCATCATATGTTGTTCTATCGTCAAATTTCAATAGCCATGTAAACGCATTGTTTTTGCTATAAACATTGAAAAGGAACGAGAGATTTTCAAACTTGAAAGTACCATCTAGTTGGTTTGTCATTTGTGTCGTAACATATGTAAAGTTTGAGACATCATCTTTTAATTCTAGGTTATAATTATAATTTGATAATTCATAAAAATAAACACTTGCACTATTAGATTTGAGTTTAAATGTTTGTAAATCTGCATTATAGATGTAAGCTTTAACTGGAAATTTATCAATAAAAATTCTTTGCTTTATATCCTCTAGTGAGATTTCTGAAACTAATGTCTCTGAAGCGTCGACAAACTTCACATCATCATCATCATCATCATCATCATCATCATCATCATAATCATCAGAATCATCCTTATTATCATCTTCATACGTTAATTCATTTTGATTAATGATAGAGTCGTTATCGTAATCGCTATCAAATTCATTTTCAAATTCAACTTCATCAGCCACATTTCTATTAGTCGATGATAACAGTTCTTTCATATTCAAAGTACTTGAAATAGATGCACTATTTGTAGAATTTAAACAATTATCAAATATATCATTTCTATCAATAATAAACTCTTGAATTTCTTCTAAGCTTATATTTGAACTTGATTTTTTGTATTTTCTTTCATACTTAAATTTATAAATAGATGTCATAAATTGTTCAATGGTATCAATTTGCACAGTTGCATTAATTCTATATTCAAACATATCTCCAAAATCACCCTCCATGTCTCTCCAAGAAATGATCTTTTCATTATATCTTTCAAAAAGGCAAATTTTAAGTGATGTATCAATTAAAAAAGTTTTAACAATATTACTCTCATTTTCAAAGAAATTATCATTACCAATTTCATCATCGTTTTCATCATCATCTAAAGAGTCTGAATCAGATTCATTGCTTTTCCAAACAACTAATTGATGATCAAATGGATTATGTGTTGCTCTAATCGTTAGAATTGCATCATTATATAAACATTCATTCTCTGATTTTGGTGATGATGGTGAACGAACCAAATATAACTGACCAGATGGAATCATAATTAGTTCATCATTCGTATAGCTCGGAGTTTTTCTGAGAAACCTCTTAACTATGTTCATTGGGTGCGTTGGTATATTCTGTTGTAATGTTTGCCACCGCTACAAATAATAATGTTGATTACAAAACCAAAAAAAAAAAGATTTTGATTCTCCGTTTTTATTTTTCATGAGAGAAAAGAATAAGAATGCAAAAGACAGGAAAAAAGAATTAAAATCTGTTTTTGATTAATATATACCCTCCATGTAAAATATATAATATAAAAACAATGTGGAACATTCAGAAACGACTCCTTCATATAAGTCAAAGTCTCTTGAACTCAGATAAAACAAAAAGACCAACAACATGGATTTTACCTGATCTTGATAAACTCCCAGGTGGATTCCGAGGTAAGGTTTATAATAAGAAAAACTGGACTGAGTTTTTAGCAAAAAATACCAAGATTATAGAGAATGAAGAAAATGTACAAGGGAAACATAAAAAGCAACTAAAATCTCCACCTGCTGGATGGAGAAAAAAAACTGATTTACCTGAGTGGTTAAGAAATAAATATGCATTAAGAGAAAAACAGTTGAAGAATGGCTTTGATTTATCAAATGTTAAAAAATTAAGTCCATCAACTGCAAAAGCAATACGAAAATTACACGATGAATTTCCAGATGAATTAACAACTCCTAAATTAGCTGCATTTTTCAACGTTTCACCTGTTGCTATTGCAAAAATTTTGAAATCTAGATGGACACCAAGTGAAAAAGAGTATGCAAAATTGGAAAATAGATGGGAAAAACGTTTGGTTAATCAAGTTTCTAATAAAATTATTGAAAATAAATTCAACGAATTTATACAGGAAACTGAAAAGAGACTAAAGATGGAAATTCCTCCTTTTTTCAAAAAAGAATTGTACCAATATTATGAAAAACATGGTATTGAAAACGTAAAAAATGATTTTGATGAACTCAATGATGCAAGATTATATAGGGAACGAAAGAAGAATGAAAAAATATCCGGTTACGTTGACAACTTTATAGCAAAGGATAATTGCAACGATAATTAGAAGAACATAGGCTTGTACATAGACAGATATTTGATGGTGCTTTTCAATCAAGGATTTTTTATTGAATCAATTCTAACTTTTAAATCATTTAAATTATCGTTTAATATATTCAAATAATTAAACTTGTAACTTCTTGTAGCCATACCACCACCTAAACTTATATGAGATAACGGCTTCTTAAACAACATTTCACGAGGATGTTCCGAAGTAGTGACTTCAAGATAAGTTTTGAATTGCTTGATTTGATATAATAATGAATTCATTTCTGGATCTCCATCACTATATCCTGAAGTTGATAGCTTTTTATATTCTACCACATTTAACTTTGTTATTTTTTCTTTCAAGCTGGTTACCTTGTTCAGCAAATTGGTGGTACTATGTGTAACATTATCATTTAATTCTGAGAATTTTGTAAATTCAGTTACTGATTCATCTTCAGTATCATTAAATCTAACTTCTTTACCATCAGATTGGATATTACTGAAGTGAACATTATATGACTTTCTCTTTGAATCTTTCTTAAAGTATTCAAATTCAGATTCTCTTAGTTCTTCTTTAATAACATCATCCGAAGATATAACTCTATCAACTAATAATTTACCATTATAGTTAACATTTAAATTTGGTGGGTTTTTAACTTGTCTTTGCAACCTTTTATACAACAACTTCAATTTGGAATACGCAAAATTTTGTAACTCAAATCTACGTTCTAACGTAGTTTTGAAAGCTGGCTGAAGAAGGAACTTGACTATTAATAATATCATTATTATTGATAATACTGTTAACCTTGATAAAATTCTGATATATTTGATAACTGGGTGGGTTGGAATACGTAGTTTAGGTAGCGTTGATTCTTCAGGGAATGCAATCACTGGAATTCTGGACATAAGTAATTGTTGTTTTTGGTATGAACTGTATATTGAAAGACAAGGAATTTATATGCATTATACTGAACACAAAATTGATCATGATTTTCATTTTGCGTTATCACCATTTCCAAATTTGGAATGTTTAAGCGCTTGTTTCTAACTGGGTTTACATTAAATAATGTTATAAATATATACACAATGCATGAATTAGTTTAAGTAATCCAAAATTTTGCCGATAAATTTTTCAGCAGTTTTGTCTCCTCTGTTTTCGTAGGCCAGAACAACCAAATTATCAATATATGTGTCTGAAATAAATGGATGTGACGTCTCATTTGAATTTTCAGTCTGATTTTCATCTTCTCCGCCATTTGCTTTATTATTATTAACTTCCATGTCTTCTGATTTTGCCGGATCTTGAATAAAGCCAAACATATCATTATCCTGATCATTTGAATTGGGTTCTATCTTAATTACTTTAGTTTCATTTTCATTTTTAATTACGACTCTTGCTATTTTCTTGTTAAATATCAAACGTTGGGTTTCATTTTTGTTATTTATTTCAGATATTACCTTTGGCCAAGCTAGGTTTATGTTTTCACCAACAAGCCAGTTTGTATATGTTACCAGAAGTAAACATACGACATCATAGTTTAAGTCTTCTGAACTATAATTAAAGTTGGAGTTTCTATTCAGCTCAAGTAAAATGTTGTACAGATAATCAATACTTAATTTATTTGGCAATAATGATGTCCAAAGTTGACTTAGATCAAAATCAAGTTTTGGCATAACTGTTGTTTTATTCTTATCTGAATTTAGAGTAAATTTAATCAAGTTCGAAATATTTTCAACATCTGATAAGGTAGATGATGGTCTATTCATTTCCATTTGTGTTTCAATATTTGGAAAATTTTGTAAAATTTTATCGTTCATAATAATCTTGATTAATTTCAGGGTGATTTGCACATCTAAACTTTGCGATGTGTTAGTATTCAATAACCGCTTCAAAACTTTGAGGAGAACATCACTGATTTTTTGATCATTAGTCTGCCAATTCATATTACAAATATTATTGATAACATAAATCAGCCAGCCAATTAAAAACTTTTGGTGTAAATATTCCAAACCACCATTTAACGAATCATCATCTAACCACCCTACACCGTTCGCAATAATTGCTTCATTTACAATTTTGGGTATTAAGATGGAATAATCAATTGGCGTGCAAATTTTAATCAAATTGTCTGAAATACCATCAATATTAGAAGAATCAAACATTGATGAAATCCATTTGTTGACGGTATCATCATCCATTCTAACTTCGTCGATTTGATTTGTATGATTATTATATAACAATCTTGAATTTTGAAGTAATGATATAACATTTGAAAGTTCCAATAATTTATCACTTTTAATTAATACGTTATATCTTTTCATTAAAAGTTGAACAAAAATTAACATGAAACAAATGTCACTTAAAAATTCTTGAATATTTGAAGAATCGTCATTACCAATATCCATGTCCATTGCAATATCAGGTTGACTTGATTGATTTAAATATTGTGATGCAGAAGTGCTCATGCTTGTTGATGTTACACCAGGTATTTGTAATATTTTATCATCTAAGAATTTTAATAATGGAAATAAAATTTTGCATGGTGAATCAAATAGAACTAAACTATCTAATAAATCAAAGTTAATTGAACATGATGTCAATAATCTACGTAACCTTAATGTATCACCTGTTAGAATGAATGAATTAATTGACTCAAACGATAGCTCACAAAACTTTAATTTGAGATTAATAGATTTATTAGTCTTTTCAAGAAAATCTGGTATACCTATTTCATCAATTAATGTGAATTCAGGATTACATTCTAAAAATTTATGCGTAAAATTGTGATTCAGTTCATCCAACGTATATTCAATATTGGGTAATTGTTTTTCCTTTGAAAATCTCAGCATATTGGGTTTCAATAACTCAAGTTCTATTAAGAAACTTTCGAATTCAATCAGAATGCCTTCAAATTTTTTAATTAATTGTACATTATCACTGAACAAAGTCAATAGGATCTTTTCTAACTTGAATTGATTAACTTTCAAGACATTCTTGAGAAACAAAGGAATTTGAAAAATTATGTAATTTCTCCAGATATGTAACGTATTTGAAGTTGATAATTGTAAACATTTGAATATACTTGTTAATAACTCAATAACCAAATTTGACATACTCTCTAATGTTGAAACATTAGATAAATTAATTAATTTCTTAAAATCTACTAAAAATCGATCATCTAGTTTTATAAATTCCACCGTAAATTTTTGTGATAGCCAAATAATTTTCTTCAGTTTCAATGTTTTAGCGGATTCCTTTTCAACAGTTCTATACGAGTTATATTCGTTTTTATCTTTATTTTTTATGAATCCACGTCTCAATAATGACATATTGTATGTCGCTAACTGGGAGTGAAGCAGCTTGCTGGTTTCTTTATAATTTTTCGAATCTAACCAAATGGAAAAAGTTTTCAATTGGTTTATGAAAGTATCAGTTAATTTAATATGATTAGAATGCTGAAGTATTTTAGTTAACAGTTTGACAAACAAAAACAACAAAGTTGAAACATCATCATTAGAATCATCATTAATGGACATCAAATATACACAATACTCAGATAATGAATTTAAGACTTTTAGATTTTGTGTATATATTTTCCAAGGAAATTTATGTTCAATTTGGTTGATATATGACAATATGGAAAGTTGGTCACTTATGCTTATGATCCTAGTTATATTGGAAACATAGTTTATGAATTCTTCACAAGTATTTTGTAAATCTGCACCAACCAAAACTTCGTAAATATATTCTCGTTGTAAATGGTTTCCATCTGAATTGATGAATAACGGTGATGAATCAATATCATTACCGCCGTTCTCTAACCTTAGTCTGAAATCTTTGAATAGTTTGAAAAAAATCGATGCTGGGTAATTCCTTTGTAGAGATATTTTCAACAGATTCTCAAGTGTTGGATCAACAGCTGCCGTTGGCATGATAATGGACGATCCTTTTGTCATTGCAGATTATATATATACAAGTCTACTCACTACAATGTTATATACAAGAAAAAAAACAAATGAAATTTCCTACTATCCTGGGAAAAGAAACTTTCCCCAAGAGCCAAACCAGTATTCGAGCACCACGTCTCGCACAGATCCAGAGTGTCTGGCAAAGGCTTCAAGCGGAATGGAAATTTCTTGAGCACGCTGAATACAAAGAGTAGACCCTTCAGAATCACCCAAGTGTTGAAACATCGTGGAGAGATTCATGAATCCCATCTTAGCAATCTTTGCAGAATTGAAGTTGAGAGAAGTGTACATACTAGAAACTTGTGCAGATTCTTTGGCAAATTCAACAGCCTTGGTGTAATTCTTTTGATGCCAGAGAATTTCACTAATTTGGAGGTTTAGAAGTGGGATTTTTTCAAAACGTAGTTCCATAAGTCTTCGTTCATTGATGTTGGAAAGATTTTTTGTTTTCTTTCTGAATATTTCATTAGAATTAAATTGTGAATCTAGACTTGCAAATTCCTTTTCTAGTGTTCTTAAATCTGCTAACAAAATAGATAACGCCTTGTTAATATATTTATCATCTTTAGATTCAACATAAAATGAACATAAATCAAGTAATGAATTCGTAAGATTATTAGAAGAGACTTCATTATCCGGAACAATTGCAATATCTTTTGAATCTAAATGTTCATGACTATATTCATGTTCAATGACTAGACGTATGGAGTCATAATATTTCCTTTCAATAACTCCAAATGGTTCATTCATAGACTTTAACAAATCAGCTTGAATTCTCAGGGCTTTGTTCTTTAAACTGTATGCTGAAATTTCTGTTTTAGATACCATTTCGTAATAATTAATTAATTCAAAAGCCCTATTAATGACAAATTCAACCTCTTTATAATTTTTTTCATCGGCAGTTAAGGCGTACCTTAGTAATAGATCACAATAAACTGAAACATATTTTGAATTTTTTCTTTCATTGAACCAAACGTTTAATTCATCGATATCTAATAGAAATTTACTTATATCAGAATCGTCATAGACAATTAACCCATTATCTTTGGCTAATGCTTTTAAAGTGGTTAGATAATTTGAATTTGCGCCAGATTCATCCATTTTAATATATTCATTGACTAGACCAGTTTTAAATTCTGTATTAGTAGAGAATCCAAACTGCCAGCATGAATTTTGATAACTCTCTAGATATAAATTCGTTAGGATTGTTAACATTACATTGAAAAGAAAATTCAAGATGGTAAAAATAACCAAGAATAAAACCAATCTATATTTCCATTGTGAACTACCATTCTCTTTAAGCATACTTCTAAAAATTCTGATATTTGTGCCGACTTTCCAGAACTCTGCTTTTGAATAACGTGTTGTGTGGAACTTTCTTAATGTCGTGAACTGGCTAAGTGTTGATCCTCGTTTGGTATTGTATGTCAATGGACGTGTATTGATTGTGTTCAATCGTTTTGCCAATGGGGTTAACAAGGAATAGTAGGTATTGACACCGACGGCCGTTGTACGGCATACACCTAGACCTAGCCTTGGTGTAAATCGTGACAAGAACATTTGTTTCTGCGTAAGATCAGATATAAGGAAAGCTACATTACAGGTGATAGTACCATCAATACAGGAAACTGGAAAACATGATCGGTGGGAATTTCCGTCTCTTTGTGGGGGTGCCACAGAGAAACAAGTGTTTTCGTGGGAAGAAAAAAAGAGTGTCCCATTAAAAACGAACCCTTCCTACGAACCAAAACAAGGTCTGTCGTGTAACTTGCACATGATGAGAGAGAGTTTGTAATGAAGAGAATATTGTGAAATGGATTAAGGTAAAGTGGCAGCTGGTAAATCATAGATGGTGGATAACTGTCGTGGGCGTTTTCTGCCCATGTGACGGATGTTGACATGAATTGGCGGCACGTGTGGCCCGAACGGGAAACTATTGCCAAAGCATTGTAATAGGTGTCTTTTCACATTCCACATTCCAACACAACAGCAATTCACATGCATGGCTTCTCGATATATAAAACGGAATGTGCCATGGCCAGCAGCTGAATGAAACTTGCTATATGGTGCTGGTGTAGATGGAATACATTTTCTTTCACAGACAAAACATCCACTTATCTAGAAAATGTCATCCACGTATAACGCAACGTTTCTCGATTCTTCCCACATTACTGCTAAACAATACTCAAAACAATCTTTCACTTTGATTGGTGGTTTGCTTGCAGCTTTTTCTGTTGTGATGTTAGTCAACAAACAAGCAAAGAACATACTTCTTTTTTGCTATCATTGTTTTATTGCTCCTTTCTTCTCTTCTTCAAAAACAGAAACAAAGGAGGTAAGTACTGGTCAACAATCAACCCTTGAGTCTTTTTACAAAGCGCAGGCACAAATCTATGACTCTACTAGACCTTACCTTTTAAAAGGTAGGGAAGAGTCTTTAGAATTGGCTGTTTCACATTTACCCAAGACAACAGAGCTAGTTTGGGTGGATGTCGGTGGTGGCACTGGTTGGAATGTTGAGTATATGAATAACAATGTTTTGAGCTTAGCAAAGCATTTTAAAGCTGTTTATATCGTTGACCTATCTCCTTCGTTGTTAAACGTCGCCAGAAAAAGATTTGAAAAATTAGGTATTAAAAATGTTTATTGCATTCTTGAAGATGCTTGTACTTTCAAGATTCCTCATGATTCAATTGATTTAATTACAATGTCTTATTCTTTAAGTATGATTCCGACTTTCCATTCCACCATCGATCACCTACAAACACTATTAAAAAAAAACGGATTAATTTGCTGTGTCGACTTTGGTGTACAATCACATGATTCTACAACTGGTACTGTGAATACCGTTGGTGGTTTGATAAATAGAAATACTTCTTGGTTTTTCAGAAACTTTTGGAAAATTTGGTTTGAAACTGATAGGGTTTTTCTTGATCCATCAAGAAGAAGTTACTTGGAATATAGATTTGGTACTTTAAAATCTCTTAACTTATCCAATAAGACTTTAGGTAAAATTCCTTATTATATTTGGTTAGGTTGTGATAAGGATAGATCTCCCGCATTATTACATAGAGTCAATGCATTAGCAACAGAATCTCCTTATTTAGCTCCGCAAGATTTACTTGCTTCAAAACAAGAATTGAAAACAAGTAAAGGTCATGAAGCTGCCTTAAATAATCAAATTAGAAATTTACCTTACCCTTCACTTTATTATCAAGAAGATATTTATAGAGTTTATTATGATGAGCAGAGGCCTGAATATAATCAATTTAACAATCAATATATCTATGCGTTTACATGGGAAGATCCAAGAGAAGATGAGAATATTTTACATTTTTCCAAAGATGATACTGTTTTAGCAATTACTTCTGCTGGTGATAACATTTTATCTTATGCTCAATTGAAAAATGCACCAAAGAGAATTCATTGTGTTGACTTGAATCCATCACAAGGTCATATGTTGGAATTAAAATTGGCTGCTTTCAAATCTTTAACAAGAGAAGAAGTTTGGCAAATGTTTGGTTTAGGTAAAATCGACAATTTCAATTATTTATTAATCAATAAAATGGCTCCGCATATGTCTTCAAACGCTTTCCAATATTGGTTTAAAAATGGACCAAAAACTTTTGATATTAAAGGCAAGGGTCTTTATGACACAGGTTTTTCCAAATGGGCTTTAAGATTAGCAAGTTATTTATTCTATTTAACTGGTAATAAGGATGATATTGATGAGCTATGTACTACAAAGACCATGGATCATCAATTGAAAATTTGGGAATCTAAAATTAAGCCAACTTTATTAAATCCAATTGTTTCAAAATTATTGGTTGGCAATCCTTTATTTTTATGGAAAGCATTGGGGGTCCCTGCAAATCAAGCTTCTTTAATGGGCCCGTCAGTTTTAAAATATGTCACTGATACTTTTGATCCAATGGTCAAACGATCATTAATCTCAAAGGATAATTACTTTTATTATTTATGTCTACAAGGTCATTACTCTAAGCAAAACTGTCCAGATTACTTAACTTCAGATGCTTACGAAAGTTTCAGTAAGAAGAAAAATAATCCTTTAGATAATATTAGAATCCATACTGACTTTTTACATGATGTTTTCGCAAGATTAACAACTGGTTCAATTACCATTGCAATAATCATGGATCATATGGACTGGTTTGATAAAAATGGTGTTGATGCAGATGTTGAAATTTCAGCATTATATCAAGCATTATCCACAGGTGGTAGAGTAATGTTAAGATCAGCTTCAACAAATCCGTGGTATATTAAAAATTTTGAAAAAATTGGTTTCACTTGTAAAGCTGCTGGTGTTAGAACACCAACTGAATCTATTGATAGAGTTAACATGTATGCTTCTACTTGGGTTTGTACAAAAGCTGGCAAAAAAAGAAATATGAGTTCTTTGAAATTATAAAACAATTAGACGATACGTTTATATATTTTTTTTGGGTTTGCTGGTTATTCTCTTGTGTTTTTTATTCTGGTTTTTATTGTATTGTTTGCCTTTGAGGCTTAAATTTGTTATTTACTTTCTATTCTTTGTAATTATTCAACTCTCACCAGAGCTGGATCAAACTCAAAAATAATTTACTGGAATAAAAGATAAAAGAGCTATTTTTAAGAATCTGTTAGAGCTGCATCATACTACCTTGATAAAATAGCAAAGTATGATTTTTTTTTTAATCTTTCATGGATTCTATGTATCTGGATTATTAAATCTACCCCTAGCAGCTGCTTTTTAAGCCTTATATTTTGACATTTAACCGACTCCATCATAATTAATTGGCAAAATAGTTAGCCGAAAATATCAGCTAGTTGATAAAAACAACTTGCATAGTACACATATTCACATTTGTAATCAACTGAAGTGGTTCCACAATTGTCTAAACAAAATTCCTTTATTTTTTTATAGCAATCATTACTTTCAATAGAAATTCTAGACTATGGTATAGTTATAATCCATTTTTTACGGTCTATACGAATGCTGCTGTTTTTGAAAAACCAATTAAAAGATGTCATTATAATTTTTTATTTGCTAACGATGCTATTTCAGCAGATACAATTAAATTTATTAAACAAATTCCTACATCAAATTTCATTATTAATTGGGTTTCTTTTATTGCTGAGAATCATCTGTTGCAAAAAATACGCCTTGCAACTCTACTTCCGTAAAATTCCCTGAAATACTCACCAAATCATAAATTAAATAAATTAGTCATTTACTACTTTTACCTCTCACAGAGTAATCTCTTCTAGGTGATTTTTAACACCAAAATGTTGGACTTTGAGTCTATTTTTAATTGTTTCATTATATAGATTGTTTATCTGGTCACGAAAAACTGCAAATAATACGCCCTAATATTTAAATATTTGGCTAAATTCATCGCTACTACTTGATAAAATAATACACCTATTTTTGACATTAAATTTTGCAACATATTCCTAATGGATATAATTCATGTGATTTAACACCAGATTAGTTCATTCCTGTTGGGAAAACTGCATATTTCTTCTTCTGAAAAGTTTTGAATCTGGATCTTCATTGAATTACACGGATAATTGACAAAATATGAGAAGAAGTCGCATGGTTGTTAACTATCACACAAAGCTGCTTTGAGTTTCATATCCACACTTAGCTTTCTTTAATTTCCTTCTCTTTACTTATATACCAAAATAGAAACTGGGTGGCGGTGGAGTGTTGGTTTCATAGTTTTTCCAATTATTTTCTTTTTATATTCATACATATTCATTAAAATACTATTAATGCTTTTCCTTTGAGTTTTTTCTATAATTAGATTCACATTTGGTAACTATTGTGTATTATTTTGTCTGGTTCAATATCCTTCAGCTTGTACGTTTTTTCTACTTCCTTACTTGGCGTCCCCAAATTGTTCTTATGTTTGGCCTATACTTTTCTTTTTTTAAATAAACTCTATTTATAACAATATATAGTATATAAAATTACTCAACAATATAACACTACGTCTGTATTTAAATGTCATTAGAATCCCTTTGTTCTTTTAAAATGGGGAATTTAGCTAAAGCGTTTTTTAAGTTTTCAGAATCCCATGGGAGGTGTTCACACACGCCAAGACCAACTATCTCGGCAAGTCTTCCAGCTTCCTCCATGTACGTAATGATTTCGTCAAATTCCATTTCCCCCATAATAAGACCATTATTTTCACCCATGTGGTGTGGTGGGGCAAAGTAAGTGGAGCGAAAAGATTCCCAGCTTAAAACGTCTAAATCGACATGAACAGCTAGATACTCAATCTGTTCTTCATCAATCCACTTTTTCAAGCCATCAAATCCATTCCTCATATCTGTTGGAGTAGCAGTACGAATTTTGTTGTTTTTAATGTATTCCCTTTCATACTCAGTAACATCTGGACAACCTGCAATAAAAGCTCTTTTGTAAGGAACAAGAGATGTAATGCCTTCCATAAGTTCCTCATCACCATCACCCATCAACAAGGCAAGAGCATGGGCGTGTGAGTTTTCAAATTCCTTTGATGTCATAATATCAGGATGTGCATCGATCCATAGAATGCCAAATTTTTGACCATACTTTTCACTCAAATAAGAGAATGCTGGGACTTCTGATAAGCAGTCACCGCCCAAATTGACAATTCTATCAGGTTGATGCTCTTTGATAATCTCAGTTCCTGCTTTAAGTGATTTGACAACTTCTGTACGGTTCATAATACCATCCACAACTTTTCTTTCAATGCTCAAAGGAGCTACGGGAATTTCAACAGTAACAGCATTTTTTTGAATAGGTGCCAAAAAGTTGTTCAATTGTGAACCTAAAACATATAAAGGATTGTTACCACCCATCCATAATGGAAATAAAACTCTTAAATCTTTAGTCATTCTTAGCAAATGTGTTTTTATGCTTTAGTTGAGCAGGCAAAAACAGTCCCATTTCAAAGAATAAAACTGGATTTTGCTTCACTTAATATAGCAACAGAAAGTATGTATCATGGAAATTCATATGTTCAAATTGTTGATGTTGCGGATAGCATTTGCCGTAGCAGAAACAATAGCATAATTTTTGACCCAGAAGACCTCTCCCTACCGTAAAAGTCGATAGACTAGAAAATGAGTAGTCGCTATTATAGTCATATATTAACTCTACCATGGTTAAAAGGCAAATGCAGTCAATATACCCATCACTGCATTAATTTTGCACGTATAAGAGATGAGTATCCCCTCCATTGGTTGTTTTCCTTCATATATATTATGTGTATGCTAATTTGCCACCCTACTTTGTTTTTTTACTATGTGCAGTATTAATTAAATTTCACTCACTCTTTAAACCGGCAAATGTTAGCCGCTCAGAAAATGCGGCAAATGGAAAAATAATTTGATAACAGTTAAGCAGTTCTTGTTATCGTTCTCTATGACTATTCAGAAATATCAAATGTTTTTGAAGGGTTGTAATCTTGATTGCTAGTCATGTGTATATAAGTTAATTAATTCCAACATTGAGTGACTTCATATTGAATCCTTATACCTGTATTTTTTTAGTTTGTTAACACAAAGCCCATCTTAAATAATCAAGTTTTAATGAGTGTTACTCTTGAAAACGTGTTAAGCGAGTATGTTCCAGGTACAGTTCATTTACTTGATGACGATGGTATCACAGATGTTAATAAGGGTATAGGAAATAATTCTAATATAGTGTTGCATCCTCAGCCGAGTGCAGATCCAAACGATCCACTTAGATGGAGTCAACCAAAAAAAATGTTCAATTTCAGCATTTTGGTATTTTCGAGTTTTGCTCTGGGATGTTCTATTGTCTGGAGTGGACCTATTTGGGAGATTTGGGTTGAAGAACTAAATTGCACATACACTCAATTAAATATCTCAACAGCAATTTGTTTTATCTTTTTAGCTTTTGGGTGTTTTGCTTTACAGCCAATTGCATCATACTTTGGAAAAAGATTTGTTTACCTTCTTTGTTCCATTGTTGAAATAGCCGGTGCTATTGTTTATATGACTGCTACCAACCACGAAGCTATTTGGGCAGCTAGTGCACTTTGCGGTTTTGCGGCCTCTCCAATTTATGCTATTGTGATTCTCTCTGCAACAGATTTATTTTTTCAACATGAGAGAACCTTGAAGGTTTCCATTGTCGTTTTTACTATTTTTGGCTCAACTGCTCTTGCACCACTAGTTGGCGCATATATCACCTCTGGTATTGGCTGGAGATGGTGTCCAAGGATTATGTTAATTTGGTTTGGTGTTTTATTTTTGATTCAACTCCTTTTTTTAGAAGAAACTGGCTTTATTCGTAAGTCGAATAACGAAGCCCTTGAAAATAAAATCATCGAACAAATCAAAAGTCATGATACTATACTAAGAAATAATTATAGCCAATATGAAAAGAATATGAAACTCAATAACGTCAACATCATTCCAATGGATGACAGCTGTTCAGCCGATGAGATAGATGCTTCAATTTCATTAAAAACTCGTCGACAACGTTTAAGAATAATTCAAACTGAAAATGCACCAAAAACTAGTGTTTTCTCAAATGCTCTTTGGCCTTTAAAAATGTATACATTGGTGATTGTTTCTTGGTGTGCAGTCATGCAAGGTTTACAACAGATGTGGCTTTCCTTTGTCGTCAACACTCAGGTCTTATTTTTTTCTGCACCTCCTTATAATTTTGGCACTGCAGATATTGGTTTAACAAATTTAGCAACATTAATTGGAATTTTTTTTGGTACTGCTTATGGTTCAATTGTTGATAAAACTTCAATTTGGTTTTCAAAAAAAAATAAAGGTATTTTTGAGCCAGAATTTCGTTTATGGACATTAATCCCACCAATCATTGCAAATGCTGGTGGCTTACTAATGTATGGTTTAGGTCCTCCTTATGCTACACCATGGATTGTTGCTACTATAGGTAATGCGCTTATTGGATTTTCAATGACAACTGTCACATCAATTGCTTTCACTTATTGTTGTGATTGCTATCCGGAACTTGAAAATACCACTATGGTTTCTGTTGGTATTTTAAACAATATTGTCCCAATACCTTTCTCCTTTTGTGTTGGTACATGGATAAACAACGATGGTGTTAAGCTTGTCACCTGGATGTCCTTTTTTATCAGCTCGGTCTGTAATTTCACGTTTGTGGTTTTATTGATTTACGGTAAACATGTTAGAAAAGCTTCGATTAAACAATTCAAGCTACTACTAAATAATGAAGTAAAGATTTAACCTATTACTTTCTAGAATTGAAAGAATCTTCAAACTTTCTTTAACTTTATAATTTTTCTGGTTTCCTTTTTTTCTATCGGCTTTTTTTAGGCCCCTTTCTTTAGATTTTGAGTTCTATTGCTTAATTTTAAAATTTTATTATATTAGTCCTATTTCCCTGTATATAAATCGTACGCACAAATGGAGTTCGATAATAGAATAAATACACTTTAAATAAAATCTACGTAATTTTTGTTTACTGTATTCACAATCTGGATAAGTACATGGTCATTATTTTTATAAGCTATATAATAAAAAGCACAAAATTCCGTAGATAAATTGTACATTTGACAGAATTTTTTGCGCCTTTCGGTCACATGTATAACAGCAATTAGATATTCATATTTAAATACTCATAATTAATCCCTCAAATTCCAATTTTCAACAAAACCAGAAACGTTATTTTTTGCGTTATAAAAGTATTCATTATTTCAATCAGAGTAAAGCCTGATAGTAAACTAAAACTTCTATCACAAAGTAATGCTTGATATACCTTTCTCTTCGGCCACTTTTTCTAATTGACGCTTATACAACTTACTAATTTCTGCATTTCGACTAAAATAGTCCAAAATAATTAGAGATCTCCGAAGAGATACTAATTCGTTAATTTTTGCAATAACGTTGTCTGAGCTACATAAAGCTAAAAATATGTTAGCTGCAATAAAAACGCCATAAGAATATTGGTAAAGAAAAGGAGATTTTGAAATATCAATTTTTTCAGCTAAATCTAAAATTGTTTTTGCGGCTTGAACTGAAAAATTGACCGCAAAACTTTCACTTCCTTGATCAACAGAATCTGGATTGAAAGATGGTCGGTATAAGTTGATTTTATAACACTCGGCACAGAAATTTAAAAAATAGCTTAAAGATCTAGGATCTTCTGTATCTCTGCACGGTCTGGGACGCTCACGAAGCCAGGTTTCAAATATAACCCTTGATTCACTCAAGCATGACTCTCTGGCTCGTGAGGTTTCTTCAAAGGATGTCAAATTATGATGTATTGAATAAAGCATGGATAAAGACTGATCTTGAATATCTAAAAACGAACACAAACTTCTTAATACTAAAAGATTTTCTGTCAACGGTAGATAAGAAATTTTAGACGAGATTTCGGCACTAAAATAGCAATATGAACCCATGATTGGTCCTCTTAATCGATCAACAATATAGCAACACCAAAATGTGAGACTTCTGACACTAGCTTCTTCCTTTGAAATAATGCTTTTTTGAATAAAATCTGCGCAATCAAGATGAATTCCTAAATTAGAAGCTAGACAACAAGCCATCGATATATGGATAGAAGCTAGATACTCCCGGGAATCAGTCATTTCAATTATTGATATAAGAATTAAAGATTGAACAGTGGTAATATTAGGGTGACTAATTTCTATTTGTAATTGAGACCTCATTAGCTCTTCAAATATGGTAAATCTTAAATCTGAGTTCATTTTATAATACATGGCAGTAATAGCATTGATAAGGGAATTTGAAGCCCATGGCCCTAAATGAAAGCCTTCTTTACAAAGTGACTGATAGAAGAGGTTTTTAGAGATCATGGGTAAAATTGGGCCGATAATTAAAAAATACCATTCAAATATTTGTTTGTGATGTGGGTCAATACTTTGTAAGGAAAATGGTTCCACTAGGATATCATCTAAAGCTTTGGTGAGTAGACTCCCAAAATCTATATCTTCTTTAAAAACCCTTGCGCTTGCTGGACCTGAATGTTTAATATTCAACTCATCATTAACTAATTTAATTGTATGGGGAACATTACCCTTATTATCAATTTCTAGATCGTCTAGTGTACAATTTTCATAAAGAAATGGAAATCCCATAGTTTTCTTAAAAGCTTGTGAAAATTTTCCCTGGGTATTTAATTGGTTGGTCAGTGTTTGAATTCGATCCAATAAAGATGATATGTAATTTTTTGATGCCGGCTTTCTCTTATTATCGGTTTGAAATTCACAAAGATAACCCGATAATTTGCAATTTTCACAAGGATTGTTTCCATCACACCGTTTCTTTCTAGCTCTACATTTTCCGCATGCTATACTAATTCTTTTTGCCATTTGCACTCACAGTTTAGTTTGGTTAAAAAACGGCTATATTGATTGTAAAAGAAATGTGTGAAGTTTGAATTTATCATGATAGAAAAGATTTTTAATGAATGTGTAAGAGCGAGTCACGTTTTTTTTTCGATAAACCTTCTTACGTGCACTTTGCATTAAACCGTAGATATGCCTTGCTACTGGGAAAATCGCCAGTAGTCTTCTATGCTTAACTTAGGAATTTCATAGCATAAGAAACTGCTACTATCTATATTACAATGTAGTAAGAATGATAATTGCTTAAAAAATTACACCATTTTCCTCAAAAAATCAAACCTTAAAAAACCACTAAAAATGTTTTAAACATCCAACAAAAGTTTTTAATTTTGGAAACAACCCTATATCATGGAAATTCATGTATCACAACGGCTGAGTTTATGGGTAGAATTTGCCGTAACAAAAACAATAATAAAAAATTTAACTCACTGCCTCCCACCCGGCAAATGTTATCCGCTCAAGAAATACGGCAAAAAAAAACATTGACGGGTATATGGTTTACTACCCTTCCTTAATCGAAAAGGATCCCAAAACTTATATTGTCTTTCTATTGTTGGGTATATTTAGTATTGATTTGTCAGTGCACAAAATTTTGAAGAGCACTCGGTATATAAGAATGTGATTTCCCCACAAACCCATGATAGAAATCATTATTTGGACAAAAAAACCCTTTTACAACTATTAAAATTACTAATGAATCTATTAACCAAAATTGAGAATGGTATCAAGTGGGCAAGAAATGTTGTTCCAATGGAAAAGAGAAATGTTTTTGTTGTCTACTTTTTTATTTTACTAGCAACTTGTCTTGATAATCTAAACACCGCCTCGGCATTTACTTTACAAGCTAATATTCAACGAGCTTTTAGCACAGATTCATCAACGGCAAGTTGGATCTTATCAGGTTATGCTCTTACATTGGGCTCTTTTATTATGGTTAGTGGGAAAGTATCTGATATTATTGGACCTCATAATTTTTATTTGATTGGCTTAGCAATTATGTGGATTTGTGCACTTATTTGTGCCTTAATATCACAATCATCTATCATCACATTGATAGTTTTTAGAGCAATTCAAGGAATTGGTGCATCTGCACTCATCCCTTCTACTCTTGCATTAGCGGCAAATTATTTTACTGGTACATATTCAAAATATTTGCCGGGTGCAATTGTATGCTTTCTTGTTGCAATAACTGGTGTTTTCGGAATTGCTTTAGTTTTAGGTGGTGCATTCTCAGAAACTTCCATTGGTTACCGAAGTTATTTTTATTTTGTTTTTGCTTATGGTTTAATCATCAATATTATTTTGCTGTTTATAATTATACCAACTAAAAAAACTGAAAAACATGGAAATATGAAAATGGCAAATATAGATTTCATTGGAGCAGCTTTATCAATTATTGGAGTGTTACTGATTATTTTAGGTTTAACAGAAGGAGGTGAAAATTGGAAACATCCAAAAGCTTATGTTCCCCTAGTTGTCGGATTTTTTACATTTCTTTCTTCTTTGTGCTTTGAAATATTTTATATCAAAAGATTTCAAAAAAAAAATCAACACAAAGAAAAGTCATCAGACTGGAGATTGCAAGTAGATTTACTTTACCCACCAGAAATTCTTAAAATCCCAAATTTCCTTTTACTTCTAATAGTTACTGGTTTGTATTATGCTACCTTTACTATGATGACTTCACTTGGTGTTCAATACTACGCTTTAATAGAGCTTGATTCTCCGCTTATAGTTGCAATTAAAGTTTTACCAATATCTTTAGGTATAGTTTTTGGTGCAGTGGCTTACAGGTCCTCATATTATGATAAAATTGGCTTGAAAGCTATGTTTTTGTTATCAGCTGTTATAACTTTAGGAACATGTATTTGGTATTCACGTACAAATTTTCAAATTCATAATTCATATTGGAAATTTGGTGCAGTCCCGTTATTTTTTTACAGTTATGGAATGAACATATTTTTCAACATATATATTGGTGTTGTTGTCTCTAATACACCACTTCATCTTCAGGGGGTTGTTAATGGTATTTACCAAACGTGTTCTCAAGTTCTGTTGAGTATTGGTAGCGCACTGATTCCATCAATAGTTGGTAATATCGAGTATGCAACTGATTATCAAATGAAACTGCAGCTACACAAAAGGTTTCAAACTGTTTTTTATGTGATTATGGGGTTCCATGTAACTATTTTAATTATTATGCTATTTGTCAAAAATTCAAAAAAAATCGATGAAAACGAAGTAAAAGAAAACGAACCAGAAACACATAGAATAAATTTTCCCAATAATAGAAAATACGATGACAAATCCATTGAGCGTTGCTGAAAACTCAATTAAGAGCCTGGTTTCATGCCAGTAACAATATTTTTCTTTTTATCAATTAAAACTTACTTGTTTTGTGTCTTCTGATTTACATATATTTTTAGTTGTTTAAGATAGATCAAACCGACTTAATTTTTTTTAAAAATAGAGTTCATTTTGATGATACCGTAAAGCTTTTTTTAGCCATTATATATGATTATTTAAAGCCTATCTATATGATATATTTATAGATATTTTATTTAGCTTGCCTTTTATTATGTTGTATTTTATGTAAAAATTTTAAAAAAATACCAAATTTAAACTTTAAAATGAGAGTAACGATAGTTTTTCACATATTACAGCTACAAAGGAGACTAAAATGTTTTATTCAACCATTTCAACAACTTCAAATATAATTACAACCTCCAAGGTTTTCAAAAAATTAGATCTGGGCATCTGTTAATAAAAAAAATTAGGGTTTTAATTGTGAAAATTTAAACTCTAAAATTTTATTATCTTTACAAGTTGTGCTTCAAATTCAATCAAAAATCTAAATCATACATTCTTATAGTTAAAACTACTAGAATTTTACATAGCTTTTTCTTTTCACTGTTTGAAGAATTCTTGTCTTATTTATAAATCTTCTGATTCTAATTTTTGATATTTTAAATTTAATCAATTATTTAAATCTTATCTGTTAAAACTTTGATAAATTTAACATGATTTTTGTGATTCGTGAACGTAATTGATATTATAATAATAATTATGCATTCTAACTTTTAATTAAAATTCAAAATAATAATTAGTTTTAGATAAATAAAAGGGTATTTAATTAACAAAAATTAATATCTATTAAATTGAACATCTCGAATATCTACAAAGGATCATAATGATGAATCTGGCGTTAACAGTTTATCAGAGTGTTGTAGATACTCTAGAAGTTTGTAGTTATCCCACTTATTGAAATACATTTTCAATATGTCGCTGCCTCTATAAGGGACACGATTTCCTTCTGATTTTTCTTAATAATAATTTCATAATTGATACACATACGTAACCAACTGAAATGCACATCTACTTCCTTTTACTCAAGGCTGTTCTTTCACTGGCAAAAATGGTCGTTTCAAAGTCTGGGTTCATAGAAAAGGCTGGGCAGATCATCAACACCAGGCTTTATGATATCGAGCCTCAACTCAGAGACTCCTTGACGGACGATTTCGTGTTCGTGAACCAGTCCGCAACAGTACTAGATGCTGTTACTTTACTCCTCAAAGACGCACCGTACATAACCAAGGAAGGACTATACTTCATCGATAAGACGGGGGTTGTATCAGCAGGTCTAAATAACGTGACAATCTACGCCGATCTACCCAGACAGAGTCTAGATGAGGTTATTAACGACATTATTATCTCTAATGAGCTTGGCAATGATGTCGAGGAAGAAGTTCGTGAAGAAGACGTATTAGCCTATATTGCAGCTGTTTTGGAGGCTAGAGATGTTTCAGATAAACTTAGCAAGTGACCGCAACGCAATCTTTAATGAGTCTTTGTAAACAATAAATCAAGTTACAAATTGCTGCAGTAAATTGAGTAGTAGAATATCATATACTGGAATCTAATATAACCTAATCTGGGGTGTGATCTGGATTATAATAAAGATGTAATCAAGATATAATCAAGTAACTACAACGGACAATAGACAAGGTGGAGTGTAGGGTGGTTTTTGTGTACTAAGCGGCTCTCTTCGAATCTTGCACAATGTTACATAGGATGTGAAATCAACCACAGATTTATATACTTTTTATAATAGGTCATTTCCCTGCTTGTGGCTTAAACTCTGATTATAGAACATTACCGTTTCTATTTTCATGGCACACAAGAATGAAATAATGAATCATCTATTCTTAAAATATAGTTTAGTTAAACTGTGTATGTAAGATCAAACAGTCAAAAGATATTTAAACTTATCAAAAAAAATAATGCAAAAAAAAACTACAAGAGGAATTTATGCCTTTCATACAAGTTATATAATTTAAATGAGATTTCATTTTAATGACACATATTTGGTATTAATTGACAACAATATTTCTGGGAAGACTAAAACCTTATCAGGTTATCGAATTGACTGGATGGCCAAGTTGGTTAAGGCGTGCGACTGTTAATCGCAAGATCGTGAGTTCAACCCTCACTCTGGTCGAGTATTTTTTTCAATTTACTAACTGATTTTTTTTGCATTTAAATAACATAACAATAAGGAAACACAGGTAAAATAAAACATCTTTAACTTGTCTATTTGAATAGAAAAAATTTCAGACTGAAACAAAAGATAAAAGGCAATGTATTCACAACATCAACAAATTTATTTTAAAACAACCTTATAGGTTGCAATTTCAAAACTTCTTAATTGGATTCTGAAACTTCCATTTTCAGAAACATTCAATTCATGAATTTCTTCTTCTAGTAAGTTAGTTTTGAAAACTTTCTTTACAGGTACTCCAATTCTTAAAAGTGCATTACTTATGCCACCTAAAGATTCATAAACTCTTAAAACAATAGTTTGAGATCCAGTAAATTTTTTTGGTATGTTAGTAATCATACCATTTGCATAATCTGTGTCTGAATCATCTTCACCACGTTTAATATTGGATAAAATAATATTTTTATCACCTTCAATTTGAACTATTTTATCTAATTCGGCAACGGAATCTCTCTTTTCAGTTGAAAGGTACAAACCAGGTGGCATTCGTTCATTAAATTCCCAACCAGCTCTAACAGTTTCATAATTTAATGGTCCTATATGTGGCATAATTGCATATTCAAATGAGTGGTCTCCAATATCTGCCTTTTCATCGGGATATTTAGGAGCCCGTAAAAGTGAAAGTGTCAATAAATTACCATGAACTGAACCACCGTATTTATTATTATTTAAAATTGAAACACCGTAGTTGAAATCTGAAAAATCAACAAATTTATGCATACAACATTCGAATTTTGCTGTATCCCATGATGTATTGTAATGAGTTGGTCTTTTGGTTATACCAAATTGAGTTTCATAACTTGCAAATTCGGAACTAATATTAACTGGGAATTGAACTTTTAAAAATTGGTAAGTTTCATTCCATGAAACATTACATTTAAATTTAATGATTGAAGTTTCATTCAAATCGTTTAATCCATCTAATGAAATAATAGTTGTAATTTTGCTTGTAGACGAAAGCTTGTGTTCAACTTCTAATGCACTAATTAGTGGTCCGTTGGATTTAATTATACATTTGGTGGATTTGGAAATATATTTGAATTTGTTTAATGAATATAATTCTGTATCCCAAGCAGGGAAGTTCAATGGAGTATCTGAAAACATAACAAACTGATTACCACCTTTCACAGTTGAATTGTTAATTAATTGTCTATCATTAATTAAGTCATACAATTCCACTATAATACCATCTGAATTAATAATTGCCTTTAATTTGGAATTTTCTAAAACGTACAATCCATCATCTAACTGTTGAATTCTCGAAGGATACTTAATTTTATTTGTAATTGGCTTCATAACTGTTGATCCGGATAACTTAATTAAATATTTGTCGTTTTCTGTCTTTTGTGAAATTGATAATAAAGAATTTGGCAAACTTTCAACAACTTCAATCGCAGTTTTTTTCCAAGGTAATGAACTCAGTTTGATTAGGTGTTTATGAACACCATCTTTTTTAGTGGAAAAGCCAAGGTAATTTAATGATTTTTCTAATAATTTAGATTCACTTTTGATAACTTTATCTAACATTGGCCAAACATCTTCACCATAAACTTTATTAATACAAGAACCTGGTAAAACATCATGGAACTGACAAAGACAAATAGTTTCCCATAATGATTCAATTTTAGCTAATGGATATTTGAAAGTATCCTTTTTCAAAATAGATGCATAAGTTGCAAATAATTCAACATTATGCATCATTAGTTCGGCAGTTCTCATATAATTTTTAACCTTTGCCTGAGTCGTATAAGTACCTCTATGATATTCCAAATATAATTCACCTCTCCAAGATGGTAATTTTGCACCATTTTCAGTATCTTTTGATAATTCATCATAAAAGTCATTGACAGTTGGGCCCATTTCAACCTGTGGGAACGAACCACCTGCAGTATCTGCAAATCCACGGCATCTTCTTAATTTTTCAATCATTTCAGGAGTTGGACCACCACCACCATCACCTTTACCATATAAAAGCATACCCTTTTGATCGTCATATAAATTCTTATGATTCATGGTGCTTCTTTTAACATCACCAAGGTTAGCAGCTGCTGTATATGTATTATCAGGAGGCATATGGACCATAACTTGAGAATTATCAATACCCACCCAATTAAAAGAATTCTCTGGGAATACGTTGATATTATTCCAAGATAATTTTTGGGTTAAAAATTTAGGGATTTCACACAATCTACAAATTTGTGGGATCTGTGATGAATAACCAAATGAATCAGGTAACCAGAAAATATCTGATTTTTTACCAAACAACTGAGTAAAATATCTTTGACCTAATAAAAATTGTCTAACCAAACCTTCTCCACTTGGTAGATTAGTATCGTTTTCAACCCACGAGCCTCCTAATGGAATAAATCTACCATCAACAACAGCTTTTTGGATTCTCTTATATAAATCAGGATAATATTGAACCAACCACTTAAAATGTTGGGCAGCAGAGGCAACAAAGACATATTCAGGATATTTTTCAATCAATCTTAATTGAGATGACCAACTTCTTGCGATTTTAGTTTTAGAAGTTGCAAAGTCCCATAACCAAGCAGTATCAATATGACAATTACCAATTGCATAAACTGCATTAAACTTATTCAATTTTTTCTCCTTGAAAACTTTACAAGTGTCAGCATTATTACCTAAAAATTCAGCTGCAATAGATCTACATTCATCAATTGATGTGACATCGTCTGGATCGAATCTATCCATAATTCTATTGCAAATTTCTCTGGCTTTGTGCTTTTGAGGGCCATCAGTTTCTCTAGCTGCATCACTTAGAATAAGAAAATCATAATACAATGCCTTTGCTTGATAATTAAACTGCACAATTTCACAAACACGTAAGCCATAGTTATCCGGACCAGCACCAAACATTTTATTACAACCACATTCAATAAAAAATTTACACTTCATGTAATCATCACCATTTTTGGCAAACCAAGTTAATGGCAATTCACATTCTATTCTTTCACCATCTCCTGTTAATCCTTGCAATGGACATCCATTTAAATCGAAAACCATGGCTTCACATTCGGAATCCCACAAAAGGGTTAAAACTTCATTTGGAAACTTATCACCTTCGACGACTTGATCGTACCATTTCTTTTCTAATCTAATATCAACTTGAAACCAATGGGTACTCCATTTTGGACTCATCACAACTCCTTTACCCGGAGGACACCTTTCAAAGTTATCAAGTTTATCCGGAACGACGTCCTTAAATAAAGGTTTAGAAAGTTCTGGAGCAGCCCATTTTTTCAACCAAATACCGGATTCAGTGGTTTTGGATGGAGATGAATGATTGGATAAGGTTAGCCTCTTTCTGTTGTAAAATTTTGGGAGATTTAAATTCCTGTATCCTCCATTAGCATCAATAAATTGACGTAATCTATTTTCATAAATCGAATCAATTGTTTTAAATGTCGGCTTTTCATTCAATTGTGGATATTTGTTCGTTGAAAACTCAGAAATACTATGTGAATGAGACATGGTAATTGATTTGTTCCAAAAGAAAAGGAGTAAAAACAATATGAATACAATTTATGTCAGTCTACTCCCCAGATATATAGTGGTCATTTTAAGCACGCCCCCCATTTACGTGACAATAGGAACGACCAATGCGCGGAGTCTATTTATATCGGGTAGTCCAAGCGGAACTTATTCTATATTACGAATTTTGTTCAATTCATAAGTTATAAAAGTATAATATATAAACAGAGAAATACAGTATTCTAAGATTTTATAGGATGTCAAAAAAGGTTTAATTGTGAAGTGTATGGTGGTGGTATCAAAGAAAATTTTTTGTGAAACTTTTTTCTTTTTTTTTTTTGGTTTTTTACTGGATATTTTTGTAGTTAGTGAAACAAAATGAAAACAAGATGATCATTTTAAGTGGAACGGTAAGAACAAACAAATTTAGAAAGCAAAGATGATCGAAAACAGATTTCAAAGAAATTTAACTCATTTAATAGAAGACAATTTCAGCAGAGCCTGAAGTAACCGTGACAGTACAACCATCTGAACCTGATGAAAATTCACCATTAATGTAAGAACAATCACCATTAATTGTCGAGCCTTCAGTGGCAACAATTTTAATGTTATAATTTGGAGCATTTTTATTGTTTGGATTTGGAATTAGGGATAAATAAGTTAAACCATTAGTTGAACCAGAACCAATAACAACAGGAGCCCAGTTACCGACACCTGAACTGGAATCACCCCAAACACAACCATCTTCAACTGAAACACCTGCATTATTAACATAGTATTGAGCAGAAGTTTTCTTACCTTGCCACATGAAATAATTATCTTCATCAACGACACATAAAGGTTGAGTTTCACCAGCACCTAATTCAGTTGGTACAACCATATTTTCAGAACCTGGATAGTCAGTTCTACAAAGAGAAACAACGTCACTTAATTCAGATTTGACATAACCAGTTGAGAAATCAGCTTGACATAAATCTTGAGCATCAGTATTTGATCTGTATAAGAAACCATTTTTACACAGTAAACCACCAACGGATCTACCATCATCTGGTTGACTTGAAGGCCATTGAGTCTTTGAATAACCTGGCTTACAAGCATAAGAACAGTAAAAACCGTCTTGACAATCAGAAGCAGTTGAGCCGTCCATTGCCATAATTGAAGCCCAACCGTTTAAACCAACCCAAGAAACTGGAACAATACCATCCACTGAAGGGAATTCAGAACATGCAATAGTACCATCTTCAAAGGAACCAGAAGAAGAAGAAGAAGAAGAAGAAGACGAAGACTTTTCTTGAACACTAGCAGTTGCAACTGCAACATCAGTGGAAGAAGAAGAGGTTTCTTCTCCAGCAGTGGAAGATGAAGTAGTTTCTGCGGCAGAAGAAGTAGTTAAGACAGCATCATTATCATCATCGGTAGTTGCAGCTTGAGTGACAACATTAACTGCAGGAGTAGTTGGATCGGCCCCATTAACGACAATAGTTTGAATTTCGACATGCGTGACGACAGCTCTTTTGTGAAGATGATGTTGATGTTTGATTGCAACAGGAGCAGCAGAACCGATTGAAGACACTGCTAAGATAGACAAAACTTGAGAGAATTTCATTTTTATAGATAAAAGTAGTAGATATTGAATGTGGTAATAAAGAGTGACTTAATTAAATGAGTGAGTAGTAGTAAACTGTAGTAGACTGTTTTAAGGAGAGTATTGGGGTTAGAAATAGAGAGAAAGAGTGTGAATAAAGGAGAGTGGGTTAGCTTGACAGGGAGCGATCTCTATATAAGTGTGAAGTCTACTTGAAACAAAACAGAAGTGTACGTAATGCAGCCTTTAGGGGTGATCCTCCTGGATCAAAACGAAAAAGGTGGGAGGCCTCTCTTTTTTATAGCTGGATGGCCGTGCAGGGGGGTGTTCTAGACTGGACGGGACTCCTTTTGTCCCGATTGGGCAAATGGTAAAGAGAGTGGAAAAGAAAAGGTGAAAAAAGTGGAAAAAAAGTGCGGATTTGTGTTCGGTGTTGCCATGCCGCCTGGTGGAAGGGATGGGTACTATTTCCTGTGGCCGGCCAGGGTTTGCATATTCAGGGGGTGTCGGTGGAGGAAAGGGTGGGGATACGTTTTGTTGTGGTTTCACGTTGTGCTTCGTTGGACGTGTCTGCTGGATCACGGCACACAACCCGTAGCCAAACAAAACGGCCCGTCGTACAACTGGTCCCATCTGTTGCATGCAGCAATAACGTTTCCTGTTTGGGAAGTGAAATTGCACAGAAAAGAGAAAAACAGAAAAAGAGAAAAAGGAAAATGCCAATTTTTCAGCGGAGCGTCGGCCGGCGGAATGAGAGGCAACTCCGGCCGGCGAGCTGCTGGCTCTGATGAGGTTCTACAAGGCACAACGCTGAGCATCTGCAACATCAAGCCATCAAGCCATCAAGCCATCAAGCCATCAAGCCATCAGCTCTTCTATCCTCTTTCACTAGACACACGATGGACCACACACGTCTGAAGCTACAACCTCAGAGACAGACATTGTCAATAACCCCCGATTACGCCAATTCTGGCTCCGTATCCCCCTCTCCCTCCCCCTCAGCCTTTTACAATAATAATCTCTCCAAGATCTCAAATCTACCCGTTCATTGTAATCCCCAAACTACTTTACTCGACGCATCTCTATTAATGAAAGAGAAAAGAACTCATTGTCTACTAATAATCGATGAATCAAATGGTGGGAAACTGATAGGCTTGACAACAACCAAAGATTTAGCGTTTAAAGCAGTTGCAAAAAATTTACACCTAAACACCCCAATCTCTTCAATAATGTCAAAAAACCCTTACTTTGTATCATACTTAACACCCCCCAATGAAGCTCTCAAATTGATGGTCAACAATAAAATTAGACATCTGCCAATAGTAAATGAAAATGAATTGGTTGTTGGAATACTCAATATTACAACTTGTTTTTATAATGTTATGATAAGATTGGAGAAAATGGCTGAAACTTCAAAAGAATTGGAGTGTACCTTCAATGAGTTGAATAATTTGACTTCAAAAAATGATAGAATGTCAGGATTTTTGGAAAGGCGTGGAAGTTCTGGTAATATCACTTTACCATCCATAAAGGTCAAAGATAATCCAAATAGTTTAATTGATCCAAATAATCTTGATTTACTTGCTCTTAATGAGGGTTTAATGGACTTGAACATTTCAAGAAGAAAGAAAAAAATAGAAAATGAACTAAAATCACTTATTCTAATTATGAAACAACCTGATTTGAAATCATTATTAATGGATAATGAATTGAGTGCTAAAACTCCATTTTATATTGATGCAAAATCTTCACTTTACGACGCATCACAATTGTTATCACGCAACAATATAACAGCTGCTTTAATTGTTCAATCTAAAGCAGATACCTCAAGACCAATATCTGTTGAAAACATAATTGGTATTTTAACGACAAAGGATTTAGTTTATAGAGTACTTGCATGTAAAATCAATCCAAAAAATTCGACTGTTGCAAGAGCAATGACTTCAAAACCCGAGTTTGCAAACGATTCAATGGCAATCCATCATGCTTTGAGATTAATGTATGAAGGTAAATACCTTAATTTACCAATAAAAAATGATCAAAATTATGTTATCGGATTAGTTAATGTCCTCGACTTAACTTATTCGATGTTAAATACCCTTAATAATTCATCATTAGATGATACACACACAGAGTCCAGCACAACAATTTCAAATGTACCTGCATGGAATAAATTTTGGGATTCTTTAGATAAACCATTAAATCAAATTTCCAATTATTCATTATCATCAAGTTCAAAAAGAACCAATTTATTGGCATCTAAAAGGTCATCATCGTATGCAAATATACTTTATGCATCACAACAAAAACAACAACAAAAACAGCAAAAGCAAGAACAACAAGAAGCATCAGTATTGCAACCCCCAGAATCATCTATGTTATTACCTACACTACAAAATCAAAACAAAGACCATTCAAAATCATACTCTTCTCTAACAATTGAAAACAGTTCACCTTCTTTTTCATATGTTGATTTGAAAAGTGATAACAATATAGTAGATTACTCACTATCTCAACATGAGGTGACAAACCCAATATATGTTAAAATAAAAATAATTGAAACGTCAAAAATAGGTTTAAACAATAATATTTACAGGTTTAAATTAGACGATGATATGGAAAGAAGTGATCATCAAAATATACTGAATTCGATTATCCACAAAATTGAAAAAAAATTGAAGACCAATTTATCAGATGATTCATTTGTGTTTTATATTGGATATTTAGACATTGATAATGATTTTGTAACCATCGATACAGCAGATGATTTGGAATGTGCATTTTCGAAAAATAAAAATTCGGAACATAATGATGATAAAAAATACTTGAATTTACTTATAAAAATATTCAAAATAAATACAAGAGAATCAGCTAAGCCATCGAACTTTGATCCTTTAAGTATGTTATTTAAATTTGTTAGCTCATCAAATAAAAGAAGATGCTTACTGTTTGGTGGTTTGGGAGTGATGCTTATAATGCTTACCAGGTTCTTTCAGGTTTCCAAAAGATAACAACGTAGCATAATTCTATTGTTTACAACCCCGTGCACCACAGTGAGATTATGTCATCTTTTTTTTTTATTTTCTCATTTTTTCTTTTTTTTTTCTTTGGAAGTTTTTTCTTTTACAGTTCGCCTTCAAGTTTTGTTTTCGATGTTGACAATATGAATAAGCTTATTCTCCTTCTTTTTATATAACTATATTTAAACTACATATATACAATATGAGTGTTCAAAATTTTCAACCAGATAGTGAATTTGGTAAATTTTTAAAATCACAGATATCTTCAAAATTATCATCTGTTGAAGATCCAGATTATGTTGCTGAATTTTTACTTGTTTTAATCTCCAATAATAGATCACCAAGTGAAATCGTTGAAGAATTCACTGGTTTATTCGGTTCAATCATTGATGAAAATTTTGTTAATAATGTCATCACTGAAATTATAAATAATCAAAATGGTGTTAGTCAACCAGCACCTGTTCAATCTGCATTTCAAAGTCAACCTGCCCAACCTGCCCAACCTGCACAACCTGCTCAACCTGCACAACCTGCACAACCTGCACAACCTGCACAACCTGTATTTCCAAACCAACCAGCTGCTCAAAGTGCATTTCCATCAGAAAATGTTACTGTGTTCCCAACACTACCAACTGCTCCACAATCTGCATTCACATCAGCTCAAATTAATCCACCTAAATTTAATATGAATATGAATATGAATGATAATATGATGGATGATGATGATGGTGATAATAAAGAGGTTAGATTTTCAGATTCTGCAAACCAAAACGCATTTGGAGCCAATAATCAGTTTAATAACAATATTAATGGTGCACCAAACAATAGGTTTAATTTTAATAGAAATTCAAGAGGTGGATCATCAATGTCATTCAAGAATTCAAGAGGCGGTAGAACAATGAACAATAGAAGGCAAAATAATATGACTAAAATGATTGAAATGTCATTAGATAATAATAATGAAATGACAACCAATTTTATCTCTAATAAACCAACTGAAAGATGTAAAGATTTCCCACATTGTCCAAATAAAATTTGTCAATTTGCACATCCAACAAAGCAATGTCGTGCATTTCCAAATTGTCCAAACCAAAACCAAACTTGTACTTTTTTACATCCTGGTGAGGACGACGCTTTATATAAAGAATATGAAAAAGTCAGAGAGGCTAAATTTCAACAAAGATCTATGTCAAGAGGAAAACCCGTCAACCAAGGTATCACATTATGTAAATTTGGTACTATTTGTTCAAAAGAATTATGCCCATTTGGTCATCCAACTCCTGCAAATAAAGACGCAAAAGTTACAGTTTTACAATGGTGTGTTGATAACAAAAATTGTAAAGATGTTAATTGCACAAGAGCTCATTCATCACCAAATTATCAATCCAATCAACAACAACCCCAACAATCCTCAAATCCAAATGCAATGATTGACGATTCATCCAACGGTAAGACATTAGAACAATGCAAATTTGGTTCATATTGTAAGAATTTCAGATGTCCAAAGAGACATGCAACATCGACAGTTTTATGTAGAGAAGGTGCAAATTGTACTAGAATTGACTGTTTTTTTGCGCATCCAATTGACGAAGTTTGTAAATTTGGTGTTAATTGTACAAATGTTAAATGTGCATATAAACACCCAGATGGTAGACAAATTGATAATAATGGAGTTCTTTCAAGTGGTAATAAAGTTTGGGTTAATAACAATAATGGACAAAATGGACAAGGTGGCGCAGGGTCAACTGCACAACGTCAATTTGCTGTTCCTGATGATCAAGTTTTAGAACATGCTCCACCACAAGAAGCTTAAGTGCATGTGTGTGTTTTTAATGTTACCTTTAATTCTTTTATTTGAATTTATGTTACTTTAATTTTATTTCACTTATTCTTTTTCATTTGGTTTTATTTTAGTTTAGTTTTATATGATATACTTTTTTTTTATTTTGGACTTTTTTTTATTTTTTTGAACTTTTTTTTTGGCTTTTTTTTTTCTTTCAGTTTAGATTGAGATAGATTTGTTGAATGCTTATGTATACTTTTTTGATATATAGTTTTATATTTAATAAATTCCTTTTTTTCTGGTTGAAAACGTGAAGCCAATTGAAAGAGCAAACACAGATATAAGAAAGAATCTGGAAATTTTTTAAAATATTATCTAGATTTACATAAAAATTCATGTTGACAAACAACAACTGTCGAATTTAATTTATAGCAACTATATAGTTTTTGTTTATATTTTTTATACTACACTTTTTCTCATTTTAAATGGAGCCCGTTACCAAACACCGCAACCTGTTAGTGTTTACGATTGTTGCGATTGCTAACAGCTTCTTAGGAACAACCATTCTTCTCAGATAAGGGTATACAGTCTTTTTAAAGTAATAACATTGTAACTCATCAACATGAATTGCCTCATGTGCAACTTACATCAAGTGTGTTCGTTATCAATAGTATCCTTAATAGTCTTTTTACATTTAAGCCGATTCACATAACCTGTTCAAGGCTAAATAAATCACCACTTATTTTTTCTTCTTTTTTTTTTTTTTTGAAACAGTTTTTATTTTTATTATTGAAAATAGTATTTATAGAGCGTATATAAACATAATTAATAATCAACAACAAACTTATTTCTTAGATTCAGTGTATAAATCTAATGGAGAAGCTTGAAGAGCATGTTGCTTCCAGAAGTTTGGAGTTAAGAAACCGTAAGTGTTACCAATAGCTGCGAAAGAAGCCTTTAAGGTGTTTTCTGCAGTTCTGGTAGAACCTGAAGAAGTAGTGTAAATATCTTCAATACCTGCAAATTGCATTAATTGCTTAACGTTTGGAGAAGCGACAATACCGGAACCTCTTGGTGCTGGGATTAATCTAACGTTAACGGAACCACACTTACCAGAGGTCTTGTTAGCAATGGTATGTGGAGAACCTAAGTTAGAACCCCAGTAACCTCTTCTAACTGGAATAATAGATAATTTAGCAATGATAATAGCACCTCTAATTGCATTTGCTAATTCCTTTGCTGCCTTGACACCTAAACCAACGTGACCGTTACCATCACCAATGACCATAACAACCTTCATTCTAGTTCTTTGACCAGCTCTGGTTTGCTTTTGGACTGAAATGACAGCCATGACCTTTTCTTGTAAGTTTGGTAATAACTTGTCAACGATTTGGTATTCCTTGATTGGTAAAGAATGGGTGTAAATTTCTTCAATAGAAGTAATTTTACCAGAGTTTACAAGTCTACCTAACTTGGTAACTGGAACCCAAGCCTTTTCTTCTGGACCTTGTCTGTTGTTTCTTCTTGGACCTCTTCTTGGACCTCTGTTGTTTTGTGGAGCTGCACCTGACATTTTTTGTTAATTAATTAGTGAATCGGAATGTGAACGTGGAAATCCGGGGGTTGGTGGGTTTCAATCGACTGGAGAAAGAAAAGATTTAAAATAAACCAAAAGAGAGAGAGAGAGAGAGAGAGACAGAATCCAGGATGGAATAGGCAACCAGAATCATGGTGGAAAATGGAGTAGGAAATTGAAAAATTGGAAGAGAGTAGGGTTTTGGTGATGCACTCTGCGTGGGCAAAGCGACAAAGAAGGGTTTGCAAGACCACCGCAAACCCCAGGGCGATGCACGTGCCAAAAAGGCTCTTGTTTCGGATAATCAAAGGCAGCTGTTTTCCGTGTGAGCAGGCGCTGCAAGACTCAGCCGTGCGCT
Organism: Pichia sp. NRRL Y-12827; assembly: GCA_030570315.1. NCBI lineage: Eukaryota > Fungi > Ascomycota > Pichiomycetes > Pichiales > Pichiaceae > Pichia > Pichia sp. NRRL Y-12827. The sequence goes on from JAJLVN010000007.1 coordinate 35,987, forward strand.
ACTCCTGTGCCGGAAACAGAGAAAAGGTGAAAAAGACCCCGTGAAAAGCGTCTGACTCTGTTCCACGGCTCTTCTTTATCTCATTCCGTGTTCAATGAAAACAGAGTCATGCACATGTGCAGTCATGCCAGACCCGGTCTTTGCATCACCTGCTGAACTCCGAAGGGCGTATACACCCCATGCAGACAAGATTGGGCGGTTCGAGATGCCGGTGGATGGGCTGCGGTGCACAGGCAGCTGCAGGATGGCGCAACGGCACGTGACGCGCTCAACAGTTCCGGTTTCAAGTCGCCGCCGTCACAAACAAATGCACTATTTCTCACTGTTTTCCATTCTTTCTTGTTCTTTCCTGGTATTTTTCTCGATTTTTCACTGTTCTCCATTTTCCATTTCCCGTTTTGCGCCATGACTGATTCTTGGCCATTTGCCATTTTTCAATTGCACTTTTTTTTACCTCGTTTCCATTTTTCACCAGCTCTGTACTGAACTGACTTCGTTGTTCACATCTATTTTCGGTTTCCTATTTAAACCTTTCTTTTCGCCCACCGAAATCAATACACCACCTGTCTCTTTTTTCCCGACTTTATTAAAAAAGTAACTAGACTATCACCGGACACACAACACAATGTCATCTCCTCAACCAATTTCAAAATTAACACAAGCTTTCGCATCAACTGGCTTATCCCCAAAAAATACAGTTTCCACCTCTCCAACTGCTTCTTACTTGGACCAATATAAACCAACTAATTCACATGCTAAAGTTTTAAAACCTTTCTCAACTGGTGACATCAAAGTCTTACTTTTGGAAAATGTTAACCAAACCGCGTTAAACATCTTTGCAGAACAAGGTTATCAAGTTGAATTCCTCAAGACTTCTCTTCCTGAAGAAGAATTGATTGAAAAAATTGCCAATGTGCATGCAATCGGTATCAGATCCAAGACCAGACTAACCGCCAATGTTTTAAAACACGCAAAGCACTTAGTTGCAATTGGCTGTTTTTGTATCGGTACCAACCAAGTTGATTTAGAATATGCGGCAAAGAGTGGTATTGCAGTTTTCAATTCTCCATTCTCAAATTCAAGATCTGTTGCTGAATTAACAATTGCCGAAATTATTGCATTATCCAGAGAATTAGGTGATAGAAATATTGAACTACATAATGGTTACTGGAACAAGAAATCAGCAAGATGTTGGGAAGTTAGAGGTAAAACTTTAGGTATCGTTGGTTACGGTCATATTGGTTCTCAATTATCAGTTTTGGCTGAATCTTTAGGTATGAATGTTTTATATTATGATGTTTTGATGATCATGTCATTAGGTAACTCAAAGCAAGTCTCATCTTTGGAAGAATTATTAAACAATTCCGATTTCATCTCTCTCCATGTTCCTGAAACTGCTGATACCAAGCAAATGATCTCAACCCCTCAATTAGCTGAAATGAAGGATGGTTCTTATTTAATCAACAATTCAAGAGGTACCGTTGTTGATCTTCCAGCTTTAATTGATGCTTTAAAGATTGGTAAATTAGCAGGTGCTTGTATCGATGTCTTCCCTAAGGAACCAAGAGCAAATGGTCCTCATTTCAACGGTGATGAATTATTACCATTCATTGATGAAATAAAAACTTTAAAGAACGTTATCTTATCTCCTCATATTGGTGGTTCAACTGAAGAAGCTCAATCTGCTATTGGTATTGAAGTTGGTACCGTTTTAACTAAATACTTAAATGAAGGTGCTTCAACTGGTGCAGTGAACTTCCCAGAAGTTTCATTAAGAGCTTTAGATTTAGATGAAGATAATGTTTGTAGAATCTTATACATCCATCAAAATGTTCCTGGTGTTTTAAAGACTGTCAATCAAATATTATCAGATTATAACATTCAAAAGCAATTCTCTGATTCAAGAGGTGATATTGCGTACTTAATGGCTGATGTTTCTGGTGTCAACCATGATGATATTAAGAATTTATCAAGTGAATTAGAAGCAACTCCATTCAACATCTCAACTAGATTATTATATTAAATTTACTAGACGTTTGATTTAATCTAAAAAATAAAACATTTTGATACATCATATACAATTATTAATGTATTCAACACATCTGTACAATGATATCTTTTTATGCTTTTAATGTCTTTTTCTTGTCTTTACCCTTATATCTTTTTTTTTTTTTGTCTAACTTGGGGTTTTTCCTTTTATTTTTATTTTATAGCTTTTTCTTGGGAACAATTTCAACATACTGTTCTTTTATAAACTTACATAAAGAAATCCAAAACTAATTATTAGAATTATAATATGTAATGTATGTATTCTATTTCACTCTTTTTTATTATGTAAAATAGTTGTTAATTGTGGAAAAAAAAAAAAAAAAAAAGAAAAAGAAAGAAAAAAAAGAGAAAATCAAGAATTCATAGTTTGCGCGTACTAAAGGTAAAGTCGACTTTCGGTGGCAAAAAAAGGAATCGTTTTGATTCTATGAACTGCTTCACATTACACACAATTGACAATTTATATCTTCTTTCTTTAAAAGCATCTGATAATAAACTATTTCCAATTCATGTCTGTTATCACATCTGCTGCTCCTTATTTATCGTTACTGGATGAGCAAGATTCATCATTGAAGGTATATGCATTAAAATCATTAAATCAAAAAGTTGATCAATTATGGTCTGAAATTGCAAATAGAATTACTGATATTGAACAACTATTTGAAGATAACCAATTCACCCATAGAGAACTTGCTGCATTATTAGCTTCTAAAGTTTATTATAATTTGGGTGATTATGATTCAGCTGTCAGATATTCTCTTTTAGCTGGTAAAACTTTCAATACTGATGAAGATTCCGAATTTGTTGAAACCATCGTTTCTAAATGTATCGAATCTTACATTAAATTATCACAAGCCAAATATACTGATTCTTCAATTGTTATTGATGATCAATTGACTTCTATTTTTGAGACAATGTTACATAAATGTGTTCAAGATAATGAAATTAAATTAGCTTTAGGTATCTCATTAGAGAGTTATCGTATTGATATTATTAAGAACATCATTAACTCTCAAATTGAATCAAAAGTTTCATCTGATATAATTATGTCTTTAAGTAGTTATATTTTAACATGTTCAACAACTGTTATTAATGATGTTAATTTTAAAAATGAAGTTTTGAATACTTTAATCAATGTTGTATCAAATTTTGAAAATCCTGACTACTTCCTGGTTACTAAGATCATTGTACAATTAAACAATGCTTCATATGCACATCGTGTTTTCAAACAGTTATTAAGCACCAATGATAATGTCTCAATGGCTTACCAAATTGCTTTTGATTTAGTAGGTATTGCAAGTCAAGAATTATTAACTTTAACTTCCAAATATATTGAATCTGATAAACAAATTGACCAATCATTATCATCTGTAATAAGATTAAAGAAAATTTTATCTGGCGTTCCAACATGTGATTTAGATTTAACTTTCCTTTGTGAAAATCGTAATGTTGATATTGCAATATTAAATAATTCAAAGAAAGCATTAGATGGTAGAAACTCACTATATCACTCAGCAATAACATTTGCAAATGCTTTCACTCATGCAGGTACAACTGATGATTCATTTTTTAGATCTAATTTAGAATGGTTGGGTAAGGCAAATCATTGGTCTAAATTTTCAGCTACTGCAGCATTTGGTGTAATTCACAAGGGTAATTTATCTCATGGGCGTACAATTTTAGAACCTTATTTACCAGGACGCACAACCAATGCACATACCAACGGTGGCTCATTATACGGATTGGGTTTAGTTTATGCTGGTCAACATAGTCAAACTTTAGATTATTTGCGTGAAATTCTACAAACTAATTCCGCAACTGTTGAAAATAAAGATAGTGATATTATTCTTCATGGTGCATGTTTGGGTATTGGCTTATCAGCAATGGGACTTGCTGATATGGAATTATATAATGAACTTAATGCTGTTTTATATGCAGATTCGGCAGTCTCTGGCCAAGCAGCTGCATTAGCAATGGGTTTAGTCATGCTAGGTACTGGCAATGAAGAAGCGATTAATGATATGTTCACTTACGCACAAGAAACTCAACACGAAACCATTATTAGAAGTTTAGCTGTTGGTATTGCATTAGTTTGTTTTGGTATTGAAAACAAAGCAGATGATATTATCAGTAAAATGTTAGAACATAAAGATTCTATTTTACGTTATGGTGCATGTTATACTATTGGTTTAGCTTATTGTGGTACATCAAATAAAACTGCTATTAAGCGACTATTACATGTTGCTGTCTCTGATTCTAATGATAATGTCAGAAGAGTGGCTGTTATGTGTTTAGGTTTTATTTTATTACGTGAGTATAGTAAAGTTCCAACAGTCGTTGAATTATTATCACAATCCCACAATCCATACGTTCGTTATGGTTCTGCAATGGCATTAGGTATTTCATGTTCTGGCCGTGGTTTGAAGAGTGCATTAGATGTTCTAGAACCATTATCAACAGATTCCGTCGACTTTGTTAGACAAGGTGCAACATTAGCAAAGTCAATGATTTTAATTCAACAAAATGAAAAAACATATCCAAAGGTTACTGAATTTAGGGAAAAACTTGCATCAAGTATTAGCAATAAACATGAAGAAGCATTAGCTAAATTCGGTTCTGCTTTAGCACAGGGTATTATTGATGCAGGTGGTAGAAATACAACCATCCAATTAGAAAATACACAAACTAATACTCTAAACATGAAGGCGATTGTCGGCTTGACAATTTTCACTCAATATTGGTACTGGCATCCATTAGCACATTTCTTATGTCTTTCATTTACCCCAACTTCAGTTATTGGTATTACTGAAAACTTAAAAATTCCAACTATGAAGATTAATTGTCATTCAAATAAAGACTTTTTCGGATATCCACCAAAGACTGAAGTACAGACAGAAAAGCAAGCTGAAAAAATTGCAACCGCAGTTCTTTCAACTACACACAGAGCAAGGAATAGGGCTGCAAAAAAAGAAAAGGTATCCGTTAAGGATGATAAAATGGATGTTGATGAAGTTACCAAGGATGATTCAGATAAGGAAAAGTTACAAGAAACTGAAACTGGTGTTGCAAGTGAAGAATTCCAAGATAATCAATATCAGTCATTATATGTTAAAGAACCATATGAAATTGATAACATGACTAGAGTTTTACCAGCACAACTAAAATATGTTACATTCCCTAAAAATTCAAGATTTTCACCTCTTAAAAAGTTCAGACCAATTTGTAGCATAGTTGTCTTGAAAGATAATGAGCCAGAAAAACCGATGGAAAAGATTAAAACTTTAAGAGAAAAGAATATCAAGGAAGCACCATTGCCACGCCCATTTACCCTTAGTGCAGATTTAGATAGGCTGGAAGAACTTGACTAATTCTTCTATATTTTGTTTTGTGTATAAATCTTTTATAAAAGGAATAAATCTACTGTTAATTGTTTACTATATATACTACGTCTATCTTTTCATTTTGAATTATTGTTTATTCGTTTTATATGGTTACAAAAATTATGATAATATACAAAGACTACTTTTTAAATCTATCAAAGGCACTTTGAAGTTCATCTTTCTTTCTTTGTATATTATTCTCAAGTTCTGCTTTTTGACGCCTTAGTTCCTTTTCTCTTTCTAGTGCCTTTTCAACACGTACGGAACGTTCAGTAACCATATTTTTTCTTTGTTTTCTCTTGAATGTACGTAATGCAGAATTCTTTGCACTAACATCGGGCCTAACATATCTTTCAATATCAGCCTTATCCTGCTTAGATTCCCTTTCTTGTTCCTCCTTCTCACTTTGTTCCCTTGCAGTTAATCTTTCTTGTGGCTTTCTACGATCAACAGTACCAATGACATTTGGATCTAATGAAATCATATCTGGTTTCAATTTATTCATTAACATTCTGACTTCTGTTTCTCTTCTCATTTTCTTTGTTTCATATGGATTAATTTCTAATGCATCAAAATTGGACTCACCAGCACCAGGTACAATCAATGATGAAAATCCTTTATTATGACCAACACCAAGAATATCCTCAAATGGAACGAACTTTGTTTTTTGAATTTGGGAACCTGGAATTAAATGATCAATATATGGATTTTTTTGATGCGTTTTAAAACAGTCTTTCCAAACAGTGACATGAGGACCCCAGCCAATAGATATCAATCCTGTATCTGAAATATCAATTGAATTACCTTGTGTTGGTGTGGAGTAACTATCAAGTTCTTCAAATTTACGAATATCCCATATTTTCAGTGTTTTATCAGCACCTAATGCAGCCATATATCTACCATCTCTATTAACAGCTATTGAACGTACCGGACCATGACACACTTGTAACTTAACTAAAGGTGAAGACATACTTGGTGCCCATAATGTAACTTGACCATTTGAATGACCTGCGTGAATAACCGCATTCCAAGGATTTTGTTTTAATGAGGTAGTTGGACCTAATTTTGTTCTAAGTTGAGAAACTAGCTCTCCTGTTGAAATATCATGGTATTTAATCCAGCCAGATTTACCAGCAGAAACTAATAAATAATGATATGGTAAAAATTCAAGTTCTGTTGGGTCCAAATGTTGTGATAATTTATGAATTTCCGTACCTTCATGATCATATATGAAAACGTATTTCTTTTGTGCAACTGCAAACATTTGATTATTTTGCAAATATTTAACTGCATTTGCAGTCTCATTCAAATGTAATTCTGTATGTAACTGTCCTAAACGCCAATCAAAAGATGCAATGTGTCCTTTTTTACCACATATAAGCAAATCACGTCCATTACGTGAATAATCAATTGTGTAAGGTCCAAAATCATTTAACTTGAGTTCAAATCTTTTATTCGCAGTAGCCACATCAACATGTTTAACAATTTCATCTTGTTTGAAACGCCATGTTTTTTCCATACCTTCAGCTTCAATAAAACCTTGTTCTTCAGTTAATAGAATTTCAGCTCTTTCAGCATCTTCACGAGCTTCTTCAAAATCTTCATCCATTTGTTTTAAATGTTTTTGTCTCCTTCTTTCAGAGTTGGACAATCTATTTCCATCATTTTTTTTGTTAGTAATGCTCATAATATAGATATGTATATATTAAGGTTGCCTTAGTGTTGAATATTTGAAAGTATTATAATCAAAAAAAAAAATCTTTAACTCAAAAAAATATTTCACATTCATGATGAAAAAAAAAAAATGAAAAAAATGAAAAAAAGAGAAAATCGAAAAAAATAATTTCCCAAGTTGGAATAAAAGGGAGCAATTCCGTAAGGAACTTAAAAACTGAGGAATTGCCCTAATACCTTTCTTTGAATGATATTTAGGTTATTCAATTATAATTTGAGTTTTTAAAAATAAATTCAATTGATAGAAATGACCTATTATAATGATTACTTAGATACTGAAGATGAAAACGTTATCTTTATTGACAGTAGCGTCGACTCTGATATCGATTCACCGGTAGTATCACCTGAAATCAATGATGATTGTGTAGTTGATCTTTTAAGAAGTAATACACCATTGGAAGAAAGTAATACGTATAACAATAAATATAGCTTTAAAGGCCTTTTTAGATCATTATCTTTTAGGGGTAAAAATAAAAGGAACGGTTTTGCTATGTCCGAAAAGGCAAGAATAGATGACGATAACGAAACATACTTTGAATTCGATCCAAAAGATTCTGATTTTAAAACTCGAGACAAGCAAACAATAAATGATGTTGAGCCATTGATCGAAAATGTGTCACAATCATTGCAATTTTATGATAATTCCAAACCAATGCAATATTTATTAGAGAATGAAGATGATCCATTAGGTGACCAAGGTGTATATGATACTTGTCCAAATAGCGATAAAATACCTATCAGTTCAGATTTGTCTGATCAAAATATAGATCAAAATATAGGTCAAAATATAGATCAAAATATAGATCAAGAGCAAGATCAAGATCAAGAAACTGAAACTAAAACTGACTCTGAATCACCCACTTTAAAGAATTCATTATCAAGAAGGTTGTCATTTTTTTCTAAAAGACCAAAATCTACACCATCAGAATCTACCAAATCTCAACCACCAATTAAATCAACACCATTCGATGTAAATGAAATCTACAAAGACTTTGAATATACTACTTTTTTATCCCAATGGAGACTTCCAAGCTATACGCTACCTCATTTAATTCCAAATTTTAAGCCATCAGATTTTGAAACTAAAAGCAAAAATAAAAACTCAATTTATTTATTTTTAGAAGATTTGAACCACGACAATACAAATAGGAATTTGCAAATAAAAAGGGAGCAAAGGAAAAATATTGAAAACTTTTTTTATTATCCGTTGACAAAATCTCTAATTGAAAAATATTTTGCAGAAAATTTTGACCATGAAAAGAATAATAAAAAAATGTTTTTGAACTCATCAGAATCAATCGGATCAACTTCTACTTCAAAAATGAAGAATGAAAAAATCAATGAGCCTGAACTAAGATCAACTAGAAGAGTTTTCAACTTTTCAAACATGCTGAATGTTTATAATGAAAACAAAATAAATAACAGCATAGTATATGGTCTTTCAAGTTATGATGTTAAATTCTCCCAACTTCTTCACTCAAATGAGATTTCTGTATTAATGACTTTACAAACAAAAAAAAAATTAAGCAATCTGCTGACATTATGGAATGTATGGGTTGTTGAAAATAATAAATTTGGATCTAAAAAAATTAAAGGGAAAGTTGCTACAACAGTTTATAACATATATGATTTGCATAAGGTTCAAACTAATTACGATATTATTGATTATTATGTTAATCACTTGAGAAAAACCATTTATGTTTTAAAAGAAGATGAAAAACCAATATTTCATGGTAAAATAAAAACAAAAAAGTATGGAGAATATGTTTTTATCATTCCACTAAAACATGCAAATGCTGTTTGGAATGCAACAACATTACTACTTTTTACAGAAAAACTTATTATAAATATTTCTCAGTATACAGTCATTGGAATTGGATGGAGAGGGTTCACATATAAAGAAGAATTTGGCTATCATTTGACACTTATAGTAAATGACAGAGTTGATTTTGACATAAAGAAAATAAACGTATTTTTGTCTGAGTTTAAGGCATTAATTCCAGAAAGTTTGAAACAATATTTTGAAAAATGTAAAACATTATACCCAGGTCAGAGAGAAATATCAATCATTGAGATTGTGTAATTTTCACAACCATTGTTGTGTTGCGACAATATATAGATATCTGTAAAGAAAGCTGTACTTCGAGTTAAACTGTAGTCTGAATTCTTGTTCATTAAAAAACCAATTTGGAAAATCGAACGCAGTTAATATTTTTCAAAAAATTTACACGCTTATCATGTTGCGCTTACTATTTTAGGCAATATGTAAACAATCCCTCCTCTACCGTGGAGTTACACTGTTCCAAAAAGGCTAGGTCGAAAGGTTGGCACAAAAGTTTATACATAGAAGTTTAACTACATATCTGTTATTCAAAAGTGATATCATTGCAAAACAACATAGAATTGGTTTGACTTTGATCATTACTTTTTTGTCTGTGAGCCATCATAAGTATCGTTATTGTTTGAGCACGATAATGTGTGATTCGTTACATTTGACCATCTGGAAAAAAATGGCAATACCTGTCACATTGATGATAACCACAGGATCGCTGGGAATTGTGATATATACGAAACAAAAAAGTTTAGATATACCTTTACTCTTGTTTATAATTTTTGAGTTAACTGGAGCAATTGGATCAGTTTGTTCAATAATAAGAATCAGTTTATGTAAGATCATCAATGTTATTTCAAGCATAATAACTCTTGCATGCATTGTTTGCACAACAACTTTGGGGGTATATTGGATTGATAATATAATATTACAAGATATAATATATCAATCTTTATATTTAAGACAATTGGTATTGTCATTTATTACATTATTCATAGTCTCCTTATTATTCAAAACACTAATAATACTTCAAATTTGGAACAATCTTTTCCAAAATCACAAAGGACCAAAACATCAAGATATTGAATCAAATAGCTTAGATCTGGAAAAATTTTCTACAGAAACACCATCTTCAGTTGGGCAGCCTTATAAGTCATATATCCATAAATTAAAAGATTCTATTCAACACTTTCTTCAAAACACAAAAAATCAAAGCCCAAATGAAATACAAGACAATGGTGATAAGATCAACAAAATTAATAATTATGATTTAAATAAAATTTATTCTTATAGCAATAAACCTATGATCAACGGTTTAGCAAAGAGTAAAAGCAGAAGTGATACAATTGACACAAGTGACATTGCCAATTCAACACCTAACTTAATGTTTCAAAACATAACAATACCAAAATTTGAAAAATCACAAATATTGGAATCAAAAAATGGTCTGTTTTTGAAATCCACATCTCCAACACACAATGATCTAAACAACATTTGTGCTCACACTTCAAAAGAGAGTCTTAGTAATATATCAAAATCGAGTATTCTCAAACACCCAAATTTTGAATTTCCATTAAAACCGCATCTAAGTTCACCTTTTCAGTTTTCACAAAAAAATTTCAACGGAGTAGAAGCAGCAGATAGTGATAACGAAGAAAACGAAGAAGATCATTCATATAATGACAATACAATTCAATTATTAAATATTTCACAGCCACTAACATCAAATAGGTTTATAGAGGATACAAAAAAAGATGCGAGAAATATTCGTAACATATCACCTGCACTATGGAATAAATCAAGACAAAATTTCAATAAAGATAATGATGTTGTCGACAAAAATTCAGATTCAATTGAAATATCTAATATTAATCCTGCTAGTTTAAAATTTGCACATGACGATTTTGATATTCAAACATTATCAACAAACTCAAGCAATTTTCTTGTTGATGAATTAAGAAAAGAAATCCAAGAAAATGGTAATCATAAAGTGCATGTTCAACAATCATTACCAAATTTAAGGGCAAATAATAGGCATGCATTAAACAGTAGTAAAGGATCAATTTCAAAAGTTCTCAAAAATTCATTCTCCACATCAAATTTGAATTTAACCATGTCAACTTCGAAGGGACGACTAACTTCAAAATCACTTGATATAAACCATCAAAAATCAACATCCTTATCAACAATTCAAACATCGAAATCAAAAAACACAAGACCATTGAAGAAATTCATGCATTTAAATAACTCAAGTATATCGACAGATATTAATAAACCTGGAACACCTGTTCTTGGACAAACTCAAGATTTTGATTTGAATTTGATGAATTCCATACATCATTCGCCGAAAAAGAAATCGCCGAGTCGATCAATAAATAGAAATAAAACATATTCAATGTCAACAATTCCACAGAGTGATATTTTTGATCACTTAGAAGATGGTTTGAGTGAGCAAAATGAAAGTAAATTACAATCATTACTGACTAAAGGTAAAACTTTGTCATCAAACAATTTGAATTATATTAATGATATTGTTGATCAAGTTATTGTTCCGAATGTTAAAAAAACCGCACGAGTCTTCAGCGGAACCGATAAATCAACAGTATCAAACAATTCCGTTCCAAGTGGCTATTATGGTGAATACGACAAGGAAAAGTGGAGAACATTTAAAAAAGTTAACTTAGATGAATCAACATCTGCTGAAATAGGCGATGTCACACATTTGTCTAATTTTACAATGTCACAGGCTGTATGAAAATTAAAATAATACACAACTTTCTGTGTAATTTGACAATCTTTTCTATATAATTTAAACAATTCTATACATATGAATAAATAATTTAATATCATTAATTTAATAGTGATTCTTTCAAAAATTCAAGTTCTTCCGTGAGTTGATTAATTGTGATTTCACCATCAACAGTCCTAACTTTCATTGCCAAGTACTTTGGATGGGTAAGTAAATACGTTAATGCATTAACAAAAACCTTTCTTTCTTGAATATTGTCTAAACCAGGAACTAATTTAACATTTTCGACATCTTTCCCTAACTGCGAACTAACATAATTATAACAATCTAAACCATTTAACAACTTTGCAAATAAAACTAATTGCTCAGTTTCTTCGATTATTGAAGGGCTTATTAAACTATCAGTTTCTAACCATGCTTGAATTGTATATTTGAATTGCTTTTTGAATGTTAATGCAAATTTACAAATCAAGAATATGATATTATCACCGAATTGTGCTGACAATGTTAAAATAATTGGTAAAATTCTCTTGACCCATAATTTATGTAATCTCACGATTATTAGATTATTTGAATATGGTGAAATATTCCCCTTTTGAATAATTAATGCAATTGGTGATTCTGTTAACAAATTAAAAATACCTTCATGTATTAATTTTTCCGACATACTTTTCCTCTGAATAAATTCGTAAATGAAAGATATGGAATACTCCATAAAAATTTCCTCATTATCAATTTTAACTAAGTGTGATGATGTTAACATTTGTGCAATTGCTCTATATGCCCCTGAACTTATTAAAATGTCTGCAATATCTGAATCTAATTTTGAGTTCAAGTTTAGTTTGAAAAAATCTTGAACTAACGTTAGAATTATCAAAATATCATCAATTTGTTTATTAATCAAAGCTGAAGTTGAAAAATCTTGGTTATAAACTGAAAGCGCTTGATTTCTCACACTGTTAAATAAAATATTAATTGATCGACATATTATATTTCTGAAAACTTCAACTAATGTGGATGAATACTCAGAAACAAATTCAGTAGTTTTAATCATAGAAATCGACACAAGTAGTATCCTTAAAAATGGTTTATAATATTCAACATTCAAACTTGTTAATCCTTGAACTAGGTTCACCTCTCTCAGCTCTAATAATGTCAGTGTAGATGTGATAATAGAAATCAATGTTGAGTCTTCAACAGATTTGGTCGATTTAGAAACAGTTAAAACAATCAAAAAAGATAATTCAATTCTAGCTTTATAAACTTGATCATAAACATCACTCGATACGCCTTCTTCAAAGTTAGTTTTCAAAAGTGATGATGCCAGTAAACAATACTCTGTATTAACTTCTTTAGGATTGAGATTACAATAACAAGTAATTAATCCACCAAATGATTTTGCAAGATGAATTTGTGCCTCAAGTAGTTTAATTTCTGTTTGTTCAAGTAATAAGTGAGTTTGAAGTTTTTCAAAATCTGGTGAATCTGCAGAGAATAGAGATTTCAAAAGTTCAAAATTATAAGTATCATCAGTTACACTAATAAACTTATTTGATTTCAAAAATTGACTAGCCTTTAATTTACCATTAAATATTAATTTCATATCATCATCGATTTGCTTTAGCAAAGAACTATCCTTGTGCTTCATCTTAAACTTGAATTGTAAAGATAGTATGAATTTGTCAGCATTTAACAATTTGAATATCTTTTCTTCACATAATTTATTTTTACCGTGTGATACAAACAGGTATAAAGATATGATTTCAACTGATTTTGCAATGATTTCTATTTCCCAAATACTCAAATCATTAATATTCCTATCGTTGTTAAATTCAATAATTTCCAAGATCTTTTCAATGAAACCAATATCTTCATTGTCTGCACATAAATTCATCCACACGCCAACACATAATGACAATGTAGTTAACAGATTATAAGTGTATTCTGAATCATAATCCGAGATATCAATAATTGATTTTTTTAGCAGTTTATAAATAGACATATTGTTCAAAGTAAAAGATAAAGATTTTTCATTTTGAATGTTATTACCTGTTATTAAAAATAACGACAAACCTTTTTGATTGTTTTCCAAAACCGAAGAGATGAATTTAAATGACGAGATTTTCAGCTTGTTTGAAAAAACCAATGATTTATCAGAAATACCAAAATGTAAATTGTTGAGTAATATTTGTGAATATGAATCATTCAAATGTGTTAACATTGAAGGTGGATTTTCAATTGGGTTAGATTGTACTAACTGAGTCAATAAGTTTAAGATTATGATTTTATATTCACTATTTAATAAATATGAATCAATCAAACTCTTTAAGCTAGAATATAATTGTTTTTCAAGTGTTGAGATTAATTTGGAGTTGATAGACGAACGTAATTTAATTAGATTGATTGAAAAATTGGATGAGTTAATTATCCATTCATTGTATGAAAGTCCCGATTTGTTTAATTTCTTCAGCCCCAAACTTGAATTTGATAGGTATTTGATTGTTGATAATAATGGACTAACAGATCTCGTATCATCTATATCTAGAATTAAAAATCTATTTACGATTCTTTTAAAACTGGACTGGAACACCGATAGTAACGATTCTCTATTTTTATCGTCATGTATATTAACTTCAAATTTGATGATTTTATTTAAGAATAAAATAATTAAATTGCCAATTTCAAATTTTTCAAATTCATCAACATATTTCCAATTGAAGAAGTTTTCAAAAACTTGAAGTTTGAAAATTGTAAAATATTCAATAACTTGTGATTTCAAGTTGATGTTTATATTATCATTGAAAATTAATGCAGAGTCAATTAGTTCATTACCTAATTTCAACAACAATCTAAGAAATTGAAAATTGCCCTTAATAATTTCAACTTTATCTAGAATATCTAATGAATACCCACCATTTGATTTGAAACTTAATAAATCTGACTTGTAAATATATGACCAAATTCTAAATGCAAACCCCTTTCTACATAATGTGATAAATAATGATAAACAGTGACATGATAATTCGGGGTCTTTAAGTAACAATGCTTGATCAAAAATTCTGAAAATAATATCGATTATATCGTGCTTTTCGATATTTATAAATGCATCCATTGAATTAAATATTAATTGTATAACTCGTTCATCTAAATCTTTAAGGATATCGTTCAATGTCTTTAGGATAACTTTTCTTGTGCTATCTCTTTCTTTATCAGGTACTGCAATTTTATGAAATAGATTTTTCAAGATTCTACCTAATAATGACCATCCATTATATTCATAAATGAACAAAACAAGGGTTTGGTTATGTCCACTCGAAATAATTTGTGCTTTTGAATTTTTCTTCATTAATAACGACAATTCATTTTTTGATTCAAAAGGCAATGGAATTTGGAAATCGTTAGTTAGTGAAACTAGTTCAGGTTGCTGATCATCAATCATATAGACGTCATTAAAACTAGTGCTTTCAACATTTGTCATAAATGTTGGTAATGATCGTAGTTCTTCAACAGCTAAATTTGAATTAATTGAAATTAATTCTAAATATTGCATAATTGACATTGGCATTTTAGCCTTTAATAAAATCAATAACTCATTCGTATTTTCTAAACTGAAGAATTTCTCAATTATTTTATTCGAGGAATTTCTGATAATAAATGAAATTGTACTAACCAATTCATAAGTTGGTTCAATATATGGCATGAACGAAATTACAAATGAACCTAAAATACTTTGAAAATTTGGATCATATGAAACAATATTAGCACATTTATTTAACGATTCACAAAACCCCAACGCTAATGCTTGTTCAACAAATGATAAGTATAGTGTTTCAATATTCTTCAAAGAACTATCGTTTAGTGTATCGATGTAAGATTGATACTCTTTGTTATCTTTGTTAATCTCTAAAATTGTATGTTGTCTATGTAAGATGATCGACCAAGCATATAATACAATTGGATTCGAGCTTGTGTTCAATAAATGATTTGTAATTTCAATTAAATTTGATGGTTCAGCCATAAATGAAGATTTATTATCAATGGAACCAAAATTGAAATCTAAATCGAGGAATAAAAGTGTAATCGAGGTAGATAAACTTTCTACTGTTAAGTTGATTTCCTTTGATAATGAAATTGTTAAAAAAAATTTAGTATCTTCGATCAGCTTAAACCATAATACAACGGATTTAGTCATGAATCCTTTTTCTGATTTAATGATAATATAAATGAAATAATTTAGAATGGACACTAATAAACGATCTAAATTATTTGATACTAGAAGATCAATTTCTATATTTGAAGGGGATAATTTAGATTTCAATTGGTTAATGTACTTTATATTTTCAATTAATTGTTCAATTATATTAAATCCATTTGAAAGAATTGAACTTTTTAATTTTTCGAAAACTGGATCAGCAGAATTCACGATTTTTAAAGAAGCTTCAAAACATAATGATTGTTGTTGTAAAACAATTGATAAATAATATGACAATAGTTTTGAACTTGGTAAGTCAGTTGAGATTTTTTTTGAATATAAATCAATAAGCTTTGAAATTTTAGTTGGATCTGAAGCTAGTTTTTTTGATATGAAATCAACATAATCATTACTTTCCGATTGTTTAGTTAATGCAGTCGATGATGAATCAGTCAATGGTGATTCTTCTGACAAGTATGGGATTTTACCGGATGCTAAAACATATTTAAATGAGTCAATGATCTCAGATATATTTAAAACAATGTCATTATTCTCATTATTAGATATACTATTATTTTGACTATTATTTAACACAGATAGAATTCCGTCAAATATTAGTGTAGAAGATGAATCTTTATTTTCTAATTTCTTCATTAATGCTATATGTATATAAGAAAGAAATTGATTGCTAAATTATATACAAGATTTACAAAAGTTCACAGGTATTTTTAATACATCAACACTTGAAAAAAAACGAAATGGCAAAACAAAGCTAAAATGAAAATAAAAAAAAAAATAAAACAACACATCCGTGCACCACCCATTTCATCTAGTATTGTTTAGTGCTGTATAGTCTAAGGGCATACCAGAGGTATTACTAAGAATAGTAGTAGATTTCGTTGGCTTCAGCAGGAAGATGTTGGTCTACAACGGTAGACTTAGATGAATTATCTGGAAATTGTTCATTCCGATAACCTGGACTATTTTCAAGTGTAGAATTAACAGTATTTGGGACATTTTCACCCTGTTTATGACCATTTACCAATAATTTCCAATTATTATGACACTCTTCGATGACTTGAATTGCCATTTCTTTATTTTGCCATTTTCCATTAAATTCAAATTGATTTTCTGGTTTATTCATTGGCAATTTGTAATTTTTAAACCATTTTGTTAAATTAGGAAGTAATGATGGCATATAGGTATCGATATCTTGAATATCATTTAATTTAGGGGCCAGATTATCCATTGCATTGATACCTATCAATTTCCAATCTAATTCACCATCATCTATCATTGCTAAACATCCTAGAATTTTAACTTGTTTGAGACTACCAATTGTGGTATTTTCACAGCTACTACTGATTTCACAAATATCTAATGGATCATTATCACCAAAATAAGTATTATCATTTATATCTACTCCGAATGATGGATCTTCCCATGTTTGTGGCAAAGCACCATAATTACAAGGATATCCATGATATGGGAAGATATTATTAATGAATCTTAAATGACCCTTTTTCGTATCTTGGACAATTGGGTTGAATGGTAATTCCTTAGATATTTCGAATTTTCCTTGTTCGTATCTTGGAATTTCAGTAATCATGTTAACTGTACCGTTGAGTTTATCGAAATTTAATGGTACGTCATGGAAGAATGAAATTGGCGAAGGGGAAGATGCATTTTGTGATATTGCGTATGTTTTGAATTCACTGGTGTACTTTCCATTTGTTTTCAATGTCGAGAATGATCTAGTAAGTTGTTTAAGCATTGTATTTGTTTGGATTGAGTTATTATAAAAAAAGAAAAAAATGCAGGCTACAGTAGGTTTTTCATTCAATACTTTGAAAAATAATTACAATGTTCTCGAAATTTAAACGATTAGAAAGTGATATTAACGATTATATATGTAGAAGAAGTAAAGATTTATTTTTATAGTATACATTTATCCAAAGAAAAGCAAAAACCGGCGAATGATAAAATGATTGATTGATTGATTGTTTGTTTGTGTGTGTGTGTGTATGTGTAATATTAGCGTCTATTCATCGTCATCATCGATTAAATTCCAGCCATCTTTTGAAACGATATATGGAATTGAAGATCCTAGCATACCTTCGAAATTTTCACCATTTTCGTTATCATTATCAATTTTCAAAAAATAGTTTGAATTTAACAAAGAATTTTTAGGATTAAATGGTAGTCCGTACATTGAATGGAATTTGTTAATACAAAATTCAGCACTTAATTTTTTGGATTTTGCCTTGGATAATCTATTTGATATGTGTTTCCATTTATGGATTTCTGCTAATGATAGGATATTTTTCAAGACAATTATATCTTCTTCAGTAAACTGAGAAATGTTTACGTCTGGGTTTGCTGGTATATATTCTTCATTTGAGATTGATGATCGAGGTGCTTTCAAGATTTGTTTTTGTGCTTTTGCTTTCGGAATTGAAGGTTTTGAGATTCTCGAAGAAGAAATAGTAGATGGCTTTTTACTGTCCAGTTTTGTCTTTAACTTGAGCTTCTCATCATCATTGAGATTTACCGTTGTTGAAGAAGTATTGCTATTATTATATGAATTTAACGAGTTCGGGCTCAAAGACGAAGAAGTGGAAGAAGATGGTGAGATGTTGTTGACTGTAGAAAAGTTATTGATAGTTGGAACCGTGGTATTATTGGAAGGCAATCTTCCATTGATTACAAATTGAGAGAAATTGTTGTAGTCATGTTGATGCTGTGGAAAGTAGGAGTACTTTGAGTTGAAAAGGGCGTGTTGGTTGTAATTCAAGGTATTCAAAGGCATTTTTCGTAGGTGTCTGGGTATCACTCAGATGTGTTTACGAAAAGAAGAGATATTAAAGTACCGTTCCATGTTTTTTCTTTGACATCATGTGCAGTGTTTATAGGGGATGAAGCTACAAGTGGCCCGGTGCATTTTCCATCGTACGATTTGAACGGGTGAAACTGTTTTTATTTTTTTTCTCAGCGACATGTTTTTACAGCGTTTGGCCCAAATAGGCAGGTGGGTGGGTTATACAGTGGGTGTTATATGGGTTGTATGCTATATATCTTTCTTGGACAAGTTAGGCTTGGCCTTGGCCTTGGACTTGGACTTGGACTTGGACTTGGACTTGGACTTGGACGACTTGGACTTGGATTTGGAATCGAAAGACTTTTTGGTTTTTTTGGCCAGCTTCTTCTGTTTTTTAGCAAGTCTTTTCAACTTCTTGTCTTTCTTTTCTTTCTTACGGCGTTTTCTGTCACTCCTATCGTCTTCATCGTCACTGCTATCAAAGAACACCAGCTGTTCACTTTGCACATGTACATTTTCAGACTCTCGTTTTACACCTCTCTGTACTAATCGATTACCGGCTTGATCAACAGTACCCATCAATGTCTCACCTTTAATAAACATCTGATATAGTGGTGATTTTTTCTTCAATTCTTCACGTTCTAGCTTTTCTTTTTCGGCCACATTAATGGATATACCACCACCTTTTGAGTCAACATTCAGTGTTTTCAATTGGCCATCAAATATTGTCTCCCACCATGTAGTTGTATCTTTGGATTCACATCCTATACCTTTTAGATCAAATTTATGAGATACTAAGAGAGGCCTAGCTAGTCCACCTTTTTGCAACGGCTGTCCCTTTGTCCATCCATATGATTCAAGATATTTAGTTGTATCCATAGTGGCTGTTTGTCTGGTGGAGCTCAATGGTGGACGTTGTATGAAAAGTTTCCAGCATGTATATTTTTTTTTTCAATTTTTTTTTTGCTTCATATTGATTTTTTTTTTCTTTTTTTTATTTTTTGTTCAACCGCGGTTTGCAGATTGATAAACAGAATAAGAGAAGGAGAAAGGTTATCAATATAACGGTCTGTATATCCCTCCCAGATCGGGTCACCATGGGAAACACATCATCTACATCTGGATCCAACAAGAAAATAAAAATCACTCCGCATGATCGTGCAATACTTGATTTGAAACTCCAACGTGACAAGCTAAACAAAACTAAGAAAAACATTGAGTCTATAATTACCAAAGAAACAAATATAGCTAAAGAACTAGTTCAACAGAATAAATTAGAACTTGCTAAACTAACACTACGTAAGAAAAAGAGACAGGAATCACTGTTGCTCAATTTGGAAAAGCAAAGTAATACATTGGAAGAATTAATCAATACTATTGAATTTAAACTTATTGAGAAGGACTTCATTTATGGCTTAGAACAAGGTACAAAAGTCTTGAATGAGTTGAATAACGAGATTAACATTGATAAAGTGGATTTGATCATGGATGAAAGCGAAGATGCAATAACGTACCAAAATGAGTTGAATAATAGATTAAGTGAATTACTAACGAATAATGAAGAAATTGAAGTTGATCATGAACTAGAACAGTTGGAAATTGAAATGGGACTGAAGAAAGTGGAAAATGTGGATATCACAAAGATCGACTTGCCTGACGTACCTAAGAAAATGGATCTGCCGGAGGCACCAAAGACCAAAATATCGGATGATGGGATACCAGAAGAGGCAAAATCTAGTGATAGGATACCACAATTGGCATAAATTATATAGACATTTAAACATGTAAACATAACGTTATAAACAGATGATATTATAAATCAAGATTATAAAGTGATTGGTTCGTCCAACCAATCCAAGAATTCCGGAGTAAAGTAAGAAATAATTAATCTTGCACCGGCTCTTAAGAAGCCATGGTGGGCTTCGAATGCCAACATTTTCAAATCAGCAATACCCTTTTCAGCCGCTGCATGTAACATTGCATATTCACCAGAGACATGATAACAACAAATTGGATAATTGTCGCAAATTCTTGAAGCATCTCTAACAATATCAAGGTAAAAAGTCGAAGGTTTAACAATAACACCATCAGTACCTTCATTCATATCTCTAATCAATGCTCTTCTAGCCAATCCTGCGCCGCCACTTGGTAATTGATAGCATTTTCTATCACCATGGGAAGGGCAAGAGCCGGCTGCATCTCTAAATGGACCATATAATGCACCACTGAATTTGGCGGCGTACGATAGAAGGAACACTTTATGACTTAAACCAGCATCAATCAAGCCTTGTTTGATGGCTCTGATTCTACCATCAATCATATCCGAAGGAGCAACAGAGTCAGCGCCCGCCTTGGCATAATTAACGGCAACTGCAGCAATTCTTTTAACTGATAATGCGGTATTAATTGATCCATCGTCGTATAAGATACCACAGTGTCCATGAGATGTGTATTCGCAGAGACAAACATCACACATAACGTATAGAGTTGGGAAGTTTTCCTTCAATGCTTTGATTGCTTGAATAACAGGACCATTGGGATCATCTGCTGGTGTGCCGACTGAGTCTTTAGAGGACTCGTGTAATAAGACACCGAATAAGATGACCGCAGTTAATCCTTTCTCAATTAATTTACCAATATACGGGATCAGTTTTTTCACACCGAATCTTTTAATGTTTGGTAGAGACGGGATGGGGGTTTCGTCTTCCGGATCATCGGAAATGAATAAGGGGAAAATGAACATGTTTTTTGCAAGCTGTCTTTCATGTTGCCAAGATCTTAGAAGGGGGTGGTTATAACCACCTTGTAATACGGAAGAGATTTCCGTTGAAGCAGAGTCCAAATATTCTGCGGTGTGCATGGTGGCGGGTGGTGAGTAAGAATAAGCTTATCGGCGGTATATATAAATGTATATATATATATATATATGTTTTTATGCTTATACATATATAAGCATATAATTTTACACATATGTACTTATTAATTAATTAATCAATTGCAGTTTCCCACTATGCAGCGCACAGTGACGAAAAAATGCATTGCACATACTTTACTATACGAGGGCGGAAAGAAGCGACTGGCCGCCCAGCTCCAAGATATCGAGCGTATTTCACCCGTTTGCTACCGTCTCTGGATATTCCGTCTAATAGCGACATTTTTACCACCAACGGCATTGGAGCCAAGAGCAGGAGTGATGTAGGGTGCGCAGGGCAAGTCGTAGTTGTCCCAGTAAGTGTTGTTTGGGGGATACAGCTCCTCCACCGGAAGACCGCCTTTGCCCTTGGCTAAGATGATTTGTAGGCCGTGTAGTTTGGTGTGGTCTACTGGCGTGTACAAGTTTATCAAACGGTTTTTGTGGTCGATCGAATGAACCACGCATAGGCCGTGGAACGTAGTAGGCAGTGTAGAAAGCGTTGACTGTGGAAGGGTGTTGATGCCGGACGTCGTCGATTTGGTTAGGTTCGGTACGTCGATGTCTGGGGGGAGTGTTAGAATGGCCATGTACTGTGCATCGAGAGGAGGTAGCGGGGTGTGGCACGGAGAATCATAGAGCGTGATTGCTGTGACGAAAGATAGTGAGAGTTGAAGAGGTGATTGCGAGAGGAGCGGAGAAAAGTTGTCATTTTGATGGAAATATGAAAGCAGTTTGAAAGTCCGGACAAGAGTGGTCGAAGATGGAGCGATGGGTGTGGAGGACGAGGACGAGGACGAGGACGAAGACGTTGCTGGCAGAGACAGGGTGGAGATGGGAGGCACTTTGATCAACAGGCCGTTGAATGTGGGGATGGAGAGGTTGTGGTGGGGGTGTGACAGCTGAACGATATGTGTTGGCTGCGCTACTTCCACGGTGTACGCCATGAGTTCATGTCCGTAGCCCTTGATCCACCCGGGCGGGTTGATCAGGGTGAGAAGGTTGGTGTCGGGCGAGGAAGCGTTGTCGCGCAGGAGGAGTTCATGCAGGGCCCTTTTGTAGTGGAGCGGCTGGACTGATGGTGAGTAGAAGCCTAGGTGGATGGATTTGGCCGGCGGCGGCGGCACCAATGGTGGGAAGGCGGTGCCCACGAGGGGGGTGTCGAGCGAGAAGCGCGAGAGCGTTCCTGGGAGGGTGAGCAGGGGCTGGCCGGGGTCGATGTCCACGATGGTGGTGGGCCGTGGTGGGGCGGCGGCGGTGAGCGCGCGGTTGTGCAGGAGCCGCAGGAAGGAGGATTTGCCTGAGTTTTGCGGGCCGAGCACGAGCACGCGTTTTGGGGCGGGCGGGGAGTCCGGGCGCAGGATGGCGTCGAACGCGGCGGCCCACGGCGCAGGAATGTGTGTTGGCGGGACGTTGGAGTGGAGGCCGGCGAGGATGTTGCGCAGCGGCGGGAAGAGCAGCGGGAGGTTGTCAAGCGGCGCCGGGCGCAGCGGCGAGACGGTGATTTCCACCGGCGCGGGCAGGAGCGGCGCCAGCGTGGGCAGCGGCGCCAGCAGGGAGTTTTTCACGATGAGTGTCTGGCCGGCGTGCAGGGCGGCGTTGTCGACGAGAAGGGCGCCGCGGCGCACGCAGAGCGAAAAGTGCGGGAGCGCGACGGTTGCAGGGCCGGACAGAGTGACGGTCGTGGGCACGGGGGGGCCTTTGTGGGCGAGCACGACGGCGCGCGGGGCGTCTGGCGGCGGCAGCGCGAGGGCAGAGAGGTCGAGCAGGGCGCAGGCGCCGTCGAGCGAGATGGGCAGGGGGACGGGGCCGGGCGACGGGTCCACGGTGGACAGCGGGGTGGCCCGTGGGGAGCCGTCGTCGTCGGAGCCGGAGGAGGAGGAGTCGTTGAGGGCGGCGAAGGCGCTGAGGCGAGACATGGAGGGCGGGGCGGGTCTTTGCTGCAGAGAGACGGTGTGTCGTTGTCCCTGGAGGTGTGTTGCTCCCTGGTGAAGAAGAGCCCCAGGCCTACGGCCCACAAAACGCACGCACAAGCGTCGCAGCCAATCAGAGGCCGCACTTTGCGCAGCGCCAAATCAAACCACCAGCAAAAAGAGAAAAAGAGAAAAACGCAACATGTCGTTTTCAACAACTGGAGTTCTCTCTACCAGCTTGTGCAACGTTATTTCTTACACTTCTGTTCACAACACAAACTACAATACCGCCATGTCCGACTACAAGTTACAAACCCCAGGTTTCGATGCAAGATTCCCTCAACAAAACCAAACCAAGCACTGTTTCCAATCCTACTTAGATTACCACAAATGTGTTGCGATCAAGGGTGAAGACTTTGCTCCATGTAAAGTCTTCTGGCAAACTTTCCAATCCCTGTGTCCTGGCGATTGGGTTCAAACCTGGGATGAACAAAGAGAAAACGGTACCTTCCCTGGTGATCTATCTATTGAAAAATTCAAATAGTGTGCTTTAGATGTGTCTTTCTCTCATACTTTCATTTCTTATTCTGACTCTTATTCTTATTCTTATACTATTACTATTCTATACTATCATTCCATATTACATCAATATATTATTTATTTATACATACGTTTAATATAAATTAAAAAAAAACAAAGAAAAAAAAAAGACAATAAAACAAAACAAAATAAGACGAAACAGATCAATGCAATACAATACAATGCAACGCAACGCAACGCAACACACCACACCACACCACACCACATCACATCACATCACAAAAAACACTCTTCTGTGACTTAACGGCTTTGGCCACTCCACCCTGCATTTATCAACTTTTGGAATTTGTTGACATTGCAAATTGATGATGTTGCACTCCTCTCAAACAAAATATAGCTATACATAACTGGTATATTAACAACCTTGTTCTTTAAAATCTCATCAATCACTTCTTTGTCATAAATTTCTCCGTCTGCAGCATCCCTTGTACTCTTCTTTTCCTTTTCAATAATTGTAAAATCAAGGTAATTGAATTGATGATAATTGAACTCTATAGTGTCAAAACTGGTTCCGTCAATGTCACTTTTATCTGCATCTTTTATTCCAGCAATCATTAAATTCTTACCTTCATCTCCTTCTTCTCTCTTTCCATCCACCGCTGTCATACCTTGCCCTCCAATCTGTTTTATCTTTTGTTTCATTATTTCAATTATAGTAATCATCTTTTGGATATTCTTATCAATGCCAATAATAATCACCTCTCTATCTTCTTCTTTCTCTCCGAAATACAAATATTTGAAAATAATATCCAGTTTTTTACTGATTTTAAAATTCTTTTTGAATTGTAAAACCAACACCTGTTTATTCTCCGAATTATAAAATTTCCCATCATTGTGATGCAATTCAAATGTCTTTGAAATATCAATATTTTGTGAATATTGTAGAACGCTTGGATCGTTAACATCGCCTTTGCTTTTCTGTCTTTTGTCTGGTTGTGTAGGTGTCCCTAAGGCATCACTTCTTCGTTTCATTCTTGTTATAGTCGATAAATAATTGATGATTTATCTTAGCAAAGCATCTCTTTTCGTTAACATCTCTAGAGATCCATATTTGCATTTTTCCTTTTTTTTTTTATTTTTCGATATTTTCATTTTTCACTTTTCACTTTTCACTTTTCACTAACTTATTTTTTATTTTTTATTCTTTATTTTGTTTATTTTTCATTTTTCATGTTTTTTTTCTTCAAAATCGCTTTGGTGTCTATTTCGATTTGGAACTTCAAATTATATCTATTGTAAACATGGTAATTCAACCACATTTGAAAAAAAATATCAAAAACTCATCATATCATCATCCCACAATGGCATTGATTGAATCTACTCAATCATTAAGATCCAGACAAGTCTTAAACTTGAAAAAAATGTTACATTTAAACAAAGATTTTGATAATGATCTAATCAATACAGACAACACCAACACAAATGATGAATTAATTTGGAAGATTTTAATACTTGATTCAAAATCAACATCTATCATTTCCTCTGTTTTAAGAGTCAATGATTTATTAGAGTATGGTATAACTATGCATGCATTAATAAATCAACGTAGATCTCAATTAGAAGATGTACCTGTAATCTATTTCATTCAACCAACTTTAGAAAATATTAATATAATTTTAAACGATTTGAAAAATGATCAATATTCTCAATTTTACATTAATTTCACATCATCATTAAATAGATCCCTATTGGAAGAATTTGCTAAAAAAGTGGCAATTTTAGGTAAATCCTATAAAATCAAACAATTGTTTGATCAATATCTGGATTTTATAGTTACTGAACCAAATTTATTTTCTTTAAATATGTCTGAAATTTATTATCAATTTAATAGTCCTTTATCAACTGAAGATCTAATTAATGAAAAAATAGATTTGATCTCCAGTGGTTTGTTTTCCTCAATTTTAACAATGGGTTCAATACCAATTATAAGGGCAAATAAAGGTGGTCCTGCTGAATTAATATCTCAAAAATTATATGAAAAATTAAGAGATCATGTTATAAATCTAAGAAGAAATGACTCATCCAGTAGTTCCTCTTCTATCAACTCTACTAATTCGGTTTTGATTTTATTAGATAGAAATTTTAATTTATCTTCAATGTTTTCACATTCTTGGATATATCAATGTATGGTTTCAGACGTTTTCAAATTAGAAAGAAACACAATCACAATACATGGAGAAGATAACAAGGAAATTAAATTAGATATCGAACCAAAGGATTTCTTTTGGAACAAGAATTCTTCCTTACCATTCCCCGATGCTGTTGAAAATGTTGAAATTGAATTGAATAAATATACTGAAGATTCCAAGCAAATTACTGCAAGAACTGGTTATTCTTCGATTAAGGATATAGAATTGGACAATAGTGATCATTCAGATACAAAGCATATTCAAGAAGCAATCAAATTGTTACCTGAACTAACATTCAGGAAAAATATAATTGATTTACACATGAATGTCTTATCTAACCTAATTAAAGAATTAGACTCGAAAAATTTGGATTCATTTTTCGAAATTGAACAAAATTTGAATGATCCAAAAATTCAGAAAAAATTCATTGATTTATTGAAACAAAATTCAAAATTAGATAATTCAACTGATAAATTGAGAACTTTTATTATAATTTATTTGAATTCTTCAGATGAGTTACCAAAATCATTTATTGAAGAGTGTGAAAAAATCTTAACTGGTTTAAATATTGATCTTTCAGCATTAAATTATATTAAAAAATTCAAGAATTTCAATAAATTATCAGAATTATCTATCAATTCAAATTCAAATAATCACTTAAATTCAAACAGTTCTACATCAAGCGCATTATTTTCAAATTTATCATCAAAATTAATCAATTTAACTGATGGTTCAAGTAAATTAAGTGAAGGTTTTGGATCAATTGTTAGTGGTATTAAAAATTTATTACCTGAAAAATCAAACCTACCGATCACTAATATAACTGAATCAATTATGAATCCAACGCACGCAAACCAGAATTCACTAAAACTAACAGATGATTATCTCTACTATGACCCAAATAATCTAAGAGGGTCACATTTAAAACAACCAAAACGTAGAAATTTTAATGATGGTATGGTCTTTATTGTCGGTGGTGGTAATTATTCTGAATATTCAAATTTACAGGATTGGTGTAATGATTGGAATTTAGAGCAGGGAATCGTCTTGAATGGTAATAATTCAAATAATAATGATGGTGCCAATGCCGCTAGTAATAATTTAACTGCTAAAAATGTTTGTTATGGTTCAACCGATATCATTACTGCTAAAGATTTTATACTCGAATGTTCAAAATTAGCAAACTGAAACTTTTTTGCATGTAGAAGTTATATAAAAGAAAGAAAGAAAAAAGTAAAAGACCTTTAATTAATTATACAAAATTATACGTTATAAATTATAAAGAAAAAGAAATACTTTTATAGGTATGAAGTATTATTTTCTAAGATCTTCGTACTACGTTTTGAATCTAAAAATAATGATTGACATTCATTAATGTCATCAACTAGAACTTCGGATCTTGAATTAATCTTTGCTAATATATTAGCAGGTGATAATAACTGTAATGAATATCTTAATGAAGATCTACTTGCAATTTCAGTTAGCTTATCTAATGCTAATTCATTTAATAAGATATTCTCAACCTTGGATCTCTTCAAAATAATTTCCTTGACTTCATTATAATTATATGATGATGTTTTGATAATTAATAATCTATCAATTAAATCTGGTGGAATTCCATGTGGAGATTTAATATCATCCGTACCTCTAACGGTTGTTAAACCTCTATTAGATGCAAGTATAACAATAGGTGCAATTGTTGATTCCAATGCTCTATTAAGATATGTAAAACATTCGATATCAAGCATGTTAACTTCGTCAATGAATAAAACACCAGGAACCAATTCTGCAACACCTTGATCAATATATTTGGAAACCATTTTATTAACTTCATTTCTTAATTTTTCAGTAATTTCAGTTTTACGTGGCTTCAATAATTGTCCCATCATTGATAGAATATCTTGCCCACCTTGTGGTCTTGCATTCGCAATGTCTAAATCATTTAATGTAATGTCTTGAACGATTTCCTTCTTCTTATGAACTTCACCCTTAGGTAATGGAACATATTCTTCAGCTTCTAAATCAAATTCTGTCGCATATGCATCTGATCTACCAACTCTTTTAACACTGCCTGTATTTGCTTCAATATATATAACATCACCAATTGAAACCTTTTCCTTTTGAATTGATTCATAAATTGATGGATCTAATTTCAAGCTCTTAGTACCTTTGGAAGTCTTTAAGCCAATTAAAACGTGTTTAATAGTTTTACCATATCCACCTAATGGATTTTCAGCTTCTTCAGGTGTTAATTCAATAATTTCACCTTCATAAACTTCCTTTGTTTCTTTAATCCTTAAACCAATTGATTTTCTGAAATTTTCAATTAACGCTTCAGTCTTCTTGACTTCAACAGAATATAATTCAGATCCAACAATTGGAACAAATGGAACCTTTGGTCCTAACTCTTGTGAAATTGCCAATGCTAATGCAGTTTTACCTGTACCTGGTCCACCAGCTAATAAAATTGCCTTACCGCTCATCTTTTTCGATTTAATTAAATCAACGATAATACCACATGCTTCACGTGCTTCGGTTTGTCCAACAAAACCACCATCTATCTGCTTAGCAAATCCGTGTTCATCTAATCCTAATCCTTTAATATGTGTATGTGCTGATGTTCTTGAATCTTTGGTTGTTGATGATGTAACATTTGCTGTGTTTATTTGTGGTGTTTGTTCTTCAATTGCACCATTGGTAGTTGGGGCTGGTTGAACGTCTGTCATTGTTTGTTAGTCTTTAAAGAGTACGTTCTATATCTTTTGTCAACAATATTCAAATTTTTAATGATGAATTTTTAAAATTTGCCATTTCCTTTTCGTGAGATGAAATTTCCAAATTCTCTTTAGACTACACATTTTTTACTCAATAAATAAAATAGTCAAATTGGATAATAAATAAAGTGCCTATAAAAGTAAATATTCTGTATAACAATTATTGACCGTTGAATTCATAAAAACCAGGCTTTTGTTCAACATCAAAAACCATATGACTTTCATCAACTAATTCACCTTTATGTTTTAACCAAACTTCAACTTTATCACCAGGAGCAACTGGCCCAACACCCTTTGGTGTACCAGTTAAAATAACGTCACCTGGATATAAAGTCATAATGTTTGACATCTTACTAATAAATTGATGTATTGGGAAAATCATTAAATTTGTTAAATCTTGTTGTCTATGATCATCATTAACTTTTAAATTTAATTCAACTGAATATGGATCGGTAATTTTAGATTTTGGAATAAATGGACTCATTGGCATGAAAGTATCAAAACCTTTGCCAATTGACCATGGTAAACCTTTCTTCTTTGCCGCATCTTGAACATTTCTTGCAGTCATGTCAATGGCTAATGCATAACCTTCAATCGCATCAAGTGCTTCATTTGGGCCAAAAGTCTCTGGATTCAAATTTTTTAATTTTTTACCAATAACACATGCTAATTCAACTTCATGATGTGCAATAACATTCTTTGGAATTAAAATTGGACCTTCGCCAGGCTTGAGAATTGACGATGACGGTTTTAGAAAAAAAAATGGCTCACTTGGCTTTTGATTGTTGAGTTCTTTAATATGGGCGATATAATTACGACCAATACATAAAAACTTACCTGCTTTTTTCAAATAATTAAATGACATTTGGCCAATGGTGTCCTTTAAGTTACTATACACTTTTGTGCAAAAAGAAATAGAGGTATTAAAATGCTTGTGGATCTTAAATGATTTTAAACTCTCGATATTCTCGAGAAAAACTTAAAATACCGATTCGGATTAGATTATAGATTATCTACAACTCTTTCTACGTTTTCTTATTTACTTAGATACAAGGCTAATTTACAAAGTGAAAAACTCAAGAGTATGAGATACCATGACTTTTAGAAGTGGAGAGGAAATAAGGGAAAAAGGAGGGGGGGGGAGAGAATAATATAAATATAAAGATGTTCTATGCATTGGAAAGTCGATGTTGTCGTTCAATCGCCTTATTGGTAGTATGAGCAACAGCAGCAGCAACAGCAGCTTGAACGTTTGTACTTGAGTTATTCAACAGTTGTGGAACCTTATCAGCCATTATACCTTCTGGAACAGTATGAGCTTCGGGTAATTTTGAAACATAATTAGTAGTATTAAGAACAGTATTTAAATTTTCAACACCACCAACTTGTTCATATAAAGTATTACAATCACGATGCGCATATAGAATTGTGCGTAACGTTAATGCATGTTCACGTAATGTGCCAACTTGTTCACGTAATATTTCATTTTCATCTTTATATTCTTGCAATTCAACTTTCATTGTTTCAATCATTTCCTTCTTTCTTTTTCTACATTTAGATGCAGCAACTCTATTACGTTCAAGGAAATTTTGACGCTTTTCCTCCTCTGTCAAATTCTTCTTTCTTGGTCTTGAGGTTTTCGGTGTTGTTTGAGATGGTGATTTAATCGAGGATGGTGTTATTGCTGATGTCGGTGCTGGTGATGTTGATGTTGGTGACGTAGTAGATTCCGCCTCATTTGTTGAATTTTTAGGTTTTTTATTTTTCCTTTGTTTAGTATTTGGTTCAAATGTTCTTTTCAGAGTGCCATTAGCAGTTGTAGAATTGCTGTTATTAAGATTATTGTTGTTATTAAGATTATTGTTATTATTAGCAGGTATAGTATTATTATTATTGATATCGCTGTTGTTATTATTATTAATATTATTAGCACTTATGTTACCATCAATTTCATTATTCCTTAGAGTGTTCATTCCATTTATAACGTGAGAGTGAGGAATTGGTTTCATCATTAAACCTGGGGTATTTGATAAACTATCACTTGCAGTTGAAGAATCTGTATTACTATTAATACTATTAACGACATCATTAATTCTTTCAATTGGAACAGAAACACTTTTGAACATTGTTGTTGAGCTGGAATTATTACTTACATGACTATTGTTATTGCTGCTATTCATAGTATGTATTGTGTCTAAATCTAAATTACCAAAATTCGGTATAGTTAAATGTGTTAAACCAGTTGATAGCTGTGGTGGTTTTTTATCTTGGCCTGCTGTACCACCATTGGCACTACTGTTCATTAAATTTGCAATAGCACCCGAAATTGGTGTCATCGTACCAGGAGCCATAGATAAGTATGAATATAGAGGATTATTATGAAACATACCATTGCTTCCTGGTGTTAAACCTGTCCGCAATGAGCTTTCATTTGGGGTCAAACCAGATTTCTTTGCGTTTAAAAATAAGTTATATAGTTGTTGTTGTTGTTGCTGTTGCTGTTGCTGTTGTTGTTGCTGTTGTTGATGTTGCTGTTGCTGTTGCTGTTGCTGTTGTTGATATTGCTGAGGTTGTTGCTGTTGCTGATGTTGTTGCTGATGTTGTTGCTGATGTTGCTGATGTTGTTGCTGTTGTTGCTGTGGTTGCTGTTGTTGCTTTTGAGCTCGTTCTAGTGCCTCATTGGTGGAGATGGGTTCTAATTTTAATGGTGTAACTGATATCTTTGACACTGGTTGTTGATTCAATACTTCACTTTCGTGCTGTCTTTTTATTTGCTGATTTGGATTTGTTTTGCCTGATTGTTGTGGTTGGCGTTGAGTCAAACTATTCGGAGAGATTCCATCATTTGCTACTACATTTGGGTTCAATTGAGATTCGCCTTGTGGTAACTTTCTATGATGTTGTTTTTGTTGTTGTTGTTGTTGTTGTTGTTGTTGTTGTTGTTGTTGTTGTTGTTGTTGTTGTTGTTGTTGTTGTTGTTGTTGTTGTTGTTGTTGTTGTTGTTGTTGTTGTTGTTGTTGTTGTTGTTGTTGTTGTTGTTGTTGTTGTTGTTGTTGTTGTTGTTGTTGTTGTTGTTGTTGTTGTTGTTGTTGTTGTTGGATATTTGGAGATTGTGGAAATAAAGTGTTCCAAATGCCAGGTGTTGCTATCACCGAACCTCCACCGGGGGACAATATGCCTGATAATGGAGGCAATACAGTCGAAGCCAGTCTTCGTGAACCACCAGGAGTCAATACAGGAGGGGACATAGTAGGTATACCAGTTGGATCAAGTTTTTGAGCTAGTGAAAAGTTACTAATCGTGGGTTTCATTTCATTCTTTCGAATGTCATCAATATTAGACTCGGCCTTAACGACTATCTCAGGTTGAAGTTGCTGTTGTTGTTGTAACGGTTGGTGTTGTTGTTGTTGCTGTTGGCGTTCATGCTGCTGGCTATTTTGCTGTTGTTTCGCATTTAGAGGTTGTCTCTGTCCCTGTTGTTGCTCTTGAATGAAACCATTAACGATTTCTTGCTTACTAAAATCTTTCAAGTTGTTTAATTGAGAGTCACTTTGGGGTTTTGCCAAAGGTTTTTCTAAATCCATGTGTTCAAGACGATTTGGTTGAGCA
This sequence comes from Pichia sp. NRRL Y-12827, assembly GCA_030570315.1. Lineage (NCBI taxonomy): Eukaryota > Fungi > Ascomycota > Pichiomycetes > Pichiales > Pichiaceae > Pichia > Pichia sp. NRRL Y-12827. The sequence continues at coordinate 68,676 of JAJLVN010000007.1, forward strand.
ACCGGTGCATTATTTGGCTCGTCGGTACGAGCAAATGACTGCTCAAATGGATTTGGCTCCAATGCAAGCGTTATTTTGTTGGAAAACGAAGACGCCATATCAGGATTTGAGCGTGAATTTGAATTAGACAAATTGGCCAAGTTGGTGGCCACATTAGAGGATACTGACATAATTCGTTATAAAAATGTAAAATTCAACAGATCAGAGGTCGGATGGTATTGAAAACGGTCGTTGCCAAAAAGAGGTAATATGTTAGATAAAAGAAGTAAAAAACCGATCCATGAACAAACTAAGACTAGAAATGATGTAATGAAATTGTAAGAGAGGATTGGAAAAATTAAAAATCAGAAATCAGAAACTAAGCCTAAAGCCAAAAGACATAAAAATGTGGGAAAGGAAAAAGGAAAAGAAAAGTAAAAAATAAACATAAGAAATTGAAAAAATCTTTTTCTTTGACGCGTCGAACGTCGCTTTTATTGTTTTCGCCCTTGGTAGTGGCAACATGAATTTGCAGCATTATCTAGTGGCTCATCTAAAAGGCATTGAGTTCAATATGGATATTACATGACTTTTTCTGTCTTTATTTCCAAACTCCAAACAATGAAACCTATAACTCCAATTCACGCACAAAACTACTGTGCTATTTATGGCGTTGGCGGTAAAACCTCTTTTTTTGGGGCAGACATTCCTGCCCCAAATAACATTCCTGCTCAAAAATTGACCCCCACAGATTATGATACGGTGATAGATATTTGTGGTGATTCTTGGCGTGATGTTGATTATGCCTGTTGTGATTCTGCTCAGTTGGATCAATTGAAGTCAAATTTGGCTAAAGCTGAACCTTTGATCGCTTCATGCCCTGCTTGTAAGGACAATTTTTACCAATTATTTTGCCATTTCACATGTTCTCCAAATCAATCAATGTTTGTCAATATCTTATCAACTCAAAAGGCGATGAATAAGAACGATGTTGTTAATGAGTTGGACTTTTATTTAAACCCTGATTTTGCATCCTCGTTTTATGATTCTTGTAAAAGTATCAAATTTGGCTTAACAAACGGTTATGCAATGGACTTAATCGGTGGAGGTGCAAATAATTATTCTGATTTCTTAAAATTTCTAGGTGACAAAAAACCTCAAATGGGTGGTTCTCCCTTTCAGATCAACTATAAATTTGGAGAGAATAAGAATATTAAAAACCTCACATTATTCGAAACAGATGCAAAATCTTGTAATGATTCAGACCCAAAATTTGCTTGTGCTTGTTCTGATTGTCCTCAAGTTTGTCCAACTTTAGCAGACTTGCCATCTCAAGATCACTGTCAAATATTAAACATGTCATGTACTTCATTCACAATTTTAGTGACATATTTTGTACTATTAGCTTCGTACTTTTCAATTCTATCATTTGTTAGATACAAAAAAAATAAGAAATTTAAAAGTAGTTCATTTTTAACTGACGACCAAGTTATTCAAGAATCTTCCCTTTTCCAAAATGATATACCAGCATCTGATCTAGCAGATATGACATTATCTTCCCAAACAACACTGAACTTAATGGCTCTGCATTCAAGAAAATCTTACGCAATTAATAACTATTTAGAAAAAAAGTTTTACAAATTAGGGCACTACTGTTCATCATTTCCAAAATTTGTTTTATCCTTGACAATTTTATTGACCTTATTACTATCATCCTTCATCTATTATATTAGCTTTGAAACAAATCCAGTTGATTTATGGGTGAGTCCGAATGCTGATGCATATATTCAAAAGGAAAAATTTGATGAAAGTTTTGGTCCTTTTTATAGAACACAACAAATAATTTTATCAAATTCAACAGGTAGTTCCATTTTACAAGATTATTCATTTATTAAGTGGTGGTTTGAAAAAGAATCACAATTACTGGAATTATCAGCAAATACGACAATTGATGGGGTTGACTCCTCGGTTACTTATAATGATATTTGTTTTAAGCCTTTGGAAGATACATGTATTTTTGAAAGTTTTACACAATATTTTGATGGTAAATTGATTAATTTGCCAGAATCAGATTGGCAGTCCAAAATCAAACAATGTGCCAAATCGCCAGTTGATTGCTTACCAAGTTTCCAACAACCAATAAAAAAGAATTTAGTTTTTGGTGGTAATATAACAGATGTTTTAAATTCTGAAGCATTAATTATTACTTTGTTGAATAACAATGATAATGATTTACTTAGTGAACAGGTTGTCAAAGCATCAGCCTGGGAACATGCATTGGAAAATTTTATTCTCAATATTCTTACAAAGGAAGCAAATGATATGGGTATCAATTTAAGTTTTATAACTGAGATATCATTAGAAAAAGAATTAAATAAATCAACAAATACAGACGTTAAAATTGTTATAATTTCATACCTCGTCATGTTTGCTTATGCATCATATGCCTTATCATTAGATTCACATGAAATTAATAACATTTCGTTAATTAATTCATCATTTATTACTCCTTTTGGTAAAATGTCAGGCAATAATTTTCTTTTAAGATATTTGACAAAAACTAGATTTTCCTTAGGTTTGTCAGGAATTTTGATTGTACTATTCTCTGTGTTTGCATCAATGGGATTCTGGAGTTTTATGGGATTGAAGTCAACTCTGATTATTGCTGAAGTTATTCCATTTTTAATCTTGGCTGTTGGAGTTGACAATATTTTCTTAATTTGTAATGAATTCTCAAATATTGAAAAATTATCTGTTACGAGCTCATTGGAATTGAATGAAAAAATTGGTAAAACTATGGCGAATATTGGTCCAAGTATCTTATTAAGTTCATCATGCCAATTTGTTTGTTTCATATTAGGTAGTTTTGTTGGTATGCCAGCAGTTAAAAACTTTTCATTGTATACATCAGTTGCCATTGTTTTCAATACTTTATTACAGATAACTGCATTTGTATCGATCTTAACATTAGATCAGATAAGAATCAAAGAAGCTAGGCTAGATTTATTACCGTTTATTAGAGTTGAAAAGAGCTCGATTTCACTTCCAATTGATCCGGAATCAGAAGCTGATGATATTAACAGTAACAGCTTGAGCCAAATGTTAAATGAGAGTGATAATAAAAGCAATGGAATCATTGAAAAGGTATTTAGAAATTATTTTACCCATTTTATATTTGAAAGGGGAGCTAGAAACACAATTCTCATTATTGTACTTTCAATTTTCGGTATTTCTTTATCACTAATTCCTAACATGCAGCTAGGTTTAGATCAAAGAATTGCGTTGCCATCAGATTCATATTTAATTGATTATTTTGATGATATATATTTGTACCTTGAGATAGGACCACCTGTTTTTTTTGTTCTTGAAGATTTAGATGTTACAAAAATAGAAAATCAACAGAAGCTATGTAGTAAGTTTACAACTTGTGATGCATATTCATTAGTCAACATAGTTGAACAAGAATACAGGAGATCGAATGAAAGTACAATTGCGGAGCCTGTTTCCAGTTGGATTGATGATTTTTTGATGTGGTTGAATCCAGATTTAAGTGATTGTTGTGTTATTCGAAAGAACAAACCTTATAAAGAATTCTGTCCACCATTTTCATCACCAAGACTTTGTGATACTTGTTTTGCAAATCGAGATTGGGACTACCAAATGAATGGATTCCCTGTTGGTGATGAGTTTATGGAGTTTTTCGATGCATGGATTGATGCACCATCATATCCATGTCCATTAGGTGGCAAAGCACCATATTCAAGTTCAATTGATATGTTCAATGAAAAAATTGTTAGATCAGCATTTAGAACCTCACATTTACCTCTACGATCCCAAAATGATTTTATTTCAGCATATCATAACTCACTAAGAATAGTGAAAGAGATCAAAGAAAACAATGAGAACATTTCTCTGTTTGCATATTCACCATTTTACATTTTCTTTGTTCAATATGAAACGATCAAAAAATTAACATTTAGTCTATTAAGTATTGGACTATTATTAATAGGTGTGATTACAACATTTTTATTAGGATCAGCTAGAAATTCATTGGTTTTAATTGTCAATTTGATTTTGATCATTGTAAATATAATGGCATGGATGGTTATTTCTGACATTTCATTGAATGCGGTTTCTCTAGTGAATCTGTTAATTTGTTTGGGTTTGAGTGTCGAATTTTCAATCCATTTATTCAAACACTTCAATTTCAATGAGAATCAAATTGAAAGCCCTACGAATGAATATAAAACAAGCAGAGCACTTGGATCATTAAACTTTGTCGGTGTTACTACACTAAGCGGTATTACTTTAACTAAATTAATTGGTATTGGCGTTTTGAGTTTCACAAAAAGTAAAATATTTAGAGTTTATTACTTTAAAATGTGGGCTGGATTAATTGTCATCGCATCATTACATGCACTTGTTGTTGCTCCATTACTACTCAGCCTTTTTGGTAGCAATTCTATTTACGCTAAAAGTGATTGGGGGAAGGTTGTATATGATAATATTCTTCGTCATCAAAGAGACACTTCATAGCTTGAAAGCCAGTCGTTTATATTGTGACACTTTTTTTTTAAAGTTATATAATACATCATGACAGTTGAGAGTTTTTCGTCACAATTTGGGAAACATACGATATTTTCATGGAAGCTTTTCTACGTATTTGTGTTCGGATGAGTCTTTTTCTAATTAAAATCGAAAACACTTATATCCTTCTATTTTTTCTTGTAAAACAAAATGTATCATCTTTATGGAAAATGGCACAAAAGTTATTTTTTGAACATGTTCTTAATCCAATTACATTGATAACCCTTGTTAGAGACGTCGTTGACACTACTCTTAATAAAATGAAAATAACTACACTCTTTATGTTTTGTATCTAATTATTAACAACTGTCTACTGGTAAAGTTAGAAAAGACATATGCATCTCATTTTTCAAAAGTATTGAAATATTTTCAGCGTCTGTTGGCGATTGCATGTAAAGATGCCCCATGTCCTCATAAATATTACATTAAAAGCCTCTTACACACACAAAACCATTAAAAGCAAAAATCATGTAGAGGGTACGACAAATATTTTGTCATACTTAATCAGAAACCGCGTAAATCGATTGGTCTGAAGTCTGGAAAATCTAGTTTGATGAGAAACTAAAGCGATGTTACAAGGATAAAGCATAACTTAAAGGATAACACCAAAGTCTAGAAAGGTGCTGGACAAGTTTATGTGGTTCACTCATAAATCATATTTGAAAAGAAATTACATACAAAAAACAAAAGCAGATAAAACTGATATATAGTACTTCATTATATTCTTTTATTGTCATTTAAAATTTTTCAATCAAAGATGCCATGTGCACCATTAGAATCAACACAAACTATACCCCACCCCAATCCATATCATAGCGGGAGTGGGAGTGGCCATGAAATCCATGTTAAAAACCTAAAAGGAAATACCAATAATTCATCTAGCAATCCATCAGCAACATCAACAGATGAAAAAAAGAATAGTATTCCATCCATATGGACTTGTGCACTTGCCGGTGGGTTGGGTGGTGTTATTGGTGATACATCCATGCATTCATTAGATACAGTTAAAACTAGACAACAAGGTGCATCTCATATACTTAAATACAAAAATACATTGACCGCATATTCAACTATATTTCGTGAAGAAGGTTTACGTCGTGGTCTGTATGGTGGGTATAGTGCGGCACTGTTGGGATCATTACCGTCATCAGCAGCTTTCTTTTTGTCATACGAAGCAATTAAACGTCATGCAATTAATGAAGTAGGGATCCCTGAAACTCCAGCATTTCTAATAGCAGGCTTTTTGGGTGATCTTATTTCTAGTGTTTTCTATGTGCCGTCTGAAGTTTTAAAAACACGATTACAATTACAAGGTGTTTATAACAATACACATTTCAAATCGGGGTATAACTATAAAGGATTGCTTGATGCAACGTCAACAATTATTAAAAAAGAAGGCCTGGGCACCTTATTTTATGGTTACAAAGCGACACTGACAAGAGATTTACCATTCTCTGCTTTTCAATTTACATTCTATGAAAAGTTTCGTCAATGGGCATTCCAGCTAACTTCAAATGGAAGTATTGACTCTTTTCATGAAACTGAAGGTAAATCATTACCATTATATGCAGAATTATTGACTGGTGCAGCGGCTGGTGGTCTAGCTGGCACTTTAACAACACCCTTAGATGTTATCAAAACTAGGATGCAAACTCAAAATAGTAGTTCTGGTGTGATACTAAAATCAAATTCAATTATATCAAGTTTGAAAACAATATATGTTAATCAAGGTATAGCGGGCTTATTCTCTGGTATTGCTCCACGTTTTGTTTGGACAAGTGTACAGAGTTCAGTTATGCTTTTATTGTATCAAGTTTTTCTTAAAGCGCTATCTGATAGTACTGTTAAACTTGAAGGCTAGCGTTTATATGTTTAAGCAGCCAACAAACCATAATTAATCACATCATTAACAACACCCTGATATTGGTACTGGCTATAGAAGTACAACAATGAGATCAATTTAATTTTGGTCATTCTTTCCCGTAGAAAATTATACATATTTATTCTTATTTATCTTCCTGTTTATAAATCATAAAATTAAGTAATCTTTTTTTTCTGCAAGACAATAATTTTGAGTACTCTAACATCTTTCAAAAACTTTATACAATTTTGGTAAACTGGCAATCTCAATAACATCACGTAATAAATTATCTGTTGCCAAAAATTTACGTTTCACAACAGGTAAGATCAAGTTTTCAATGAAATCAGAAATTTTACTTTTACGTTCATTTGCATTTTCTGTATCAGCATAGATAATTTCGGGGACATAGAATAATGAAAGTTGCCTCAATATACCACCTAAACATGCTTTTTCATCATCCCAGTTGATTTTTGTTATCACTCTAAATAAAAATAAACTTAATTTATTCCAGCTTGGTATATATCCCTTAATCAATAATGGCAAGCTAAGTAATTTTGGATTTAAAGGATCTGATATGTTAATTTTAACGCTAAAATATTCATCCCACATTTCACACATATCAGTAAAACATTGTTGGATCAATTCATCTAAATTAGGTAGTTCACTAACATTATTTTGTTCAAAGTATAACTTGACAAATTGTTCATTTTCAAAAATTTCAGTCTTTATCAACTTCTTTATATCAATACCATCTTCGTTAACAATTTCAATTGTACCAAAATTTGAAAAGTCTGCCAATCCAATATGATAAAACAATTCTGAACATAAACTAGCATAGTCAACTAGATACAATCTAACATCATGTTGTATACAACATAATCTTTTCTCATAATCTGCAATTCCAACATACGCATGCTGTGCAAATAATTGAGTTAATTGACGGTTTCCTCGGTCCTGGAGCTCTTGTCTCAATGACCTGATTGAATTCAATGTGACTGGATTTCGTTGTTTATTAACAGTGCTGGTTTCTAAAATCGTTAATGAATCAAACTCATCTGTATCATTTACTATTGTCGTCTCTGGAATATCAACATCTTTGGATAATTCATCTTTCTGTGTTTGTGAAAGTATGCTTTTGGCCTGTAATTGTGAGGGTTTTGCTGGTTTCACAAAATTATTCAACGTTGTTTGACTGTAATCAGTTCTTACCATTTCATGTTCGTATGGTTTTTTAAACTGCGAAAGGGGTATAAGTTTGGGCTTTTCTTTAATTTGTGGTTCAGTTTGAAACGTTTTTGTTCTTTTACTTCTTCTTTCTTCAACATCATCTTCAATTTTTCTAGTATTTGTTAAAACTTGTTGTGTCAAAAATCTTCTTGAAGAATCCAATTGAGACAAAATTGAATCAATTGATGTTGTTATATGATCAACTATTTCATCTTCATTTAAAAACCTGACTTCTCTTTTAGTTGGATGAACATTCACATCAACGTTTTGAGGTGCTATTTCTAATGATAAATAAACAAATGCTTTATGACCTTTCGGTAAATATGAAGAATATAATGAACTTACAGCTCGTTTTAAGGGATCACAAACGACTAGTCTATGGTTAATAAAAAATATTGGTTGAATAGATTTCTTATTTTCAAAACTTGTATTACTTATCAATCCTTGGCATTTGTTCAAACCAAAGTTGGTTTTGAACTCATCATCAATTTCAATATCTACATCCAGTAGATTATTTGCAATATTAGATCCATACACTGACCTAATTCTATCTTTTCTTTTTAAAGATTGCCTGACCATTATGTCTAATCCATTACCACCTTGTCTTTGACAATTGAATCCCACATTTTCAACGTGAATTGAATATTTACTAACAACATCTAAAATACTGGTATATTCTTCATTTGCATTTTTAAGTGCACGTAGTCTTGATGGAACATTATAAAATAAATCTTCAACAATTAAAACAGTGCCATTTTTACCAGCTATTGGCTTAATACCATCCTCTGGGCCACCAATCAATACACCATCTTTATAAAATGCTTTCCACGCGCATGTGTCATCATTTGTCTTTGTAATCACACTTAGTCTGGAAACATGAGAAATACTTGCCAACGCTTCACCACGAAAACCATAAGTTGCAATTTTACGTAAATCATCAAACTCGACAAGCTTCGAGGTTGTAAATCTTTCACATAATATTGGCATATCATCCTTCTGTATTCCTGATCCATTATCTGTAATTTGCAATAATTTCATACCACCATCTTTAACCATAATTTCAATTTGAGTTGACTTTGCGTCAATTGAATTTTCAAGTAATTCTTTTAGTGCATTTGAAGGAGCAATAATAATCTCACCAGCTGCAATTAAGTTAACAACCTTTTTATCCAATGGTAATATTCGTCTCTGTTCCTGTGCCATTTTGATTGATTTGCCACTCATTTTTAAAAGAAAGATGGCGTAAAAGCTCAAACGCAGAATGGCGTCCACAACTTGAAAGACCGAGGATTCTTTTAACGCGTTCAAAATTTCAACCCACAGCTTTTTAGAACTGCACATCATAACTACCTCGTTTACAATCATTTTGAGAACACATTACAATGTTTAATACTAAAATTGGAAAATACAAATAACTCACTATAGCTAAAAAAAAAAATTTATACCTCAATCAGATTTTCACCAATCAAGGAACCAACACTTTCTCTACCCAAAATTGTAAGGTTAGTCTTCCTGTTAGCACTAGATTTATTGAAAAATTTACCCTTTGCTTCATCCCAGTCACGTACTGTAATTCTCGGAATATTTGGATCTCTGACAATACCCAATCTTCTCAATTTTGGTGAATCAATTTCCTCGGGATCCATAAACACATCCAATTTTGGTGATGCAAAATAAATAACCGTACCACGCTGATAGTTTTGTTGGTCTTTTGGAGCCGTGTGAACTCTGTGAATTGAAGACTTAAAATAGCCGCCAGTTAGGAATTTCATGGTATCACCAATATTAACAATTATTGAATCCGGGGTATGTGAAACATATTTCCATTTGTTATCATCATAGGTACGAACCTGTAATGATAATATTGGCTGAGAGAGAATGAAAGTCAATCCACCTGCATCACTATGGCCTCTTAACCATGTTGAAGTAGTTTTCTTATTATATTCATCATCTACTGGATGATAAAGCAAAAATCTACCAAATCCCGTGCCCGAGTTTTTAGCATCATTTTCAATTGCAGGGAAATATTCGTTATACAGTTTACCTTCGGGAAATTCCAAGATAATATCCATTAGAGTTAAAACTTTTCTTTGAATATCTTTATGTAAAGTAGAAAAATAGTACTCAATATCATCTAAGTTTGCCTTCACAAATTCTGGATATTCTATTTTGTTGTTGAAAATATTATGGTGTAGGAAATGCCTGAAATTGAAAAATTCTACATTATCATTTGTATCGTTAGTATACGTCCAGTAGCCCTTTGGTTTATATCCGGAACCTCTAATCACTCCTAATTCCAAACCTTCATCTATGTCGATAATCGATTTGCCTGCAAAATATTTTTTTTTAATTTCATCCGATGTGTTGAATGTAGCTTGTGAGATTGATTTCATAGTCTCTAAAAAGTCATGAGAAAACCCATGATTAACTAATTTAAAAAAACCGTAAGTTGTTAAAGACTTTTCTAGCTGAGTGGCTAATTCTTTTCTTGCTTCAGATCCCTGATCAAACCTGGAGAGATCTATACATTCAATATCCAAGATTTCATGTTTTTCCTTTGAAGGAGGTGCGTCTACAAAAGGACGGAAATCATATTTTTCTCTAACTCTTTGCTTTTCTTCAGCAGATACCATCGTGTTTTAGTGCTGAAAGGAGAGTATGATTAATTAAATCTATTATATTCTACTCCAAGAGGGTATTTTGACTGCTATTTATGCGTTTCTTTGTAAGTGTTGATTTTTTCTGAAGAAGATTACCCTTCGGTGGTGGCTGCGGCAGACAGCCACAGTGGAGAGCAACTCGTTGACACACTTTTTCACCACAGCGGAGGGTGGTGCACACACCGTAGATGAGTGGTGGCTATAAAAGCAGAAGCCATTCCCTGTAATAGTAACAGAGTGTTAGAAAAGAAATGCTGGTGTAAAATTAAGTAAGAAACTGCTTTAGTAATGGCTAAGTACACAAGTTTTGTCTGGAAGTTCATACCCCACAGAAGATATCTTCCTGAAGATATAACTTCTTTAGATGACCTGTCCTCTGTTAAATTGGACAACGGGTCTTATGAAAAGACAGATCACTTGATTGAAGTCTCAAAAAAAGTATCAAAAGAAATCTCTAATCCCGGTGATGAAATTTCTACTCTTTCTATAAATCTTCCTGACGAAGATATTGTCTCATTTGAAGTTGAAGGTAAAGTTTACAAAGTTAGAGAATTCAGAGATGAAGCCAGCAGACCATGGTGGAAATTTTTTGATGAATTTGAATATAGAGAAACAACGGAAGAGTCTGCAAGGTATAAATGGTTTAAGTGGTTCCCAGACGGAACGTCTGCAGCTGAGAAAAAACTTCTATTTAAACTAGATATCCTTATTGCTTTTTATTCATTTGTTGGTTATTGGGTTAAATATATTGATAGCGCAAATTTAAATAATGCCTATGTTTCTGGTTTAAAAGAGGATTTGGGTTTGAAAGGTAATGATCTTATTGATATTCAAGTTTTGTTTACTGTCGGTCAAATTGTTCTTGAAGTTCCTTGGTTGTTTTTCTTACCTAAGGTTTCAATAACTTATACTTTATTTATTACTGAACTGTTTTGGTCAGCATTTACTCTTGGCACTTATAAAGTTCAAAATATTGAATCCTTAAAAGCAATTAGGTTTTTTGTTGGTGCTAGTGAAGCTGCTTTCTTTCCATCTGTTCATTATTTACTTGCCAGTTGGTATTTACCAACTGAAGTTAGTCGCCGTGGTGCTTTGTTCTATATGGGGCAATTTTTGGGTGTCTTGACGGCAGGCTTATTACAAAGTGCAACATTCAGAAATCTTTCTGGTGTTCATGGTTTAGAAGGTTGGAGATGGATGTTTATTGTTGATGGTTGTCTTTCTTTTGCAGTTGCTATTTTAGCACTATTTTTCATTCCTGGTACACCACTAAAATGTTATTCGTTATTCTTAACTGATGATGAAATTAGACTTGCAAGGAAAAGAATGATTAGAAATGGTACTGATTTGGGAAATGATGACAAGACTATCTTTAAACTTGATGTTTGGAAAAAGGCATTCAGTTCCTGGCATGTTTATTTACTTGGTATTACAAATATTATGGGTTTTAACACGAATAATACAAGCTCTGGTAGTTTTGTCTTATGGTTAAAATCATTAAATAAATTCTCAATCGGAACCATCAACGATTTTTCGTCTATTCCACCAGCATTGGGTATTTTATATGTTTTAATTATTTGTGTTGGTGCAGATATAACAAGAAAAAGGTTTGTTTTTGTTGTCATTTCGTTCTTGATGAATTTTATTGGTAATACGATTTTAGCCATATGGGATGTTCCATATGCTGCCAAATGGTTTGCTTTTTGTTTTGGGTATTGGTCATGGTCTCAATCATCAGTTTTCAATCCGTTAATAAGTGACTTTTTTAGAAAAGATGCTGACGTTAGAGCTGTTGGTTGGATGGCCATTTACATTATAGGATTACAGTCAAGTGCATGGATTTCAAAACTTATTTGGCCAACTGTTGATAGTCCTCGTTATAAAGTTGGGTTTTCAACCTGTGCTGGTTTTAGTGTTGGGTTTTGTTTACTAATGGCTGTTGCTTATTACCTCTATAAAAGGGACGAAAGAAGAGAAGCTCTAGAAAATGGTATCTATATTTACAATAGTGAAGTTGATTCTGTTCCTGAGTTTCTACTAGAAAAAAAGACTTTAAAAGAATAGTTCTACTAAATTGAATTTAGTTCTTTTTTTAAATTTTTTTAGATAGTTCATTTTATATTTTGTAGATTTTTTAGTTGTGAACTTTTGTACATATAATAATTATTAATTATTTATTATCAGTTGGCGATACGCGTTTCATAAGCTTTTCAATTTCATAAGCTTTTCAAACTGCTGTGGCATTGCAAACTATTTCCGTGACTTTGAACTCTCATTAACATCAAACTAATGGATGGTGTGTTTGGGGATGAAAAGTTTAGAAAAAAGCACATATTTTTTTTTTATTCGGATTTTTTAGATGGATGTTCAAATTTAGAAGATAGTAAACCGTATGCAATACTAAAGGATGATTTTAAATTTGAGTTGTTATTAAGAAAATTTAATTTGAAAACACAACTAAGAATCAGAAACATAAAAGTTCCACTGGATAGGTTTGTTAAAATTATAAATTTATTGATTCTCGAGTATATTGTTTCTCAATATGAAAATGAAATTAACGTAAAATTAGATGGTATTGTACAAACTAAAAATGAGTTTGGGAAACCAAAACTCCAGAACCGATCTTATCAATATAATTTATCAGATGAATTTGGAATTTTATCACTAGCGATTGGATTTAATGATGAATTGAAACATTCTGAAGTTGGAGTAGATCTGGCTAATCCCCAAGATATTGAAAATTTTAAATTACCTGAACTTGAACAATTTTATAAACATGATTTTCGTGAAATTTTTAGTGATGATGAAGTTAATGAATTGGATTTACATTTTAAAACTTTGAAGTATGACCAAAAATTGGAATTACTAAGTCACATGTGGGCTTTAAAAGAGAGTTATTGTAAGTACATTGGAGTTGGAATTACTGCTGGATTACAAAACTTTCAATTTCTAAACCTAAGAAAGCTTCAAACTATAGACAGCATTACTGATAAAGGTATTCAATTAAGTAAAATCAATGGATACAAATCTAAAAATGTATGTTTCAAATTACCAATACGTAATATTATTTGTTCTATATTTGCCGAGTATGAAAAAGTGTGCGTGTTTAAAATTAATGTTGAAGAAATTATAAATTATTTTATCAAAAAATAATGATAAAAAAGATATGAAAGAAAAGAAAAAATTGGAAAAATGCAAGAGAAAATGTAAAAGAAAAAAAGGGAAAGTAGTAATTTAATCTAATTTAAATGTATTTTCACAGAAATGTTTAATAACAATTTTACCTTCTTCAAAATTTGGATCAGCATGTCTAACTATTGCAGCTGCATGAGTTGAATTTGTCCTGGTGATATAAATTGGGAATCTTGACCAGTTGAAAGTATTTAAATTTTTAATAATTTCACGTTGAATTGGAGACATATCCAATTTAAAAGATTCCAAAATTTGATAATGCTCAAAAGCTTCTTTTTTATTATTACCTAATAATTTATAATCAGCTTCCCAATCTTCGATATCATCAATCGGAATTGAACAAAGTTTATCCAGTGTTGTAGTTAATTCCATAGTACCATGATGCTCTTGATTGAAAATAGATTGATTCATATTTTTAGAAGACGTAACTGCATCAAAAACGGATTCGAGGAAAAAGTCACCTTGATCGTGTAGATCATTTTCAAGTTTATTAAGTTCATTTGAGTAACCTTCACTTAATGATCTTGATAGTGTAGGCTTTAATAAAGGAGTTGTCGATGCAGATTGAATTGGCATTGCATTATTAACAGTTGTGGTAACTTGATCGACAATTTTATAAATGCAATAGTTATCTTTTAATAATGAAGACTCTCTGCTGATCCTAAAGAATGATGTTGTTACTTGTAAAAAGTTAAACAAGACAAACCATAAAACCCACATTGGTATATAAATAAAAGTGTGTAAAATTAGGACCATCCATTTAAATTTACGGTAGAATAAGTTTGCTATGTACTTACTAACATTGTCTTTATTTTCGTTCTCACTTGCCTTTTCATTCAAAGGTGATGTAGATTTTTCGAGAGTATAATCAATTAAACCAGTGAATTTAATTGGTTTATTAACATCCAAAATAATTGGATCAAACTTATCAATGAATGATAATTGGAAATTGGATCCACTCGAAAATCTGATAAATCCTTCATCATCAATAGAGACATTACTATTTTTATCTAGAATTTCAAAAGGATTAATATAGGAAATACCAGAAGTCCACCAGCAAGTTCTGATATCTGATCTAACATTTGAGTAAAGAGAGTGGTATTTAAATTCCTTTAAACCTTGAAAAAAAACTGTATTTTTAGAAGCCATTAATTTAAGTAAGGGCATTTTTTCAGCCGAGTTTTCTAGTTCAACAGAATCTTTCAAAAACATTTGTTTGCCGCTGTTACCTAATAGGTAAGGTACAATATTATTAAAACCTTTGATACTTAAAGTATCACCCGGTGTTAAAACACCAACATGCGGAGTACAGAAAGTAACAAAATTGATTGGAGTGACTGCTTCCAAATACTTTCTGTAAGCCAAAACGCCAATCGCAAACCTAGCAATCAAACCACCCAATGAATAGCCAATGAGAGAGAATTGAGTAACTTTCAAATTTGATTTATCTAGCAATGAGGCTGTTTCAAATAAGATTTCATCGGCGACTCTTGTACCACAAAGATCAATACCATCATAAGTTTTAAACTTTTCATTGGACTTTGTTTTATAGAGTCTGAACGTCTTGTTTGGGCACTTTAAAGTCAGTGTACTTAGTAAAGCCTTCTCGATGTAGGAGAAATGGTCCTCAGTACCCCATAACCCATGAACAAGAACAATAAGATGACATTCTGAAGGACGTTGAGCGTTTGATGAAGATGCCATATGTTTTATCTAACTGGCTCAATGATTACTCTGGGAAACAACCTGCACAAAAAGAGGAGGACAAGCGATCACAAGACAGTTTTGAACCTCTGCTTTATAATAATGTGTCAAGCTTTCTTGTCTGACCTTATCTGAACAAATTCATTCTCAGCGGGTGAAAGGGCTGAACCCGCTGATAGGACAGTCGCGGATTTTTTGTTTTTCCACTTTCTTTCGATCTTTTCCTCGTTTCCTTTCCGCTGCCCGATCACTCCGAGCGGTTTCTTACATGTTGTATATGCTTACAGTTTATCAAAGATACAAGCACTCAAAACAACCTATTTCAGGACGTGAAGATTCCATCTGTTTTTGCTTCACATTTCTTTCTTTCCTTCTTTCCTTCTTTTCTTTTTTCTTTTTACTCAACAACACTAATGAACGTCTTTGTTTCACAGCAAAGAATTATAGGATTGGCAAGGAGTTACCAGGTCAGGCTTTCTCCACTGTTTCTAGCTAACCGTCTTATTAACAATCTGGATAGTAAAAGCAAGGTATTCCATGCAACAAGACATTTTTCATACTCGAAACATCGTTTGAACTCTACAATTCTTGATTCAAAGATTACGAAGAAAACTAATGTGACATTTTTGAGAAAGTCATTATCTTACTTTTTCATCACATGTGGAGTTATAAGCGGTTCATTTTTACTGGCAATATCTGCATTTTTTATTTATGATTATACAACATACACACCACCGGATGTACCAGATAATTTGATCATTCCATTTGATTCTCTTAATCCACCAATTGGTGGTCCTGAAAAATTACCTATTTTAACTAAAAATCTGGATTCTTTTGATAATGATGATAAAATTGTTGATTCAAGGAAGAAAAGGTTGGTTATTTTGGGCTCTGGGTGGGGTTGTGTTTCATTGTTAAATCAATTGAATGATAATGATTATGATGTCACTGTCATCTCTCCAACTAATTATTTCTTGTTTACCCCAATGTTACCATGTGCTGCTGTTGGTACTCTGGATATTAAAACTTTGATGGAAAGCATTAGGTCTTTAATTAATAAGGTTAACGGCCATTATTTACAAGCTACTGCAGAAAAAGTTGAATTTACCGAAAAACTGATCAAAGTTAAAGATACTAAGTCAAATAGATTTTTTTATGTTCCATATGATAAGCTGGTCGTTGCTGTTGGTTCAACTTCAAATACTCATGGTGTTAAGGGCCTACAATATACTAATCAACTGAAAACTGCTGAAGATGCTTTGACAATCAGAAGAAAGTTGTTGAATAATTTTGAACAAGCGTGTTTACCAACTACATCTGATGAGGAAAGAAAAAAGCTATTGTCATTCGTTATCTGCGGTGCCGGACCAACGGGTGTTGAAGTTGCTGCTGAAATTTTTGATTTGATTAATGAAGATTTACCAAGACTTTATCCAAAAATTTTAAGACAAGAAGTTTCCATCCATATTATCCAGTCAAGAAGTCATATTTTAAACACTTACGATTTTGCAATTTCGGAATATGCAATGCAAAGATTCAGAAATGATAATATTGATTTATTAGTTAACTCAAGAGTTCAAGAAATTTTACCTGACAGAGTCATCTTTAATCAAAAGGGTGAAGATGGTGAGCTTGTATCAAAGGAGATAACATTTGGTTTATGCTTATGGTCAACTGGTATTGGATTGAATAAATTAACAAAGAAATTATCCGATGGTTTGAAACCTTTCCAAAAGAATAAAAGGGCTTTGGAAACTGACAATCATTTGAGAGTTATCGGAGCACCATTGGGTGAGATTTATGCCATTGGTGATTGTGCTACTGTTAGAACAGACATTGGTGATCATTTAGAAGATTATATTAGGCAATTTATTATTAATAATCAAAGAAGTGCTTTGAATTTATTGAATTTTGGTGAACGTCAAATTATAACGGATAATGACATTAAAAATTTTGAAATCTCAACTAGTCAGTTAAAAGCACTTTCAAATGAAATTGAAAAGCATCATCCATTAGCAAAAGAAGCTTTATTGTTAACAGAAGAATTAGTCCCAAAATATGATGAGAAGAAAACAGGTGTTTTGAAATTCAAAGACTTGAAGTTATTATTTAAGGAAGTCGACTCAAAGGTTACTTCTTTACCGGCAACTGCCCAAAGGGCAAACCAAGAAGGTGTATACTTGGGTAAGAAACTAAAAAAATTGGCAGATGCTGAGAATAATTTAAGTGATTATACAATCTATCATGGTGATATTGATGATGCAGTTGCAAAACCTTTCAAATATAGGCATTTGGGATCATTAGCATATCTTGGTAACTCTGCAGTATTTGATTTACCAGGAACTTCGATGGTTGGTGGTCTTGTTGCAATGTATTTATGGAGATCTATCTACTTTGCGCAAAGTGTCAGTATTAGAACAAGACTCCTTATGTTCTTTGATTGGCTGAAAAGAGGTGTCTTTGGTAGGGATATTATTTCCGTATAATTTGATTTATAGAGAGTGTATTATACTATAGTATTAAACCCATAATTTTATATTCTTACGATAACTAATGTAAATAAAAATGAAAAATTCGGCTCAGCTGTCAACATGAAATTTAACAAGGAGTTTTCCCAAAAAGGAAAATATTTTTTGCCCTTAAGCCATATCTTTGACTTGATCCTTTGTAAAATCATAGATTTGGAAGAAGAACATCCCCGTAAGCTTTGAAAAGGATCGATTTGTTTTTGTATTTTCTTTTTTTCCTTTATATTCCTGTTTTTTTATTGTTTATTTCTGTTTCTCCTGTTCTTTCTCATCACAGTTTTACTCAACATCAATACTTTCTAGAACTTACAAACATAATCAATTTAACAATACAAAAAAACCGTAAAAAAAATTTAAAAATAACATTAAAAAGATTGAACTAGTGGTAAACAAATCAATAAAATAATCATTTTACACAAGTGGAAAAAAAATCTTAACAGTCGTGTAGAAAACAAGTCGTTATGGAGTTTATTGAAAATACTGAAAATATCAAAGTAACTGATACTTCATTTGAAGAAAACTGTAATCATCCAAAATCGAAAAGATTCAAAGATCTCACTTCCAAATGGTTAGGTGGTAAGGAAAGTAAAAAAATAACAAACGAATCGAAAGAAGATTTATCAACCGAGAATGATAGTAATACTATTCCACTAAAAACTAACAACACAAAGGAACAATTCAAAAGCTCTTCAGTTATCCAATTAGATTGTATTACTGATTTGGATAGTCCAACAAATTTTGAAAAAGATTCAGCCAACATTGCAGAACTTAACTCACCTCTTGAAAAATGTAAAAGAAAAAAAGCCTTTAGCACTATTAGATATTATTTAGGAAATAAATCCCATGAATCCCTTGGTAAATCAGAACAATCTTCTGCAAATGAATCCGAACATTTCCCTGAAAATGGATCTGACCCTGAAGATGGACCTGGCCCTGAAACTATTAATGATGATAACTCACCAAATTTTCCAGATCATTTAACTTCCTTTGATAATGATTCAAAGAATAATGATACTTCTGATTATATGGATGCAACTCAAGATTTTACTATCAATACTTTGGACACCAAAGTAAATAAACCTAAGAATTTATTTAATGTTTTTGATAATAAAATAAAACATACTGACGTTGATGAGGTTAAAATTCATCAAGATAACAAGTCACCTTCAAAGTCTGGAACCAGTTCTGCAAATATTACAATCAGTAAAGAAAGAACTGCTCAATTATTTAGAAAAAATGATATTACTTCAAATATCTTGAAATCAAAAATCATTAATTTTAACAACCAAGTTAAGATGGTTTCTTTATTTATTGGTGATTTAAATTTGAATGTTACGGAAAATGATTTATATTTATTTTTTGCAAAATGTGAAGGCTTAATTTCTGTCAAAATTCCAATGGACACCATTAAAAATATTTCTTTAGGATATGGGTATGTTAATTTTGATAATCAAAAAAATGCAGATATAGCAACAGAAAGTTTAAACTATTCAGAAATAAAAGGCTCAGAAATTAGAATAATGCCTTCAGTCAGAGATAAAATCCAAAGAGAAAACTTAGGTGCCAATTTGTTTTTTTCAAATTTAAGCCCAGAATTAACTTCAAGAATTATGTATGATAGATTCAAAATATTTGGTAGGATCTTAAGTTGTAAATTGAATAAAGAAAAATCTTTTTGCTTTATCAATTTTGCAGAAAAATTAGATGCTTATAAAGTTTGTGAAAAGTTCAATCAAACCGAAATGGATGGCAAAATAATTCATGTTTCAGTTCATATTTCTAAAAAGGATAGAGAGAATTATCAAAATATCAAAAATTTAAATAAATCCAGTACTGAAATGACCACATTACACAGTGATATAGAATCGCCGCCTTTAAAGCATAATATTTCATTATCACTAAATTCTGCTGAAAACGCAGTTAGCACTAAATATTCAGTTTTTATGAAAAATCTTCCAATGGATTTGAATGATGATGTCATTAGATGTTTAATTGAACCTTATGGAACAGTTAAGAATGTTTTGACAAGAAAAGTTCCAACTAAAAATGGTTTATGGGCATTGGTTACAATGACAAATCCATCTGCTGTTGAAAGAACCATACAAAATCTAAACTCTGTTGAAATTGAAGGAAAGCAATTATTTGTCACCAAAGCAATACCAAGAGAAGAAAAAGATTATGCAAAAAAAGCACTTAACCCACCACAAAGGAGATTGAAATTATTAATTAGTGACATCAATTTAGAAAAAGACAAAGATACATTACAAGAATGGTGCTCACATTGCCCAGCAATTAAATCTGCCGAATTCTTTTCGAATACTCCAAAAGGTGAAACGCCAATCAGCAAAAAGTCAAATGGTTATGGTTATATTAAATTGAATAATGATGATGATGCAGATTATGTTATTGAAAAATTAAAGCAGCTTAATGTTGTATGCTATAAAATCAAAATTGAAGCTTCACATAGTGACCAAACACATGAGTCAAATCGTTATCCATACATTACCCAACGCCCACTTTGGGACCGTAATAATATCGGGTGTAAGTTTAAACCAAACGTTGTTTCGTTTTCTTATGTTGATCCTTCCAAAATGCTACAAATTGCAAATTTTCAAAACAATGTTAATAACGATAAAATGAATTACTTCCAAAAACTTGAAAACCATAATAAAACAAAATTAAAAGAAAGAAACATGTTTGACAAAAACTCTTTAGAGTTATTACACGCTAAGCAAAATGAAATGTATCATACTATGTGGGAAATTTGTACCAGACTATTGCTTCCAAACCCACATCAGAACAACAGCTTGCTTAAATGCCCAATTTTAAATGAACCATTAAGTAAATCAAAAATATCTTCACTTACTGACCACTTAATCAAATTCTTTTGGAATAACAATTTTGATCAATTCTATCAATTTATTAAGGAAAACCAATTCGATGAAAATGATCAAATTATTTCTACTGTTAATCCAGTTTTTGCTAACCAAATTTTACAAAGTGCAAGTTATCTTGGCATTATTCCAAAATAAATTATTATTTTTTATAGTTTCTTACTAGATAATTAAAAACAAGCTAGCTATTGGCATTAATAATTTAAAAGTGTGTATCATTTCTCAAACAAAGGTATTCAACATAACATAATACTATATAAACTTTCAATACCAAACAAATAAGAAAAATGATTATTTAAACAAGATAACAATAATTGATACAGATAGAAAGAAAGTGTTAATTATAAATTAGAACGTTAAGTAGAAAGAAAAATGGCATTAAATAAGATTTTGATACACTTGATGTTAAGCAAAAAGACTTTTCTAAACTAATTCAACATAATTAGCTGGAAATATACCTTCAATATCATCTATTCTACCCGTCCACCAATCATCAGTGGAATTTGATTTTTGAATAATTGTAATAACATCCCCTTTCTTAAATGGTAAATCACCATCTTGCTGTCCAGCAAATGAATATAATGCAACAGCTTTATTCCTTGAACTTCCGGACGAGCTTTTTGCAAATGAAGGTTTTTCTTCTGTTGGTCTATATCCTTTTTCATTAGTTTCATATCTACTACTTCTGTAGCTATCACCTCTGTCAACTGCTCTTCTTGAACTTCCTGTTTGTGAACTATTGTTTCTGTCAAATATATCATCTTCCCATGATGCTGAAGCATTTGAAGCGGATCTACGTTGTTGCCTGTCTCTTCTATAATAAGCACGAGCCGAATCATCACTATAATCATCTTCGTCATCATATCTATTGTTTCTTCTAGAAGTGGTATTTCTGCTTCTTCTTGAATTTGCATACGAATCATCATCTGAACTAAAGGTTGAAGGAATATCATCATAAAAATCGTCATCATCATATTCATCTGGATTGACACGACTGAATGCACGTGAATCTAATATTCTCATCAACGGCTCACAACCTGGTGGTGGTGCAACTCTACCACTCAAAATATATCTTGCCTTACACATATCACCATAAAATTTACGGTTTGCTTCTCTTCTTTCAACAATTGCTGAACCTTCAAGTGAAACACCTGCAAATAAACCCTTCGTTTTAGAATATGCAAAAATTGCAGCAACGTTTTTAACTGACGCATTACCTGCCACTTCGGCATTTCTACCTAATGGACCAGCAGCAACAGAAACATTACCACCTAAGGTAACTGAACCATATTGAGCAAATGATTCAACAGCTGCATCTGTGTTAAGAATAAAGACGAAATCGGTTAATTCTGCACCAACTTGACCACCAACACCGGCGCCGGCAGTGACAATTGCAGATGGTGCAGACCAAGTACCGTCTGGTAGTCTTGCGACGACAACACCGGAACCTGCACGTCCTGAAAACAAAAAACCTGCCTTAAGAACAGTTATAACTGCCAAACCTTTTGCATTTAATAAAACATCATGTGGAATAATTTCGTCTGCACCTAGAACTTGGTTTGGTTTAACAAACGATGACAAAACTTTTGCAGCCTTAATACATTCACTCTTCAAAGATCTTGGAATCGGATTATTAATACCCATTGTATATGATTAATTATTAGTTTTTAACTATTTTTCCTTGTACTTTTTAATATAATTCAAATAATTCCAAACCACTTGCTGTAGTTGTGTTGTTATATATACTAGATCTATTATGGGAAAGATCTCGGCAAAGACAATCAGTCTATCAGCCAACTTACAATTCGCCATGTACATTTTCTTGTATTCGGCCTGGTGAGATGTGTCTGCCTACATCCGTGCACCGGGTAATTTTTTATCATGAATATGAGGCATTAGTATATGTGTAAAGACTCAATGCAAGTCGGAAGGCTTTTGGTAAGTTGCTGGGTGTTTTTGAATATAAATAAAGGAGAGAGAGATATGATGGATCTTGATGTATTGAATAGTTTGCATGGTAACATTTCTAATGAATTACAAGAATTACAAAATGAAAAGGATTCAACAAATAACACAATTATAATAAACTATAATAAGTTACTTCGTTTTTCTCGAGATATTGATCGTATACGTAGACAAACATATAGTAACCAAAACCTCAATGATTTCAATAAAAAATTACATAAGACTGATAAAACTGTTCAGGATTTACTGATTTCGATTGAGATTCAAATTGAAAGGTTACATCAAGAGAAATTATCTATTGATAGAAAAAATGCTAGGGTTGAAGAATCAAAAAATAACGCTAACGCAAATGATCCTCAACTTGAAACCATTGATGATAATACAAGTAAAAATTATGGAGACTATCAAAAGGAATCAATTGAAACTTTAAAGTCTAGATTATTAAGTACAAAACATACACAACTCGATCAACTTCAGACCACTGAATTGCAGAATAATTATCACGAATCAATGCAACAAGAACTTATTGATTCATTGCCATCAATGGTTACATCTATAAAAGAACAAGCATTACAATTCCAGGAAATGATTAAGCAAGATGCTGTTATATTAAAGGAAGCAACACAAAATTTCGAAGCTTCAAATGGTAAGTTTGATAATGTTAATAATTTATTATCCAAGTACCATAAAGAAGGTAGATTGGGATTCTGGTTTTATATAAGAATGATAAGTATGGTACTTGTAGCTTTCTTATTTTTGCTAATCATTATTAGGTTGATACCTGCAAGACATTAATCAAAGCTCTAATGGCTTGATTAATAAAGGTTCTAGAGTTTTACCTTTTTCATACGAGTTTTCTATAATTAGTTTATCAATTAATAACCAATCTTTTAGTTTCCAACTATCCCCTTTGATAAGCTCTGGTACATTTTCTTTTAATTCTGGGACTATTTGATTATATAAATCAATCATGAATTCATCATTTGGAGAAGTTTCATGCTTTGACTTTTCATGCCTTGAATTAAATAGCTCTAAAAACCACTTGATGTCAAATTTTGTATAATCATGTATATTTTCTAATGTCCAATAATTAATTGTTTTCATTAACCACAATCTTAGAATTAGTTCCATTTCCATTTTACTTAATGTGCTTATTTCTTTATTCCACTGTAAAATCTCTATGAAATCACCAAATTCTTCGTGGTCTTTTTTGAATATATCCTTAATAGTTATAAAATGTTTTCTGTATTCTTTTAAAAGTGTTTTTTCTCTCTTCTTAATTTCATTTTTAGCCAAATTGTAGAGTTTTAGCTGTCCTTGACGGAAAATTTCTGCATTCAAATAATCATATTGCAGAATTAACTCATCGTTGAATGCAGGCATTTTATCTAATTTATCAAGATACTTCAATTCTAAACTTTGTTTCAACTGATTCAACCCATTCAAGACATTTTTCAAAGTTAGTCCTTTATCACTTGAGTTTTTATTGATAAAACTGAATAATTCAAGTAATCCAGCTGCAATTGGATGGAATTTGTTCAACATAAACACAGTTGCATCTGAAGATTCAACAGTATTGGCGGATCTTTTATTGATATCTGTGTCGTGAATATTGTAAGTATAGTCATTAACTGTTGGTAAGTCAATATTCCACTCCTCTTTCAAGTTTTTTTTCAGTTCAGCATTTAGAGACAATGACAGTTGTAAAGATTCAAATTCATTATCGTTCAATACAAAGCCATAACCCATGAGTAATTCTGCATTACCTTTTGGACCGTAATTATTGAAAATTTCAACTTTGTTTTCATTACTGTAAGTGTCTAAACATGAAATTTTAAAACTACCATATGAACTACTTGACCATTCTACTTTACTGTGTGGTTTATGGTTTAATAAATCAATTATTGGTAAAAGCATAACTAAATGTGGAGCTGACTTTGGACTTATAATTCTATATGGAAATGCTCGTGAAGTAATAATCAAGTGGGCCCATAAATAATCATCAAAAGAAACTTTCAAATCTGATGATAAATTCAAAGATTCAATTAACTTAAAGTCATTTCTTAAAACATCAAGTCTTTTTAAAATAAATGATCTTTGTAATGAAGTATTTTCAAAAACATATAATGATTTTTCATTCATTGATAAAGGACTATTTATATCTTTTAAGTCTGGTAATAAATCAATGTATGATTTAAACTTATCACTAGGTAAGAGATTTAATCTAATACATGCCAAATAAAACTTGAAAACTATATTTTCATCTATTTTAGTTTTGGAGTCATTGATATTCAGTGCTCTATATGCATCTTCTGGTTTTATAATGAATGAATTTGGTAGTTCTATTGATATTGGTGTGGAATTGTGCTCTGGGTTATTTTTGACAAATGCAGAGATCCCGGCAAATTCAGTCTTTTCAAAGTTGATACGTGGGTCTATTATAGCGCCGTCTTTAATGGCTGTCTCTATTAATGCTTGTATTGACATCAGGAACTTTTATTTACGGTTATAATAAAGATTTCGAAATGAAAAACGGTAGGAAAAATGATCTACAAAGAAATCTATTTACCATATTCTATAATTCAGGCGCGGTGATATACTATTTCTATAATAGCATTGGCCTGTATCGTAACAGATTTGTCGTATTCAATTGTATCTTGCTGAAATTATTAAAAGTGATTGGCAAGGTTTAAAATCAATTAATCATTAATAGTAAACCAAAATTCTGACACTAAATTCATAAACAGTTATATAACTTATTAAAATTCCTACTTTCTTTTAGAGTTATACGATTTATTCATTCGTGATGTCGTATTTGTAGTACATTGCATTAAGTTAGTTATTTCTACATAAAAACAGTGAAAGGTAGATAAACTTTAAATTATCAGTTATAAGTTAGATAAAAATTGAGTCTAGATAAGGATCATAGAATTAAAAAAAAAGATCCAAAAACATAGCAGGATGTCTTTAAAGTGTAGGATTAATCGTGTTTTTTTTTTTGTTCATGTAATTGTAATGTTTTTTTAACTTTTTTGTATGGTGTTACAAGTGAGATTTTTTGAATTGAAATGGAATAAATTTGTAAAAATAATTAATAGGGAAATAAAAGAAAGACAATAAAAGAGTTGAGAGAATAATGTGGAAAGCCCAAATAAATATCATAATGCAATGAGTTTTTCCCTCAATAGAGATTCTACACGTGTGTTGGTTTTCTATTTTTATGGCTAGCCTTCTTCTTACGAATCAACTTCTTAGAAGCTTTTGAATCAACATAGGAATCCCATTCATCTTCTGGTGACAATACATCAAATTCAGCATTGATACCCGCATTTGAAAACTTTTCATGGTTGTTATAAGTATCAACCATTTCTAAATCAGTAATGGATTTTTCCAAGTCATCGACCTGATCAATTACAATCAAGTCATTTTGTTGTTTTGAAGACTTGACTTGTTTGGAATCTTTGGAATCTTTTAGCTCTAAAGCAGCAACTTCGGCATAAGACAATTGTCTTAACTGGATATCAATAAACTCATCATCATTCTCCTCTAAAGCTCCTTCATTCAAAGATGAGGAATTGACCTTCTTCATTGCAATGACCTTATCAGTTGCATCCAATAAAACACTATTGTTATCACCTGAAGCAGCATTTTGTTGACCTAACAATTCTTTTGTCTTCGTTGATGGAGTAGATGATGAGAATGGCCAAAAGGCGGAAAAAAATGAATTTTTGCTTGAATTGCTATCCGCCTCATTGTTATTATCAATGCCCTTATCTTTGATAGTGTTAAAATCAACGACACGGGGATGGTTTTTGTCTTGGTTTGTGGATTTTGTGGAAAATAAAGAAAGCATTGAGACTGGTTTATGTTTAGTGACGGAATTGGATACCACACTCTAGTAGTATTGAAAGGAAAGAAGCAGAGACAAGGGCAAAACAAAAGAAGAGAAGAAGCCTACACGGTTATCAAAACAGGACAATCATTTTAAAAGCAACACGAGCCCTCGATTAATTTCTGATTTCGATTTACCTTTTTTTATTTTTTTTATTTATATTGTCCGGGCTGTGTCTTATCGTGCAAGGAAAAATAAAAATAATTTTATGACTAAGGATACTGTGTGACTACTCTAACTGGATTGATGAGTGGCAAATTGTGCACCATTTTGAGCAATGCTATCTCAAACCGGCAAAACCAACAACAAAAACAACAATAGGGCCAAGGGAAACACCATGGTCTCTGCAACCATTCTTTCAGAAGTGAGGAAAAGGGAGCAGGAAAAAAAAAGCAAGGCACAAGTAAATAAGGATCAAGATAAGGGCATGAACACAGATAAAGACGTGGCAGGGAGCACAGATAGTGATAACAAACCCCTCAAACATGAATGTGCCAGTACATGTTCGAATAATGTTTTATCACCACACAAATCTGTTTATGATGCTTTGAAAAACCCTGAATTAAACCAAGGAATAGATTTAAATACGATAAATCCATTCCGTGATGAATGGGACGATAGTGCTAGCAATATATTCAGCTTGAAGAACATACATCAAACACAGTTCCAATTTCAATTCAGTAAAAGCTCTGATGACCATAACGATATTATTGATGCTACTAATCCTTTTGACCTAGGCGATAGAAATAATATGGATTTTTCCATAACATCATGGCAAAATATTTCATATTGTTGGGATGAATCACGTTCGAATTCTAATGAATTAAATTTGCTCAATGCGACGTCACAATTTATGCTTAGCAATAATAACTCAAATATAATATCTTCTGGTAATAATAGCCCTTATCTCAATACTGAGACTAGTTTCAATCCTGATCACTCCCCAAACAGAAGTGATAGTCCTAATGTCGCTTCTATTTTATCAAGTTCTTCGGATCACGAAGATGATGATGATTTAAGTGATCATTCGAGTGAAAATTTAAATGCCAAATCTAAATCAAAGAAATTCATGTCTAAAAATAACTTTTCAAATGATAACAAATCGAATGCTATCATTGACATGGACCTGAACTCTGATACAGAGTTAGATAGAACTGTTGACTCATCTACTATAATATCATCCTTTGTTATGCCTAGAGTTTCAATATTTTCGAAATCGGATTTACTGAATGATCAATCAAAAGGGCCAATCAAAGTTAGAATAGTTGGTGATAAAAATAATTTATTATTTGAAAGATTCAGTTCTTATAGAAAGATTTTGAATAATTTTGAATTTTTTGTTAATAAGGCTGAAAACGCAGATTTAATACTTTTAATCATTAATTCTGACAACTATATGTTACCAAAAATTACAAAATCCCCTTGTATTCCTATTACTTTAGATCAAAGTGATTTACTATTAGCAAAAAAAATTCCAAAACACTTAAAACTTTGCGACCCAATTCATTTGAATTCGTTGAATGATGATTTGATTTCTTTGATTCACTTTTTGAATAATATTAATGATATAAAAACTTGGAGATTGTTCTTACAAACCTTATCTCAATCTGATACCTCTACAGCCCCGATCAATCATTCTACACTTTTGGACATAAATTCAAGTTTAGTTAACTTTTGTAGTGATAATCAATCAATGTCAAACGATTCAATATTTAATTCAAAAGAGATAAAACCAAATCCAAAGGATAATGGATTTAGTAAAAACTTTATTAATGGTTATTTAGTCGCAGGATTTACTGTTGGTGTATTATCATTAGGTCTAGTTATTTTATGGAAAAAATTATCAACAACTGAACTTCTTCAACAACCTTTGAAAGATTTGGGGAAAGATTTGACATCAGACAACTGTATGACTTTACCCGAATCTGAAAAACTAGAGTTGTCAATGACTCGATCTATATTATTAAGAATAAAAGATATAGCAAATGAAATAGAGTCTTATGCGGAGGTTGTTTTATCTCAAAGTATATTAGTCATTCAGAAGACAAAATTTGCATTGCATCAATTACTTATTTTTTGAATTACACTTCTTCCATTAAGATATATGAACATATAGATAAAAATATTATTTGGTCTAATTTAGTTACACATGATGATAATCAACCTTTCTTTAAATTCTAAAGGGCATCATCGGGTTTTTTTACAAGTTGGGACATATACGACACAGGTTATGGATTCAAGCGTAAGACATATACGTATTTTTTTCATACTAGAACAAGTGAATTAATTTTTTTTGATTATTTGGTTTTTTTCTTGATACTTCATTTTTGTTTTTTTTATAAAAATTTAAATATTCTATATGATCTATAGCAATCAATTAAAAACATTGATAGTCAAAAAATGTGCAACCTTTGTATAGACAAAGTTGAAACAAAAAAATTAATCAATTGATCGAACCCAGGATCGAACTGGGGACGTTATGCGTGTTAAGCATATGCCATAACCAACTAGACCATCCGACCAATTGTTAGAAAAGCAAACTTTCGCACCTATACTACTTTTATATTTACAATCATATGATTTCAAAAAATATTTACAAAATCGTTTTTGAATTATTGTCATTTCAGAATATTATGCTACATATTTTTTTAAAAAAAATACATTAAAACTTTTTTTTATTTAATTTGCAAAAAAATAGCACAAATACCCCTTTTCAAAACGTCTGTTGAAACAAGATCATTACGTAGAAATGTTATCTGTTTATGTTCTTATAACAATCACTAATTTGTCTATATAAGGAGGTATTTCCTCCTTATTATTCCCTTTAATATTTATATGCTTATTTATATTTTCCTTTTAAATAATCAACTTATAATATAATCATGGATCCTATCATCAGAATTAACACATTACAACAACTAATACTATTAAATTGGCTAAGGTTTACTTTTCTTTCAAAAAATTAATTGATAATACTTTAAAATTTATAAGGTTTACATACTGAAATTAAGTTTTCTTGTTAGCTTATATGAAACTGTTCATACAGTATTATCTGTGTACTTATCTATATATTTACCATAATTTGATCAAATTTTCTATCAGAAATCATTTAAATTCTCAACTTGGGATAAAATGGAAGGTTTATAGACTGCTTCGAAACCAGAGGTTCTTGTAGGTGTCCTTGTATAAGAGTTTTTGTCTGCAAATAATAAAAAAGAAATTTTTTCAGTGCTCTTCTTGAAATTTAATGTTATGTTTTTTAAAAAATTCAAGAAAAAATCAAAAATACAGTTTATTTAAAACAAACTTGATTAATAGTACAACTTATAAGGTTTTAAATGTAAGAGTCTAACTTTCTTGATAGTTTGCATCAAAAATTAATTCACATCGAGTTTTATATTGTTATATTAAAATTCAAACGGAACTTCAAGTGAATATAGACGTTGTTGTAACGTATTAACTCTGATGATAGGATCCATGATTATATTATAAGTTGATTATTTAAAAGGAAAATATAAATAAGCATATAAATATTAAAGGGAATAATAAGGAGGAAATACCTCCTTATATAGACAAATTAGTGATTGTTATAAGAATATAACTAGAATACTCAATGTGGCACTACATCATACTTGATCAGTATGATCTCACGTCTACGTAATGATCTTATTTCAATATTAGTAATGAATTTAAAAAAAAAAGATCAAGTTTTGATTAGTTTAACAACACTATTTTGTTTAGCCATTGTATGGCTCAAATAAAATAATGTCAGTTACTTTTCAAGCTTATAAACATTACAAAAAATTAACAATTATTGGTAAAATTAAAATTGCAAACGAAACCAATGAAGAACACTTATCAAGGGTTGACTATTATAAAAAAAAAAGTCAGATATAAAATAAACAATACTGGCATATAAACTGGTTATATTTCAGTACTTTATATTAAGTTGAGCTCTTTGATGTTGTTAAAAAATTTAACAACGATAGTTTTTTTGATTTGATGTATTAAAGCTATCAGCTAAGCAACTGGTTTATGGGAAATCGAGTGGCCAGATTCGACCTGCTATTATGTAATTAAATTTAACTTTGAAAAAAACACTAAAAAAGGAGGCCAAGTCCTTGCTCATCATATTTTCAAAATGGTCACTTGATAGCTTCTTCTTTTTCCCTTGAGGTGGTTATTTTATCGCAACCAAAGACCCATTACGATTGGCATTTCATCAATCTGAAGTGCAACTACTGTTTTTTTCCCCACTAGTGGATTATAAAACACACTGTCTCAGATTATAACTTGTTATCAACAGACACTCACCATGCAGGATGGGGGAAATGCCCATGGATCACACATGGTTGGCTGATAGGTTACTCTTGAGTTTTCTTTACTTCGGAGCTCGGAGTTCTCGAGGTAAAAACTGTATTCTTTGTCACAAGCGAATGGCTTAGATGTTAGCTGTTTAGATTGCATCATCATCAAAGCTCACTTTTACACGAATGGATGTGGGGAAAGAGTTTGACAGGCATGATCCCATGCATGTATTACTATAAATTACATGACTACCCCATATCTGCAACTATTTATTGATATCAGACATCCTCAGTAAAGACACGTAGTGTATAAATTACAAGTCAGCCGATGAGTTCCTGGTTACCAATCTCTCCTGACTTCAATATCACCTTGGTGAACCCACCTCCATACAACAAATATACACCAGTTGATTCAACAGTCAGGGCAAATGTTAGAGTTAAATTTCGAAAACGATTAGACAGAGTTTCTGGAATAGAATGCGGTGTGGTTGGAATTGCATCCATAGTGTATCGCTATTTTGATACTACTGGCACATCTATACAAAACTCTCCAACAGTTAGAACAATCAGAGAGAAGCATGAGTTCTTCAATATTTTCAAAGATATTCCATTGCCATCTCAAAATAGTAATACTGTTCCTTCTGTAGAAACTTGTTATACTTTTGAAACAGGTGAAGTAGTGGATTATGCGTTAAATGTAAATATTCCCAATGATAGACATTTCCCAAGTTCCTGTAAAAATTTTGGTAACATTACTTCATCAATCACAATTGAATATCGTGCTTATGTTGCAGTTCAAAAATATGGTTCAATAATGAAATCAAAACTCAAGGACGACAGCTCCTATCATATTCCAATCATTTATCAATCTGGCGGGAAGCCATATCTAAGGAAGGTAATGAAACAAATTAATTACAAGGAAACCAAATTGTTTGAAAATAAAATCAAGAAGTTTTATTTTGATGAGGATGCAGATGCATTGATTCCAACATCAATCGAAAAATCACACTCAAAGACTAAATTTATTAGAAAACTTTGGAATAATAATTATAAACCAGAAGTTTACAATATCCTCACTAAGACAATTCCACTTACAGTTGATATGACTATTCCTTGTCCATTTGATATAAATAAATCCATAGGAACTCAAGTATCTTTAAACTTTTTTTCAAATTTAGCCTCAGTTCAGATGAATTCCAATCAAAGTAAAGATTTTGTTTTTAATGGACAGAGTACAAATCTCGGTTTGTTTAAAGTCGAATCGTTAACCGTTGAAGTTTCAAATGAATTGCATCTTCAATGTAAGGACCGCCAAATAAGCATGAGAAGAAGCTACTGGGAAAGACATCGCCCAGAATTCCGCCAAATGTCAGATACTATCAAAATAAAACTTTTAACAATTCATTTTAATAACGTTTTGTTTGATGTCAAAGATTTTACATATGATAAAAAGCAAAAGTTATATTCATATCTACTTTTAAATGACTTATTAATTAATAATGCAGATGTAGACATGAATTTAACTTTTAACCAGATATTGGGAAAAAACTCAATTTTAACATCAGGCTCTATGTCAAACTGGTATTCAAATAAGGCTACCCTAATTTTTACTTGGAAATTATCTGATAATCTTTCTCAAAAATTAGAATATGTGTTCATGACAAAGTCTTCTCCAGATGTTCGTGTGGAATTGGATAACAATTGTAACAACATTTTTAACGCGTCCAATATGGCCAATTCAACTGACATATTGATTGCACCTCCACCATCGTACGAAATCTCTTCCAAAAATACGAGTGTTTTGGAAAAAAACAATTAAATTTGGATGCAATTTTTTGGTTGAAATTGTTTTTAATAAAATAATTGAACTTTTATCATTTTTATACTTTCTAATTTTTTTTTGTTTAATGCAAGTATACTATAGTTCAAAAAAAACAAAACAAAACAAAAAAACACAAGTAAAATATTACATAGTTTTATATCATCATTCTAATTCTAAAAACAACAAAAGACATTTCATATTTGACAATTGATAGTTTCGTAAAGAATAGCCATCAGAAATATCTTCTAATTTGGTAATTAAGGATTCCCTCCATGTTTCAAGGTTATTATTTTCAATATTATTTGTATTCAATGAATTACAAAAATTGGAAAATTCCCATATTTCACTGATTAGTTTTGTAATTGCTTCCTTTGCATTTTCCTTTGCAGCAATATCAAATTTCTTTATTCCCAAAACAGATTTTTCCAAATTTTTAATTACCAATAATTGAATTTTTCTTTTAATAAAGAATGCATCATTCATACTTGATAATTGTGAAACTATTGATAAGTTTAAATCACCTTTACTTTTAGCTGGATATTTATCGGAATTTTTATCAAGAATTTTATTTTTATTTATGTTTTCATTTAGATTTGCATTTTCAATTGATTTTTCAATATTCAGCTCCAGTGTCATATTGCTTTCAATTGATGACCCATTTTTAATTAATTTAATATCCATTTTATTTTTAAATTCATTTTCTATTTTATTGGCAGCTAATTTTGAATATGATTGAGCAAATGTCAATTTGTTTTTACCTTCATAAAAAAAATCATCTTTAAAATCAATATATAAATCTAAAAGTAGTGATTTTTTGTAACCAGAAGATAAATTCTGCAATTTGATTTTGTACTCATTTTTATCATTTTGTAGGATATGATCAAGTCTACCCAATGGAGTTTCAAAACTCTTTACTTTTACAAATTCCGGAAATCTTATCGTTGTTTCCAGCTTTTTGATTGTAACTTTATTTAATTCTTCAATTTTAAACGTTATTAGTTCAAACAAAATTTTAAAGTCTAAAGCAACATGTAATTTAATTTTGTTATTATAATGGTTATCATTCGATTTATTCTGGTGATTTGAAACATGCTGTTTTAAAACTTTGTTCATTAACATAATCTCATAAGGTTCAAATCTGAATTCATCTGCTAATAAAACATAATCACAAGTTGCATCAAATTTTTCACACATTTTTGATAAAATTTGGCTGATATCCGTTTCATTATCTTTTTGCTTTTTGATCAAAAATGGATTTTCTTTTTGTTGAACATTAGAACTTTCTGTTGGTAAAGCAAAATTAAAATCAGATATTATTTCGTTAGAAACACAAATGATTTGATGTAAGTATTCACTTTCATTCTTATTATCATTGTAAAATCCTAGGCTTGCTAATAATTCGATTCTCTTCAGTCCATTATTCAATTGTTCGTTAGAATATGAATTTTCTACTACGGCAATAACATCTTCACTAATTGAATCAAGTAAACTTTGCCATCCTGACCAATCCTTACTAACACAACCATAGTAACTACCAATAGTAGATAGTTCTTCAATATGGCTACCCAAAAATACAACACCCAGTTTATCCTTTGAATGCAATAAATTTATTATACTTCTTAATAAGTTTTTTATTTTAGATGCATATTCATCATTTCCAAAGCCATAGTCTTCACAATTAACTAGTGGTAGTGCAACAATTATAGTTTTAGGTATTGAATCTGGTCTCAATATTTGACGTCTCAAGAATTTTGATGGTAAAGCTAATCCCTTTGATGTGAGCGTTTTAACTATTTTGATATCTTCAGGAATGACATCATCCTCTTCTTCACCATCAGTATCAACATTATCATTTTCAATTAAATTCCATGCATTGGTTGAAGTTTGAATCAAAGGAATTAAATCACTAACTTCTGCATCACTAGAAATTTTTTTTAATATAACATACCATTTATGTTTTAAAATTTTATTATTTGATGTCAAAGTTATACTTGGAACTTTGATGGAATTCAAATTTATTATTATGTTATCATTATTCTGATAAATCGAAGAAATAAATATCTGAGAGTCCAATTTTTGATTTAATAACAATTGATTACCACCTTCACTTAAAATGATAATATTTGATTCAAATAGATATATTTGACATAACCGGAAAGAATTGAGCTTAATAGTTGTATCAAAAATATCAAACAGGATTAACTTACCCACGTTTAAAAAATCGATTGTTGAATTTCCTAAGTTTTTATTAAAATTATTAACAATAGTATTCGTTATCTTATTCTTACCAATCTGGGTTCGTAGTTGTTCCTTTTTATTAGATTCCATGGATTCTTCAAACTCAGTTGCTGAAATATTAATAACACATCCAAAATTGGATATTGCAAGTTCATTTGTTTTACCCTCATTATTCTTTTTGGTACTAATGGAAGAGTATTCTGGTGCAAATAAAACATTAGCTAATTCTATCTCTGAACTAAATAATGAAATATTATATTTTTTTTTTTCAGTTATTTTATCAGTGTTTGGAAGTATTAATGCTTCTTCCCTTTCCCAAAATTTTGTACCCATTTGACCTTGGGGAGTAACTGGGTCATCCTCATTACTATTATCAACATTATTGTCATCATCAGCCATTATCCCATTCACATTTAAGAAACTCAGAATTTCACCATTAACAGTTGTCATGTTAGGTGATTGAATTCCATCAATTTTGGATGAAAGAGTAGATATTTCATTAACCGGATTGAGTAAATCATCATATTTTTGTAATAATTGATTATTTTTAATATTTGTCATAATAGTAATGTCTTCACAAACAGTTTTAGTATTACAAAATGTACAAAAAATATCATTATCAACTTTAATTTCATCTTCATTATCAATTTCGTTATTACAAAGATTGACAGGATTTATTAATTCGTTGAAACATTTAAAATGCAGACTATGCCCACAGCTTAAATCGACCAATCTTTCACCTTCAAAAATGTTTTGTAATGGTAGCGTACAAAATGAACAATTATAAATATCAGGAAAAACTTGTTTTCTAGTCCTTTGTTTTTGTAGTAAACTTGTATTTGTATAATCTAAACTGAGGTTTGAAGTTGTGGTATGAGAGAAATAGCTTTTGGATAGCGGTGTATTGTTAACTGATGTAGCATTTGTTCTGTCTGAGTAAGGCGTAGAATTTACGGAAAAAGTTGAAGCAGAAGCACCTGATATATTCAGAACTTTTGGAATTTTTTTGAAATTTAGATTGTTTGCTTGAGTATCTAACATTAGTGTATGAAGGAATGACCAATGTATTAAATGAATTGATGGATATCAAAGTGCTTCTAATGAAATAATGTATTTCAAGAAAGAAAAATAAGATGATGAAGACTACAGTAATTACTTAATAACGATCTAATGCTAATTCTATGCAAAACAGAAAAAATAACGAAGAAATGAAAAAGAAACTTATGAATCAAAGAAGGTGAAACAGCAATAGTTACTTCTTTGGGAAAAACAGTAGCACCGCCTTGTTACAGAACCATGTTCCATGTTGGCTGGTGTTGTTCAAACATATGTAGGTACACGCTTCAAAGTGTAAGCTTAATTCATAGCAAATACTTACTTCTTAAATAGCGTCTATTTATACAGGAATATTGTTGTTATATATGATAATAACGGATATTTTAATCACGAGACTCCCACACATCTTCACTACTTCCCCTTTTGAGTTGTTCGATCAACCTTTTTTTGTAAAACTCCTGCACGTTGACTTGTTTGACATCTTCTGTATTCAACGAGTTGGAAAAGCAAAAGTTTAATTTTTCAGATTGTTTATCACAAAGTGTTAAATCTCCATATCTGTAGTAATTTCTTATTTGTCCACCTAAAGACATACATTGCATAAGTTCATCAAGTGCTGTGGCACATGACATTTCTTTCGGAAATTTATGTAATTCTAATGCTTCTGCTCTACTACTAGCCTTATCCCTTAATGTATCATTTTTCTTACCATCGTTCAGTACGTCATTAATTATGGATTCCATTTGACCAAGTTCTGATTGGGCTTGAGTATCGATGGCATGTGGTCCATCATCTTTGGTATCTGCTTGTTCTTTCTTGCCCCAAAACATGCCTATCTGATTCTTGTGTTTCTTATGATACAGTTTTATTGATATGATTTAAATATTTAAAGATACAAATCCATGTACCAATGGAAAATAATCACTGTTCTGCGCATGTGAGGAAAATCACAGGATTTTTGTGGGAAAAATGATTCTCTTATAAAATTCTGTGGGAAGGTTCCATTTTTCATGTTCCCATGAATTTTAGATTTAGGTTAAGTTTAATTTATTTTATTGCATATACAATATGGTTACATAGAACATAAAACAACTTCTTTCAATCCCTTTCTAATTCTTTTGTAAAAGATGGGTAGATTCATTAACGATTGTGTTGTCAGTTGAACTAGTAGTTGGAATATCTTCTTCGACCGCTTCTTCATTAACAGGTGTATTCTCTTGACCACGAATTTTACTCATACCCAATTCATGAACAGCAGCATTCATCTTCTCATAGACTTCCTCGGTTAATCTTGAAACATCTTCCTTCGTTAAACCAATAGTTGGAATTGGATCTAAAACTTTGATATTTATTTCACCTCTATTGAAGTTAAATAATTTCATTGAATACAAGGATGAAGTATTTGAAACAACCAATGGAATGATTGGAATTTGTGCTTGAACTGCTAAGTGGAATGCACCCTTTTTGAATGGTAACAAAACTGGTTTTGAAGAATAAGATCTGGTACCTTCAGGAAACATGAATAATCCACCTTTATTAGTTTTTAAGTCATCTAATGCTTTATTTAAAGTATTAATAGCGGACTGTTTGTTAGATCTATCAAGGAAAAAAGTACCACTTGCACTCATAAACCATCCCAAGAATGGTAAATACTTAAGTTGCTTTTTTGCGGTAACAACACACTTTGGTGGGAAAATTTTACCCAACATGTATATATCTAATTCAGACTGATGGTTTGAAACTAAAATTGCTGGTAATTTTTCTAGTAATTCAGGTCTATCAATGTTTATTTTCATACCCATGAAGAAAGAAAATATAGCATAGTAAAATCTAGCTGTACTCCATTGGGCTAATGTTTTTTTACCAATAATAGATAAGCAGATTGCACAAATAACACCGTAAGTTGCACTAAGCATTAAAAGGTTTAATGCAACTATACCCTTTGTTATGAATTTGAATTTTCTGAAAAATGTGCCTAAAAATGTCATCTTAGAGCCTTTACTATCTGAATCTTCTGTAAAAAATTGTACAAAAGTAAAGCAAGAAATAAAAATAACTAACGCGTTAATTAACAACAATTTGGATATATTAGAGCAATTGTGACCCGTTACAGAAGGAAGAAAGAATCAGCAACAATAGTAGAGAAGGAATAAAAGGAGAAATGTGTTGACTTTAAAGTGAAAAACATGTTGGATTTTGGTATAGAGAATAACTCACTTTTTGGTCTAAGCGAATTCCAAAATTAATAATGCTTATGGTGTTAGCTACAAAGAATGACTTCATTTAAATAAAATGTACGTTGATAGTTTTACAAATATATATATATATATATATGTCATTATTCTATATACAGATGTTCAGGTATATGCTATGTTTAAGAGTAAAGTAAAGAAATGAATTATGAATTATGCATTATGAATTATGAATTTTACATCTTTCTTTCGATTCTGTTCAACTTTCTTGCAGTCTTAGCATTAGTCTTAGTTCTTTGACCTCTAACAGGTAAACCCATAGAATGTCTTAAACCAGTGTATGAACCGATTTCTCTCTTCATCTTGATGTTGGCTCTAACTTGTGAAAGTAACTTGGAATCTATAGTCATTTCTGAAAGTTCCTTTGTTATTGACATGGTTTGCTGTTCACTAAGTTGATGCATACGCATATCTGGATAAAATCCCAACTTGGAGCAAATTCTAGTTGCAGTTTCTAATCCAATACCATAAAATGTTTTTGAAAGTCCATACTTTTGTCAAAAAGAATAAAATAGAGGTAAGAATGGTGTTAGTATTTCAGTTTGAAAGTTTTAGTAATAAATTTCATATATTGAATAATTGTTTCATTATACATACGTTAATTCTGTACTTTCCTTTGACAGCTTTACCTAAGATATGCACGACCATGTTTTTATTTTGTGATATATGTGGTTTTATTAATCAATAAAGAGCCTTTTCGGGTTAATCACTGATTCATGTTCAGAACTCAACAAAAAAAAAACGGTGCGCATTTTCTTTTTCCGGGTAATTTTCTTTGTAACTATACAGTCCTATAGTAAAAGCGGTAAAGATCACGGATATTTATATCAAGATGCTTGTTGAATACGTGAAATTTCCATCCCAACATCAAGACGGAGAATAAGGAGAAGACGGACTAATCCTATTGTAGAGATAAAACTTGCGACTCCAATGGGTACAACTGCGAAAACTATTAAATTGTAATAATCTACTTTACGTGCGTGTTTCTTTGTATTTGCATTATTATTGTTCGTATCACAAATACCACCATTGCTGTTAGTGCTACTAATACTCTCATTTCTATTGTGAATTGTTTGTGACGGACTATCATTATAATTACCCATATAATTATTATTACTATTGCTTGAAGCATTTCTCAAATCAACACTTGATATTTCTCTTTCTCTTTTTCGTTTTATATCAGCTTCAATCATTAGATTATTGGAGACAAAACATTGAACAATGAAAATAATAGTCAAAACACATGATACCAATATCCATGCAGTTAAACAAAACTCATTATCACTGTTATTGAATGTGTGATTTAGAATCTCGATAATCGATATTATAATTAAACTCATACTTAGAATTCTTACAATGACTGCTTGGATATCATAAACAACCATCCATCTGACCATTAGTCCATCTAATATTGTATATGATAATAATGCACTAACTAAACACCATAATGACGCTAAGAAGAATTCGGTTGCTCTAACTGTTGTAACATCAGTATACGGTCTTTTGATCAATTTATACCATTGATTTAGAACAACAATAAAACTTTTCATTATTGAATAAATTGGCAAGTCTCTACAAATTGTTACTAAGATGTGTTGTAGAACAGTAAGTCTTTTCAAACCATAGTTTTTTAATCTGTTTCTCTGCTTATACAAATCTTCCATTGCCGTCGACCCAGTACCGAATAACAGCCTACTGTTATTGACATTATTCAAATCTGAATTGTTGAATGCCGTGGATATTCCTGCTTCGTTTATCAAATTTATTCTTGAGTTATTATGTGAGGTATTGTGAGAGTTAAGTGAACTTATATTTGAATTATTGTATAAAGTGTTTGACCTGTTCGTGATTCTGCTAACCAGAGCTCTACTACCCCGACTTGGTAATATACTGTTATCGTCAGTTACATATTCGGGTAGTGGTTCCATGTCATTCTCGGCAGTGTTAGTTGTATGATTTCTTGTAAATCTTGGACTGAACTCAGTTTCAAGTTCTGAATCTGTAGGTGGTGGATGATTTGCATATTCTGAATCGTAATCTGACTCCCTATTCAAATGGTCAATATGTCGACGCATTCGTTCATTTTCCGAGTTAATAGGCCAGATCATTATTGTGCATACATTGGTACATATCTGATAACTGATTAGTTAGCTTTTTTTATTTTTTTTTATCTGCCAGATGCAGGAGATGCAGTCAAAATAATTAAAAACGTCCGCCCAGACATACTATTGCAAAATTTTTTTTTGTTAAAAGTTGAAAAAAAAGACAAAAAAACGCATATTTTACACTGAATCGAACCAAATCGAATACGTTAAGTAAGGCCAAATGGATCGATTTAATTCGGGATATCTAAAGAAAATTTAAATTAAGAATAATTATTAATTTTTTTCTTATATATATTATATGATATCAAAAAAAGTAGTTAATCAATTTTTATACAACAAGTTACACACACACTGTTCAAGTTACTAATTATTTAAATAATATAGTACAGAATAATGCATGCAATTGCAATTTCCAACACAATAAGAACATGATTTTTAATGGAATTACCAAGGGAATCATTTTCTAATTATAAAGCTTCTAATTGGTTACTAATTTCATCTAATTCTTCAACTGCCTTCTTATACTTTTCTTCTAAGTCATCGAACTTAGTTTCCAAATCAGCCTTTTCCTTTTCTAAGGCGTTTAATTTGTTTTCTAAAGTTTCAACCTTGAGATCGGATTCTCTTAATTTTGCAGTAGTTTCCTGTAAAGTCTTGTCAGAAGTTTCTAATTCTTCTTCAAGCATAGCATTCTTCTTTTGAATGTTTTCGTTAGAAGTTTGTAAATGGGTTGAATCACCAGCAACTTTCTTATGATCAGCAACTTCAGATTCTAATTTTTCATTTTCATCTTCCAAAGTTTGATTCTTGGTAGTTAATGATTTGATTTCATTTTCCTTTTCTAAAAGTTCTTGTTCTAAATCCTTGACCTTTTGTGAAGCTTCGTCAGCTTTTTCTTGCCATGACTCAGCATCAAGCTTAAGCTTGTTCATCTTCTATTTTGAAAAAGGAGGGTGGTTGGGATGTTAGTATTTTGTTGATTTCTGCCAGATCAGTCTCAAAAAATCACAGACTGTAAACGGTGTCCAATTGATCCGCTAAAAAAGCCATTGAACTTCCACAAAAGTAAAAATGCAGTTCTCGCCGTTGCAATAACACATACGTCTCTTAACTTATCCATGCTGTGTGTGTTTGTGTGTTTGTTTGACAATAAAAAACCAGTGAAACAGGAGTTGCCACTGGAGGAAATGAACACGCACCTTTTCAACGTAGAGGCACAGCAAAACAAAACCAAAACCAAAACAGGCGGCCGCGAATTGGCACTACCTGTTATGATTTCACGTTGATCGCACCAAACGGAACGAGATAATAACGTGGAGAAGCATATAGGTTAAAAATATGCATACTAACTTAAAAAAACATCTTAGAATTATAAACAGAAACACATAATTACTGAAAAAAGCCTGTGAAATTCTGTTGAAGAAATCACAACAAATTTGTAGAAAGAATGATCTGAGCTTGTATTTGCAAAAAAACTAATTGATTTGTGTTTGTGAAGGTTTCTGTGATTCAACCTTAGCCCTTTTAGACCTGGGCTTTAATCCTGAATAACTGTTATCCATAACTTTTGCTGTGTTGGCCGTTGCCTCTGCACTTACACTAGTGGCACCATTATCATTATATTCATTGGCACCACCTTCATCAAAGACTTCCGGGAAATCTGATAATGTAACCTCTAATTTATCAATATTTGTTAAATCTTGTAAATAAACTATTTTTTCGTTGTTTTCATCCAGGTCCACTTCTTCATCTTTACCACTTGATCCTGATGTTGACCTTTCAACCTTTGAGGAATTCGATGATGGTAAACGATTAACGGTACGATCGTTAAAGATTCTATTCTTTAATAAATTAACACTTACATCACTATTTGTAGAAGCTTCTGTTGTTGATTTGAATCCCTTCGATATGCTTGATGTACTGGATATGACATTTGGTGTCATTTTGAATGCAGAAAGGTCTTCATTGGATACCGAGTTCTCTTCAGATGATGATACTGCTGATACATTATCCAAATCAGCACTTGAAGAATTCAAACTTGATGACGAAGAAACACTGAGATTTGTATTTATAGCATTATCTGCATCTGCTCCTAAAACTTTACCAAGAACAGCAACTTCTTTATTTGAAAATGTTTTGAAATTTGGAAATTGAATATCAAACTTAATGATTAAATCTCCATACTTCAATTTATTTTTTTCATCATCACTACTGTCACTAGTATCTAAAGTGTAAGAGTCTGAAATTTTCTTTTCTTCTTTGTTTTCCCTTTTTTTTTCATTTTTTTCATTTTTTTCTTCGTTATTGTTTTCATTGTTATTTTCATTATTGTCGTTATTGTTAATATTATTGTTATCTCTATTATTTTCTGTATTTTTACCGTTATTAGGTCTCAATTTGGATTTGGAATCCTTTTTCCATTTTTTACTTTTAGAGGAAACTGTAGAATTTTGGGTATTAATTGGCATACCAAAGCCTTTCAAGATTTTCAATTGATTGCCCGATTTGATGGAACCACGTGGAACACAAATCTTAATATTTTCATTGTTTATGTGTTTGAAACAAATATAACCACCACAAATTACCTTAATTAAAGGAACTTTGATCGTAGTCAGTAAATTGTCTCCAAACCTTTTAAATTTCAAGTTGTTATCCAATTGACTGTCTTTCAAAGTTAAAATTACATCGCCAGGTATTAAATTAATGCCTTCATCTGCAGCTTCCGGCAAAACAATTTTGTAACCATCACTAACACCTCTTGGTGCTTTAAAGTCAAATATGACTTTAGTATCCACCAACTTATTTCCACCACATTCATCACAAATGTATTTTGTTGGTATAAATTCCCCAGTACCATGGCATCTATTACATGTAGCTTGAGTTCTTTGATACATCATGTTTGATATTGTTTCATTAACCATATAACCT
Source organism: Pichia sp. NRRL Y-12827 (assembly GCA_030570315.1). Lineage (NCBI taxonomy): Eukaryota > Fungi > Ascomycota > Pichiomycetes > Pichiales > Pichiaceae > Pichia > Pichia sp. NRRL Y-12827. The sequence goes on from JAJLVN010000007.1 coordinate 111,873, forward strand.
GTACCGCAACAGTCATTACATGTGTAAACCTTTAGACCACCATGAGATTTGCACTTTGGACATTTAATTCTTCTACTCAAACTTAGTTTAATATCCTTACCATTATAATAGTCTAATAGAGTACATGAAATATTATCCATGATGTCTCTACCTTTTTTCATCTTGGTATGCCCATTCATATCTTGGTAAGGTTTCAAATCACTTGCATTTTGGTCATGATAGTGATCAAATGAATTGACTGGATTTATGTTAAAATTGAGGTCATTGTTGTTATTTAGAAAATTGTTTGGTGTGAAATTGTTGAAGAAGTGCTGGAAAGATTGGTTGAAGTGTGAAGCCATTGAATCATGGAAATTTTGCTGATTTTGATGAAACTGTTGTTGTTGTTGTTGTTGTTGTTGTTGTTGTTGTTGTTGTTGTTGTTGTTGTTGATGATGATGATGATGCTGTTGTTGTTGTTGTTGTTGTTCGTTTGTATGATAATATTGATTATTAACTGAAAATGAAGATTGATTTTCAGGATTTTTAGCTACGTCTTCACCATAATTGTCATATAAATATTTTTTATTTTTATCACTTAAAATATTGTACGCTTCAGAGATTGAATTAAATGTATTTGTTAGCCGTTCTTTTTCTTCAGATGAATTCGAATTATTCTTATCTGGATGGTATTTAAGCGCCAAAAATTTATATGCTTTACGGATTTCTTGCTCGCTAGCCTCAGTGGAAATGTCTAATAAATTATATAATCTTGTTTCTTTTACCATGGGAAATTAACCAGTTAATTCAAGGATTTTTTTTCAAACTAATATGGATAAATATGATATTTATAGATATGGCAAATTTGAATTTAGAGAATTGTTTCTTGGTTGAAATAAGTTAAAATAAACTTCTGCTGTTTCACTATATATTGGAACAGGGTGAACCATATATTATGTGTGGACTCAAAGAACGTATCCAATACAATAGTGTAAATTGAATAGGATATAACACAAGAATCTTAAGAACCAACAGAAAAGAATGCTAAGTATTGGCAAGGTTAAAACTGAACTGAGATGGAACTATATCAGTGGATGCTTAGTTGGGGCCTTGAGTTATGTAGGAGTGACGTATTGGGAAAAAAAAAGAAGAAATATTAGAGGAAAGGTAAAAATGAAAATGATTTGATCAGTCAAAAAAAACGAACATTCATAAGGCAGAAACGCATAGAAACTTTAAGAACATTGGGTTTTCACTTATTTTTCGAGAATTGGAACGGGTCAAAGAAAAAAAAAAACAACAGATTGCGTCGATCGACCCTGCAGATAGTTTTTCAGTTGTCGACATGTTTTTTCTGATTTCAAGCAATACGTCAAAGGAGTTTAGAAACACCAGCAAAGTGTAGTGTTGTCATCCAATAAAGGGCTCAAGTTCAGTTCATACACATTTCTCCATGTCTTTGCTTTTCGATAACTGTTACATCCCTTCTGGATATAAACTTTTTTTGACAATTAACGAGTCAAAACCAAATTATTCTGGAAAAATAGTCATTGATTTAGCAAAGAATGTCAGATACACTAAATCATCAGATGACGACTCAAATTTTTCAATCACACTGAACACCGCAGAAATAATTTCCATGTCTTCAGTCTTGACAATTGGTGAAAAATCATGGAAATTAACCCATTCTTTAGACAAACAAAATGAACAAACAACCTATTCAACAACAGACTTGAAATACAGTCAACTGCAATCAATTGATGAAAGCATTACATTAGAGATTAACTTTTTGGCAGTTATTAGAAAAATAATGACTTATAATGATGTAACCAAGGGTGTATTTTCAACAAAGTATACTGATCCAGTATCAGGAAAATCCGATAGATTTCTATTATCAACTCATTCACAACCCTATTTTGCTCGTTACATTTTTCCATGTTTAGATGATATTACTAGCAAATCAACTATTGAATTAACTTTGACTGTTGATAATAGATTTACATGTGTTTCGAATTTACCCATTGAATCATCAGAGTTCATTTCAGAATCTTCAAATAAACTTGTTAAATTTAAAAAATCTCCTCCAATGACGACTTCAATTTTTTCATTTGCAGTAGGAGATTTTGATTATGCTGAAAATATTGTTGATATGCCTGTATCGAGTATGAAACTTCCAATTAAGGTCTATACTATGATCGGAGAATCCGAAAGAGCTTCATTTGCTTTAGAAACAGTTTCACGTGCAATTGTTGAACTGGAAAGGAAATTCAATGTTGAATATCCATTACCAAAGTTAGATATAATGGCAATTCCATTTCTTTCTGATGGTGGGGTTGAAAACTGGTCCATGATTCAAGTTATTAATGATCATATTTTATTACCTGATTGGAAAGTTTCTGATCAGCAACTACATAATTTAAAGAAAACAATCACTGATGTTTTGGTTCATGAAATCGTTCATATGTATGTTGGTAATTTTATTACCTTTGATAGCTATGATCATACATGGATGAATGAAGCATTTGCGACCTTTATGTCGAATACAATTATTAATTCTTTATTTGATAATAGAACTTGGTTCAACGTTTTGAATTTTGATCTTGAACAATTGAAGTTAAGAAATATTTCAGTTGACTCAAAACCAATTTTTGCAACTAGTAATGAAATTAAACGAATTCATGATACGTTTTCGAGAAATTCGTACGAGAAGGGTATTTTTGTCATGAGATCACTAGCGTCATTATTTGTTGAAAATATAGATCAGTTAAATAATGAAAACTACGATAATTTTTTTTCAATGGTTGGTGATTTTATAAAGGAAAAAAAGTTTGGTAACTTCAAACCAGTTGATTTATGGAATTTCCTTAAATCCCATAAATTAAACACATTCAGTTACGACATCCCCACAATTATGAACTCCTGGATTAGAACTCCAGGCTTTCCAATACTGTCAGTTGTTGAGAAAGAAAAAGACTTGCTCAAAATTGAACAGCATCGTTATATTGATGATTCTGAATCTGAGATCGAGGACATTCCATTCCATATCCCATTATTAATCAAACAACGTGATGGTACGTTAGGAAGACAATTAATTTCTGATAGATCAATAACTATTTCAAACAACACAAACAATTTCCTTTTTTTGAATGCTAATAATTCATTTATTTTAAACACTGTATATTCCGAATCATATACAAGGGAAATTGCTTCAAACCTTAGTGTTCTTAACAACAACGAACAAATGGAATTTTTTAAAAACTTTTCGCCAATTATTGGAACTAACTATCAAAGCAATGAAATTATTATCTCGTTCTTTAAAATTTTTAAATCGATAAAAAAAGTTAGTAAGCCAGATCCTACATCTATGAGTTTTGCAATTTCAATTCTTGCAAATGTATATAAATCAATCAACACTTTGACTTACTTTGAGGATATACAATTATACAAAAAACTGAACATCTTTATTGAAGATCTGTCGAACAAGTATATTGCACAACTTGAATGGGATAATGTTAACTGGATTAACTTACCAGTGGAGGAAATAAAATTGAGAAATTCTATTTTATCGTTAAAATACGACAATTCATCGATTCAACAAGTTGGTAAAAAACTTTATAAAAAAGTTATGCATGGTCCAAAAAATTCAATTCCTGTTGAAATTCTGAACTCTGTTTTTGCGATTATTGCTCAATCTTGTAATTTGAAAGACTACAAAGAAATTAGCAAATTAGTTCGTAATCCTGGACTAATTGTCAATAATATTATAAGAGGTACACCAAATGATGTCCAGACAGCCGCAATCAATTCATTAGGTTTTATGACTGATCCTGAGTTAAGATATAAAACTCTTATGTTTGTAACAACTAACCCAGATGTCCAAATGATTGAATTATCTTTATTAGGTTTGAGATTTCAAATGTCCACATACAAAGAGTTATGGAAATGGTACTTGTCTCATTATACTGTTTGGTACAGCAAATATACCAGAGATAGCAAATCATATCAAGGTTTATTTTTCAAACACGTTAGTGAATTAGCGTTAGAATGTGCTTACTATGATCCATCATTAAGAAAAGAAGTTGAAACTTTTGTATCTGGTAAAAATGATGATATTAAATCATGGTTTGAAGAGGCACAAGATAAGTATGAGAATATTAGGTTATTGAATAAAGCAAATCAAGAACTCAAAAGTTGTCTATAAATCGGATAGTCTTTTTTATAAGTATTATAGATCTCTTTTTTTCTTTTTGCTACACTGTATAAAGTATTATTAGATTATTTTAGTATATGACGTGTTAAATTGCCGATCCAAATAATATACACATTAGAAAATTTACACAGATACCCATTATGCTTTATGACCAATATTATTTTCAGTTTCAACTGTCTATATATTTCTTGTTTCAAAAAATGCTGTATTTTCATCTCCGTAAACTGCAGCAATACTTTCTCTCAAACCCGTCCAAATTTCCCCCTCAATTCCTTTATTGGATTTATCAGAGCCTACTTTGAGAGCAATTCTAGATGCCAAAACTCGACGCATATATGTTTCAAACATAAACCTTGCCAAGAAGTAATAATTATCGGCCAAATCTGGGTGATGCTTTTTCAAAAATTTATTAACCTGTTCCCAATTAGAAAACCTTCTTCCATATAATTTAATCTTAATTTCTTCATAAATTTCATTACCAGTAGCAATGCTAACATCACCACAATCACTATTTCTTTTAATTCGTTTTGGAGGATCTTCTTCATGAGCAAATACTTCAGCACTTGTTTTTAAAATAGGAGTTCCATATTTGGAAAAATACTTTTCTTTTCTTAATGCTGATATATGCTTTCTTATGTCATCATTTTCACAAGCCTCATTTGAATTAAACGATCCTGGTGGAACACTTGATCTTTTCTTGATAATGCTATCTTTTTTAATAGTTTGCAGTTCTCTGTTACGTCGAGACATATGTCCTGCTTCAAATGTTCTGTCGCTACTACGTAAAAGAGTGGACGTTGCCACACTATCGGCATGTGATCCAGACGATTTTGTTTTAGGTTCTTCTAAAGGGTCTGATTTTTCTGTCAGTTTTGTTTCTTTGGTATTGGAGCTTGAAGCTAATGAAGCTTGTTTTTTGTGTTTATAAAAATCCAATGGGGTATTTAGATATTCAGAAATTGTCATATCTACAGGTACATATGTTAGATGTGCTGGCATTGATGCAGGGGCCGATTTTCTCAGGTTATTTCGTAATAATGCCTTTTCTTCTGTACCATTAGTAGTAACTGGTATATTTGGTAATGATTGGTATTTTCTTTGTTTTCTAGCTGCTTTTACAGAACTATTATTTATTACCTTTTTATCTGTTGAAGTAGAGGGTTTTGCTGGTTGGATTTGTGCTTTTAGTATTTGATAATGAATCTCAGGGTTTTTTTTAATCAGATCAAATGTTTTTGAAAAATATTGTACCATATAAGAAGGTTTTTCTGACACACTTGACTCGGGAAATATTTCAAAAACTGGATCTATTTCATCAGAGTTATTAAACTTTGAGTATCGCCTGCTTCCTTTTAAAGTTGGCGATACTGGTTTATTGAGTTTGTAATAATGGGGCCCTCTGTATGTATTTTTTCTTGAAACTGTAAATTCTCTGATAGGTTTCACTTTTTTAGTTGAGCTAGTTGGCATAGTCTTAACAAATCTACTTTTCTTGCATTCCGTATGTTTGTCTCGTATCTGAGTTCTAAGAGTGTTATCATTTGATTGAAAGACAAAATCACCAGTTGCAAATCTTTCATGGGCTTCAGTTGTGTAAAGACTTAAATTTGAAGAGCTGGATAAATTATCATTTGTAAAAACATGAATGCTTGCATGTTGTACCATTGCAGTTGTCATTTTGATTAACTGAAATATGAGAGGTACTCTTTGAGTATTTAATGTATGACTTGTTTGGCCTCTAATACAAATACTTTATTCAGCATATAATGAAAGATAAAATATGTAAATCAAAAAGCATCAAGTTAATGTAAAATTAATACTGGATGATGCTATAATCCTGTTTAGTAGTTTGTACGTTTTGCTATTGTCAAAAGCTAGGTTGAAAGTGGAAATGGCTGGTATTGAAAATATCCTATTTGGGAAAGATAATTAAAGTAGATTTGAAAACCCGTACACTGACAAAATTTAAAAAGTCAACATGTTTTAAATTTTCGTGAAGTAATCTTATGTGTTTTCACAATTAAATGTAGCTTTTATTAAATTGAAAGAAGTACTAGGCTGCCACAATCGAATAATGTCGGATTCAGATTCCGACTTCCGCACCACATTAGATAATACCAATAAAGATACAATAACAACAGATAACCACAATGCCAAGGACACTTCTAAGACCAAAATTTTAGAATTGGTTGAGCCTTATATGAAAAAGTTTGACAAAAAATTGGAAGAAATGCTTGATGAATTTGATACTTATGATTATACATATAAACCACTTTTGAATCAGGTTGAATTTGAAGAAGAATTTTTGATTCTCATCCGTAAATTGTTTAGAAGAACTAATAAATATGAGTTAATTTTTACGATTTTTGAACATTTGATGTTGAACACCCCAAAAGATTTACATAAAGTTTTATGCTTGATTGATTTTATGATTAATATTTCTAGATTTAATCCAACAGTTTTTAAGAAATTGCCCAATGAAGTTGTTAGCATGATTGTCGATAAACCTATTTTTTTAAGAATCCAAAATTATCTTTATAATAAAGGTAGAATGAACTACCAATTCAAGAATTTTGCAAAGTCCAGAAATATTGTTGAACTTGAAGAAACTGTTCCTGACTTATCAGAGACCGTATCCAAATTTACAAGAACAGTAGACTCAGATTCTGGTATTTCAGACTCGGATTTAGACTCAGAAAACGAACCTAGAAAAGTTATGGATGTATCATTAGCTGAATTGACAAAGAAAATCATGAGTAAAACTAAGAATACAGTACCTGAATCTTCAGAATATATTAAAATTAAAAAAGAAGAATCTGATAATGAAGATGCAATGCTCATGGATAACTATACATCAGAATCATCTCGTTATTCTTCTGAAGAATCGGAGGACGAAGATGATATAAATCTTGCTCCACAATCAGACGAAAATGATGAAGATTATGAAGCTCCAAGTACAATAAGAAAATCACGTAATAAAAGCGGCGACACTTCTAAATTAGAAAGTTTGGTACAATCAGATTTATCAGATTACACTTCAGCAGGTTCAGGTTCAGCATCAGATTCAGGATCTGACAATAGAAGTATACCGATTAAACGGTTAACTAGAAATAAAACTATTCAAAAGTTAAAAATACCCGTACAAGAATCGATGCTTGATGATGTTGATATGCATGATGTTAATGGATCTATGGATGCAGTTTCATCAATTTTAGAGCACAATATGGATTTCTCAGAAGCCGCCACTCTTGATACATTTCAAAGAGCTCCCGATCTTTTATCAGTTCGGGAATCTAAAAGAAGAAGACTTGATAACGCAATAAATAAACTGAAGGGCTTGAAAAAGACGAGCTCAACACATGCGAAAGAAAAGAAGGCCAAGAAGTCAAATGAATTAGTTGAACGACCTATTGTTAGGAAGAAAACATACTATGTTGTTGAAAAGACATTGAATTTTTTGTATCAAGAATTGGAACACCGTATACCAAGAAGTAATATTACTTTACTAAAAAAGGAAGTCAAAGGATTCACTTATAAACCCGCACAATACAGCTTGTTTACAAACTTAACCGAGGAGGAGACAGAAATGGATGAAACAATGAGAAAGAATGCCGATGATCTATTGAATACTTTCATGTTTCAAATGTGCAAAAGATGTGTTGGTAACTCTTATGATAAAGCGCAATTTGTTCATCCGTTCGAGTATGATTATATTATGGCAAATTTGGATTCTTTCAAAGAAAAAGGTGTTTTTCTACCACCAATAATTTTCACAGATAGATTTAGTTCACTATTTGATTATGAAAATAACATAAATAAAAACATTAGCTTATTAAGAATCAAAAACACCAAAATCAAAGGTTTATTACAAATCAGAGCTTTTGAGACTGAAGATGAATACTTCAACATATTCAAAAAAATTGTTCCTCGTGACCAGGTTGCAGCCAGAATTTTATTTTTGAACAAGTTAGTTACAGATGGTGTATCGCTGTACTTGTTTGATGTCATTGATAAAGTTAAAGAGCTTATGATGCACAACACTAGGCTTACATTTGATAGCGAAGAAGAAGAATTGAAACAAGGTGAGGCAAGAAATGAAGTAGAAGGATTGGAGAAACCTGTTGAAGTTGACGTAAATTCAATTTTAGTTGAACAGAATGCTACTCTAGATGTAAATACAAAAGAGACAGAACAAATTACAAATGAAGTATCAAATACCCTAACAGGTGGAGTTGGAAAAGAAAAAGATGCATATAAAACTGAAACTAAGATAGCAGAACAAGATAAAACTGAAATTGAGGATTCTGGGGATAAAGCTGAAACTAAGAATACTGAGGAGCAACGTGATACTGATGATGTTAAAGAGCAAATTGATGCCAAGGATACTAAGGATGTTAAAGATTCTAAGGATTTCAAAGAAGCAACTCAAGTTGGTGCTAAGGTAGCTGAAGGTGAAATTGTGGGCCAAATTGAATCAAAAATTGCCGATGATCAGACCAAATTCAACGAAATTGATACTCAACATGAACCTGACGAAGCCAGTGAAAATCTAGAAAAAAAAGAATTATCAGATAACCTAGAGTTAGAAAGATCAAATAGTGTTTTACTTGTTGATACCTTCAATGAACGAGACACAGAAGTCGGTACCAGTGCCACAATAGAACTTGTGAAGACTAGTGAATCAGCAGCAGCAGCTGTTCCAACTGGCACTTCAACTAATACAACAAAATCTACAAGTCTTGAAACAAGGTCATCAACCAGTAACATGGGTTTAACTGAAATTAATAGGTCAACACCTACACAATCACTTAATAAGGCTAAAGCTGCCTTTCCTGCAAAATTTCCAAGTGTTATCAAAATAACGGAAAAGACTACCAAATACCCAAGATCAAAACTTAAAATGGATTTCATACCAAATGATGAAAGAGAGGCCGTTTTTTGTTCAGCAAAAGGGATCAATATACCATCAAAAACAGTAAAAAAACTTCTGTCAAGTGAAGATACCTTCAAACTTTTAGCATCTGTTTTATTTCCCAATTTCAAACTGAACACACAATTTAATGGTATACCTTTCAAGAGTTTAGAAGCTATAAGTTGTTCTTATAATGGATTCAGGCCATATTTATTAGCCTTGTTTGTGGATGACATTTTTGAATTCGTTAAATTACCAAAATTCTTCAAAGTTGATAGTATGATGTTTGAGTTACAAGTCCAATTTGTGTTGAAAAGTGGAAGACCAGCTGCTCATCTTAAATCTCATGCGCAATCCCATTAGCTTGTGTATTATTATTTTTCATGTATACAGTGATGTCATTAAAACATTTTAAAAAAATAAAACGTAATATTTAAAATTCAAATATAAAATTATTATAAAAAAAGAATACACAATAGTTTATTAACAAAATACAGTAAACAAATCTAACAATAGTAAATAGCAATACAAGACAACCTTAACAAACGAAATTTTTAAGCTACAATTTCTTCCTTGTTTAAAATACGTCCAATTTCATCAACAAGTTTACCAAAACTTTTGGCAGATCCCTTATCATGATTAAACAACATTCTTGATCCATTTTCAGTTGGAATAGTAGAACACGAAAATTTACAGGCTTTAATATTTAAAGAGTTAGATTTCAGAATCTCACCTCTCAAAGTCCTACGATTTGAGTCAATAACTAAATTTCCAACACCATGATGTTTCCAACCACTGAATAAAGTTTTCAGCATATCAAATGAATCTTCTGCTGATAATATTGTTTCTAGTGATTTTTGTGGTGATAATTGATTACCTGTGAACAACGATTTTAGTGTTTGGCCAAATGAACTTTTACGCTCTGCTGCTGGTTGAATTTGTGGTTGATTTGATAATTTATCAAAGATTGATTTCTTACGCTGTGGTTGTTGTTCATTAGGTTTTACATTTTGAACATTCTCTTTTTGCGTTGCCAATGGTTGGCGTTGTTTCTCCATAATTATTGGATTAGATTTTCTATTCTCATTTGGAGTTATTGATGCTTTTTCGACCTCTTGTGTTAGTTTTTTCTCATGTGATATCATTGAAGATGCATCTTTAAATTCATGTTTAGATCTTCTGACGGCATCTTCAAATATTTCGAATGTATCATGCGAGTTGGTTTGTTTGATGTTTTTGTCTGCAGTCTTCGCTTTAATTGGTGATGCAGAAATAGTTGGTAACTTCAATCCATTATCTGAGTCATTATTGATTGTTATGTCTTCATCAACAAGAGCCGAAGGTGGATTTATTTCTTTAAGTTCATGGACTTCATCATAAACTGATAAACGATTAGCATCAAAAACATTATTGATTTTAGTGTTTTCAGGCGCTTTAACTTGTTCCTTTGGAATAAAATATAAATCATTTTCAACAGCGGTTGAAACTTCTGACGCCCTTGGTTTACCAACAGAACTGTTGTATTCATCATCATGAATATCCATACCAGTGTCAGCAGTATCTTCTTCAGCCTCTTTCAAAGTATTCATACTGTCATTCTTATTTGATAAATTCAATTCCATTGTACGATCTTCCTCAATGAAGTCAGGCTCATTAATAAGCATACTTAATCTTGATAATCTATCTTTTTTAGTTGATTCATTAGTTTTCTCAATTTCTTCATCTAGCTCTTTCAAATAAAAGCTTAACCTTTTAGATGATGCTTTTGTGGATAACATTGACAAAGCGCTATAACGACTTGATCTTAAAGTTCCAGTTCTCGGTTTCGGTAATTTCAAATTTTCAATATCATCGTCATTCTTCTTGATGACAGTACCACTTGAACGACCCATTAGATTATTATAGGTTTGATCAATTAAATCAGCACCTCTAACAGATTTTCTCTTCTTCATCATTTCAAGTTCTTCTTGTTCCTTTTTAAGTTTTTCTTCACGAGCCTTTATTTCAGCAGCAGCCTTTGTTTCTTGTTCAACTTGTTCTTGTAATTGTAACAAATACGCGGCATGTTGTGAAGATCTTTTTTGGTAGGTATCATAAGCTTTATATCTTGGGTCCAAACGAGAAATTGGTTTCGGTGGTTCAACTAAATTGAGAGCTGTTGTGTGGATATCAGAAGCAGCACGACGTTCAAACTCATTAAATTCATTCTTCTTCAATAACTGATTGATTTTTTCAGCAGGATTACTTGAAAATCTGTTTTTCATATTAATGTTCTTTGCATCATTGATATAAGATTTAATTTTTGAACTTGTTGCTTGTTTGATATTTGTTGGTTTTTTGTGATTTGTGGCTTTTTTGAAAGATTGTCTTTTATTATTACCAAAAACAATTGCATTAATTGTTGCCATCGAATCGGAGTTTGGAATTTTTAATTCAGCTTTACTGTCATCAATTTCACCAAATAAAGCATCACATAATGCAGCGAAATCTGTGGAAGTTCTTTTACCATAATCATCAACATTGTTTTTAGATTTTTCATATTCTGCCATCTTTGCATATGTAGATAGAACTTTGGAAGTAACCGAATTTCTCTTTAGCTTAGAAGATGAATTCTTACTTGGAATTGCTAGCATCTTATGCAAATTTGAATGTTCTGATGTGAATGCTTGTGATCTTCTTTTTGTTGGAGATGCCTCTACCGCAATTAATGATTGACGTTTATTATCAGTATTACAATTCGATTGAATTAACATTGGATTGTTATTTGACATCATTTGGCTGTGTCTTTTTTGTCTTAAAATACTATCAGGACTTGAATTTGTAGTATTGACTAAATTATTGTTTGATAAATTTACGTCATTAACTGTCAGAGAGTTTCTTGATTTTCTCTTCTTATTAGTATTAAAAGAAATAGAGCGGTTGCTTGAACTTGAAGCCGTAAATGATAGTCTATTCTTTCCACTACCTACTGATTTAGTTGATTTATGTGATTTACCAGATGATGGTGATGACTGTGATAGTGGATCAATTGTTTTTGAAATAACAGAACAACTACGTACTAAACCGTCATCACCTGTGATTGATTTATCGAGACTTTTCAATGTGGTAGAACTGCTTTTACTATTATTAGCTAAATTATTCATTGCATGATCATGTCTATACCTTAATAATAAAGAATAGAATGTTTTTTCTGGATTTGGATTTGGAGACAATAAAGACTCAACTATTGAATCGGCTGAACGGTTATGCCATAAGATGACTAAATTTTGTAAAATACGTTGATCAATTTCATTCTCGGATTTAACTGGATTCGAGGCACATTCGGGTGAAGGTAATTGTGTAAAATCATTATCTTCATCACAATTATAGTATTTTTCTATTAAAGGATGTTTCAAAATATCATTTGTTTTGATTCTTTGATCTGGATCAACAGTCAACATTTTATAAATTAAGTCAACCGCCTCTGGTGATAAATCTTCGACAATCTGGAATTCACCAACTTGAACTTTTAACAATAATTCTCTAATATTATCATCATCAAAAGGCAATCTACCAGTGAGTAAAGCAAATAAAATAACACCACATGACCAAACATCAGATTCTGCACCATGATAAAATAAACCTGAAACAACTTCAGGAGCAGCATAGTGTGGAGAACCACAAGAAGTTTCTAACAGTCGACCACTCTCTAAAGCGGCCATACCGAAATCAGCAATTTTAACATTTAAATCTTTATCTAGTAAAATGTTTTCAGGTTTTAAATCTCTATGACAGATACCTAAATTATGACAATATGAAGCGCCTAATATAATTTGAGTGAAAAATCCAATTGCATCTTTTTCGGGTAATGGACCACTTTCGTATAGTAAATCGAATAATTCACCACCTTCAACATATTCCAATACTAAATAAAGGGCCTTCTCAGTTTCCCAAACGTCATATAACCTTAAAACGTTTTTATGGTTTAATAATTTCATAATGATGATTTCTCTTTCTATTCCATAACTTAAACCAACAGAATCCTGTTCATCAAGGAAATCGGTGTTATTTGAAGCTTCTGATTGTGTTGTTGTATCATTTGCTAATGCAGCCTTTGAAACAATTTTAACGGCAGCTTTTTGATTGGTTTCAACATGAGTTGCAAGAAAAACTCTACCAGTTGCACCTTTACCTAAAGTTTTACCTAACTTCCAAGGTCCAATTTTAACGGCGGTTCTTTTCTTTGTAGTTGTTTTTGATAATCGGTTACTTACATCTGAAGTGTTTGCACTTGTTGAGACAAACGAAGATGCAAACGATTGTTGTCTTGCATGTGCGATTGACATTATGACTGTGGAAAACATAAAAAAAAAATGAAAAAATGTTAGTATTTGGAAAACTACTAATAATAGTATATAGAATAGAAAGCTCTAGACATACAATTAATAACTGATAATGATAAATTTTAAAAGGGCTGGCGGGAATAAACAAACAATTGAACTTGTGTTATAAGAAATATTATGATGGTAATAACGAATGTAATTTAAAAGAATGTAGAATAGCTAAGATAATTAATTAGAAAGCAATTTATCACAAAAGGTTGTTGATATTGTTTTTGTTTTTCTAATAAAAAATGTTTCTGATATAATTCAAAATAAATGAATGACTAGTAACGGAAGTAGATTTGCAATGTTTGTTGAATTCTGTAAAGTTTTTAAATGGAAGACAGTTTGCCTAAATAAAAGCAAGAAAGCTGTATATCCTAAAGAGCAAAGCTCATAAATCATAGAGGTTCAATTACCACAAGCAAACCAATAACCCATACTTGAAAATTGACGAGGCCCCTTTCAGCGAAAAAAACCGCGTTCTGTGTTTTGTTTTCGCATATGCAGTTTTTGGTTTTCTTAATTGACGCGTTTTCATTTGACGCGTCTTTTCTAAAAGCTACGTCGATCGACTCAAGTGCAAATCCAGCATTTGCCAAAGACAAGGACTTTGCTTAAAAATCATTATTGCAGCAATTAGCATAAACAATGGAATTGCACGTACTTCTTAATGAAACGTAACATGGATAGTATTTATACTTATAGTTATACACAATCAGAGTCAAATAGTCATTGATTCCAAATATACAATTCTTCTTATACATGATAAGTTTTTGATATATTAACATTAATATTGATGATAGAATAATCAGTTTCTCAATTTGAACCACCAACTTGTTCTCTGTGTGCTTCAATGACATCTCCTTCATCCATATCCAAACTTTCTGGTGTATCATCTGGTTCAACTCTTTGACCATCGTATAAGAATCTTAAACTGTTAGCAGCTCTACCTTGTCTTTTACAGAATGCTTCCATAAGTCTCTTTAATTGTGTGACTTTCTTGATCTTGAAGTAAACTTCGGAGTTACCATCGGTAACCTTTAAGTTAATATGGGTGCTATCTGCTGGTTCTGGCTTTGGTTCTTCAGACATTGTTTGATATGTTCTTGTGTGTTGTGAAAGGAAAATATATGATAATTCAATTGAACAGACAGATCTAAAAGGCAAAACAAGGTCGCTGAGCGTTTCTCGCACCAATTCGCGTCAATTCTAAATTTTATGTTTCAATGTTATTGATTATCTACATGATGTGATACGTCGCTTTGTACCTATTTGCGCCGATCGACGCAGATTTTATACAGGAAGAATTGTACTGTCATATGGGAATTCATCTGTATCTTCAGAGAAAAGATCCAAACAATAGACACCAAGAATTGCCCCAAGAGATCCTACAATTGCCCCTGTCATAATATCATAATAACCATGCTTAAAATCAGAAACTCGACTTGTTGCAACATCTAAGGCAATTAAAACTGGTGCAAAACATAATAACTTGAGAATACCGTTTTTACTATTTGTTGCATATTCATGATAAAACCATAATGAAAAAAATAACATACCGGCAAAAGAAACTGTTGAATGCCCTGATGGACACGATTTATAACCATCATTCAAAATGAAGTTTCCATATGGAAATGTACATATCTCTTCCGTGAACAATGCAATTGAAGATATTGATTTGGAAACTTTGGATAAATCAGGTTCACAGCGTGCAAGAAAATCAGGTCTCAACTTAGCTAATCTTATTTTTAGGAATGTAGTGATGAAGACAGAAAGTGAAATTGCAAATGTGAAACATGTAATTGTTTTATAAAATCTGGTAAACTTATTGTTCTTTCTATCAATTAGAATACAAGCCGATGTGGATAATAATGGTAATATACCACAAATAATAAATAATTTCACATCACTATACCTTTCTATTTGTGTATATGGGTTAGATATTGAAATATCCGTTAATGAGAATGGCCGTTTGGCAGGTTTTGAAAATAATTCAAAGTACGCTGAAAGTAATAATAATATACCATTGGATATCCACAATAATAGATTTTCCGATATTTTTTGCAAAAACATTTCCACCAGCTTCCAATAATTAAGTTGATCTAAGCTTGATGAAGTCATTACTGAGTAATTTTCAAATCAGTGAAAAAAAAATTGGGATTGACGTTAATTCAAACAATCAAATTGAACATTTTTTCAATATGAATTTCACTCTGTTTGGACTATTCTCATCCGCGGAAGTTCTTAATCGAGTAACTAATCTGTTTACTAGAAGGTGTAAATGCTTCGGGTGTCGAGGTCAGTGAAAGTGGGAGTTATATCAAACGTAAAAGAGTTGAGGTAAGAAAAATAGTAAATTAATAAGTGTAATTAAGTTTTTCAATTTAGAATATTAAAATGGTATTAGTTTCATAAAAGTGTCAATTTAAGTTTTTCTTTTGTTGAGGCAGATAGAACATGCAAAGAAAATGTTAAGTTTTGAGAAACTCTATTTATCTTCTTTCTATATTCTTTCATATATTAACACTAACATATTAGTTAATAAACATCCTACATTTTCATTTGTATTACATTTGACCTGCATGCCAAACAATCCAATATAAAAAACTACTTTCAAAGAAAAAAAGACATCTTTTAAGAAAATTTCACTTTTTTACTAGTCAATGCGAATCATAATATAACAGGTACATACAGCCTAACTAAGTCATGATAAGAACGTTGAGTTTAAAACTTATACATGGGTGCATGTTACACGATTTCCCGTTATTGTCGAATTTTTCGCCGGGAAAGTGTTAGCAATCTTTTTAATCATAGTATCGTTCTCGCCGCTTGTCTGGCATTGTTTCAAAATACGCCGAAATTCTACATACATGAAGATAGTTATACTAATTTGTGTTATTATTTATTTCCTGAATTGATAAGGATTCAAGTAACTTTATATTTATCTTGCATTAATATTTTTTTGTATATGGAAATGTAAATTAATTGTACATAAAAAAATTATAAAAATGAAAAGATGCATAAAAAAAAGAATTTAAATAAGTAACCCAAAATTAGTAAATGTTGTAACATGAAGAGAAAAGAAAAGATAAAGTAATGTAATGAAAGTGAAGAACAGCTGTAAAAATTTGGAATAAAATGTATTACTAATTTAATTTAAATTACAGCATCCAATCCCAAAATTTATCAAATTTAGATGGCGTTTTGTTATCTAAATGCTCTTCATCTTCCCAAATTTCTGTTTCCATATCTCTTGCAAAAGAATCCAAATCAACTTGATCACAAGGAACTAACCATGGTTCCTTTCTATAAATAGTTAATTGTGCAACGAGCCAGAAAACAACAGTCATAATTAATGAAACATACATAGCAAAGAAATCACTAACGTTGAAATCAAAGAAAACTGAATAACCTTGAATGAAAACAATTAAAACAAGGAAAAATTCGGTAATATATGCAATAACTGGTCCGAAATTAGCCTTGAATGGTAATGTTTCTCTTGAAATATTCTTTGATTTTAAAATATCCATAAATCTTAAATGTGCAGCAGTAATAAAACACCAAGAAATTAAACCTGCTAATGCAGAGATGTTCATTAACCAGTTGAAAACAGTGGTACCATTATTTGAAACGTTTAAAAATGCCAATAAACCAAATAATGAGGTGAAAATAACACCAACATATGGAACACCGTCTTTATTAGTTATACCAAAAAATTTTGGAGCGGTGGAACCTGCCATTGAAAACAAAATTCTTGAACCGATATAAATATTTGAGTTACCCGCAGATATGATAGTGGCAAGCATGACTGCATTGAAAATATGTGGCAAGACTTTAGTACCTGAATTAGTAATTGCAATAAGGAATGGGGATGAGGAAATGAAGTTTGCAGTTGATGATAACGCTGGATCGTTGTATGGAACCAACATACCAATGAAGAATAATGTGAGAATGTAGAAGATTAAAATTCTGAAAATAACTTTGTTAATTGCCTTTGGAACAGTCTTTTTTGGATTTGCTGATTCACCGGCAGAAATACCGGTTAATTCAACACCTTGATAAGTAAAAGCTGCATTAATCAATGATGAAACCCAACCAAGAAATCTATCGGTATTGACATTTGAAACCAAACCTGCACCTGCACCCCAAGGACCCGGATGTCTCCAATATCTGAAACCAATAGGACCCTTAATACCCGCACCACATACCATACATAAAGCGTAGATAATAAAACCAACAATTGCAATGACTTTGACAAATGCAATCCAGAATTCGATTTCACCATAATATCTGACGGGAACAAAGTTAGCACCGGTAAGGACGAAATAGAAAATCAAGATCCAAGCCCAATTTGGAACAGCAAAAGTCCAGTATTCGATAACTTGTCCGACAGTAAATAATTCAATTGCAAAGGTAATTGCCCAAGAGAACCAATAACACCAATTGGTTGCAAAACCCACAGCCTTAGATAAGTATCTAGTGTTGAAAGTACAGAAAGAACCAGCAATCGGTGTATGAGTGGCCATTTCACCAAGAGATTGGGTAACAGAATAAGCCAATGCACCAAAAAATAAGTAAGCAATAAGGGTATTAACAGGACCTGCTACGTGAATTGGAGTTTTGGTACCAATAAATAAACCAGTACCAATAGTACCACCTAAAGCAATCATTGAAACATGTCTTGGCTTTAAACCTCTCTTGATTTTAGCTTCCTTAACAGAGCCCTGGAAATCATCTTCAAGGTCATAGTTTAGCTCATTAAGGTAAGATTTCTTATCTTCATCGTTGTATTTTTCGGTGTGGACATTGAAGTTTGACTCATCATTCTTGAAGTTATTACTATTGCCTATAAGGTTATTATTAAAAGAATCAGTTGAAGTTGACGAGGGAGTGTCAGCAGATTGATTTTTTCTATTGAGAATATTATTAGCGTTGAACTTCATTGCTATTAGTGTTGAAGAAAATACAGAAAAAATAGAATAGGGGAAATCAATGAAAAGGAATGGTCACACTTATATATAAAGCGAGAAAAATTGGACGCAGGGAAGATTTTTTTAGATCAGATTAGCTTAATAGAGGTAGCCAGTTCTCTACGCAATTTAGTTTTTTGAATTTTCAGATTATTTGACTACTCCGCGATGCCGTCTTCAATTAAGGCTACTGATGAGATAACCCATTTACAATGCGCATTTGACAACCAGTTTACAATAGTATGATCAAGTAGTCTCATCAGTGGTAGTGCGGTTCTTTTCACTTTTTGTTGCAAGAAAACATTCTGCATACTTTGATTACTTATCAGTCGCAAGCTCTGCAAGATAACAAAAAAATGCAAGAAAAAATGCAAGAAAAAAAAAAAAGAAAAAAAAAAGAAGAAAAAGCGAAAGAAACGGCTATTTTTTTTCATTCATAGAGGAAACATGACACTTTTGACACATTTCAGAGCTTTGCAAGGTGCTAGTCTTGACGTTGAACTGGGTGTGGACGTGGGTATTGGCTCAGGTTGCACACCCACTTTTTGGTGGAGTTAATGTACAGACTACACCGGTCCCTAGCAGTTTGAGCGAATAACACAACCTGCTGCTGCGTGTGCGTAATCGCACAGGCGTACCTATGGCAAATCTCTCTTCCTTTTAGTACCGGGATAACGTCGAGAGCTAGCGCCACCTGTGCCGTGTGTTTGCTGCGGCAATGTCTTTGGAGCATTTCGTGGGGAAAAAAAAGTTTGGTGGGAAATCGATGCGTTTCCCCATGAAATCCATAAAAAGAAGTGCGGTGCTCTCCCATGAAGATCGGTTTCTATTATAATATACTGTAATTTTGTTATCAACGCTAGATACATTTGAAGACATAACATGCGTGTGTCTACAATTCCAAGCATTCCAACGATTCAGACCATTGCAAAATATGTGCACATATCATATGCCCGTAGTTCAGGTGCAGGCGGTCAACATGTCAACACAACTGACTCTAAAGCAATTATAAAACTATCAGCAAATGAATGGTATGGATCTAGAGGAAAATGGGTTAATGGAAGCGTATTCGATTCAATCATGAAAAACCTGAATGACCCAAATTGTCCACCATATAAAAAATTTCCATATTTTACACCTTCTGGTGATATACTTATTCAATCTTCCAATACTAGATATAGAGATACAAATTTACAAGATTGTTATAATAAGTTTGTAAACGCGTTGCAGGTTTGTAGTAAGGAAAAGGAGGAAACTTCACCTGAGAAGTTACAAAAATGGGACAAATTAAATAGAAGAGATAATAATAGAAGAATTAACGATAAAAAACTGAAAAAAGACAAAAAAACAACAAGAAGAAAAATGAGTTTGGATTATTAGTCACATGACAACTTCATACTTTTGAACTCTTCCAAATGTCCTGGATTGTCAAAATACTTGTAATCGTACCACACCCACCAATAATTCCATCATTTATACCCAGATCCTTATATAAGTTCAATGCGATGACGAAATCAAGTACGTTTTTAATAAAATCCCTCTTGACTTTATCAATTGAAATGGTTGGGATCAAATCTTGTTTCTTTTCTTCAGTCCTTTCCTTATTCTTTCTGAATCTTCTAATGAAGAATTCAAACTGTCTGAAATTCTTAATCAAACTTCCAATAATCGATAAACACCACATACCGGCTGCATATTTATGCACGTTTTTTATAAACTTATTGTTACCTTTCTTTCCATCAATTAAACCTAAGATTTTTAGCCATTGAATTGCATCAAATGTAAAAAATGAAAACAATCCAAATTGTTTTAAAGCTTCACTATATCTTAATATTGAATCCGATAGTTCATCATTCATACAGATAGTAAATGCCTTAAAATTATTAATAGGTTTCAAACATCTTAATGGTTTTCTAGCAATTGTAAAAGATTTTTGCAAATTTGGTAATATCTGAATGAATTCTGGTGAAAATCCTAAAATACTGTGAAACTTAACATATCTAAGAAATCTTACAAAATATTGTAATAACCTTAACAACTTTTCTCTTGATTCAACACTTGCTGTGAATTTAACCAATTGTTTGTAGACTGGGTGTTGTACAATCAGATCCATCGTGTTCATCTTGGATTGCGTGATGTATAACTGCTAAAAGAACAAACAAAGACCAATTGCCTTCACACAATTGTAAATACAAACTTGATTTGCACTGTCCCTAGTGAAAACATCATCTCCACTTGCTGTATGCGTACCATGGGAATTATGACCAAATCGGGGATGCGTCTGTATTTGGGCTCAAGAGCTTTATGGTCTGCAGTTACATGCAATCATACCCTACGGTTCTAGTATATCGAAGAAGACGATTTCACACACATACTTTAGTCTCAATACCCATCATCAGGTCGGAATCAGCCTATGTGTGATCAAATGTCACAACTACCTCCACAATTTACTGCGAGTCATACCATACTAATCTCAAGATGAGAATGTCAAAGACAACTCTAGCCTTCTTTTCTTTTCTACATATTTACATATCTACATATCTACATATCTACATCTAAACACAAAATATCAATCTATCAATGGACGAGCCTATTCAATATCCTCTAGTATCTATCCAATACTGTGTCAAATGCAATTGGGTATTGCGTGCTTCTTGGTATCAGCAAGAATTATTGCAGACCTTTACATCAAAGGCAAAAAGTGCAGATGATGCAATTATAAAATCAATCATTTTATCTCCATCTTTTATTTCTGGAACCTTTAAAGTATCTGTTAAAAAATCATCATTAGATCCATGGGTTCTAGTTTGGGATAGAGTTGAAAACCATGGTTTTCCTGAGGCTAAAATTTTAAAACAATTAATACGAAATGTTTTATCGCCAAATACTTTATTAGGTCATTCTGACAAAACTTCAAATGGCATGTTAGTTTCTTCAATTGGTTCCACTAGTGTGCCAATCCCAAAACAGAGGCCAGCTCATGAACCAACTGAATCAGATCTGACAATTTATGGATCCCCAAGACTTGCATCTTCTCATAAAACATTTTGTGAAGATTGTATAGAAGAACTGCCTCCGACTTGGGAATTATAATCCTGAATTTTTTATACATTTAATTCCCAATATAAATCATCAGTATTCATAATTTCATTATTGTTATCATTCTCATAAATCAAAAATATTATAAAAATCGTTATCACTAACCCAATCAAAACAAATATTGGTACTCGTAAAATTCTCCAAACTGATGAACATATTTTTATAAAATAATATTTTAATTTACCAACTAAATCATTTGGTACTTCATCACCTACTTTTTTCTTTAATTCATTTATAAGTATTTCTTGCTTCTCTATGTTTGACTTTAGTCTTTGAATTGTTTTTGAATTTCTAACCTTTGAAATTGATGGTTTAATATCATCTAACTTTTTATAATAACTAATAAGTACATCCTTTAGTTTGTTGTTATTTGATTTGGAAATCATATTTTCCAACTCTCTAATCTTATTTCTAATATATTTTTCCTTTTCAGTTGCTGAACCGTTATTATTAGTAATAAATGAATTAAATTTCATACTTTCCAAATTCATTGTCTGTGTCAGATCAGTATCATTTAACCTCCCATCATTTTCATTATCAACCAATTTCCCATTCAGCAAATCAAAAACGGAACATTCAAATAATCTCTCCATCAATGATTTAAATTGATCCTTACTGATTTCCATACTTGGACATTCTAAAATAAATTCAATCAAAAATTCCCTATATTCAACAGATATCAATTTTTTGTGCTTTAAAGTTTCTAAAATATCAAAGATTAACAGTAAATCTGTGATTTTTAGTTTATTATCAGTATTTAAGGTTACTTGACTCCATGCCGTATCAAATTGCGTATCCATTTTATGTTGTTTGTGAAGTATTCATAAAACAACTAGTGATGAAGTGATAAACGTATCTTTTCTTTTCTTAAGTTCCTCGTTTGTCATTTTTAATTACGTTTCATGCACATTTTTCTAGTATTCTGATGAGCATTCAATCCCTCTTAATGACCCTTGACAAAATTCAATAAAAAAAGAGAAAAGATAACAAATGGACAGTACTAGGGGGTTTCCACCAGGACATGGCAACCACAATATTAGTTTTAGAGGGAGAGGTGTCAGAGGGAGAGGAAGAAAAAGTCGAAGTTCAAGAGGTAGTTATAGAAGAAACAATTATGATCCTAATTATCAGAGATCACAATCTTATTATAGCAATTTAACATATCGAAATACTTCTTCAAAATCGGAAACATTGTCAACACCATATAGGCCTATAAGACCCAGTAAATATAATTTTTGTCGAACGTCAGATAATAATCATGTTTTACGAATGGATAATGAGAAAAAACATGATGATAATTTGAGTTATAACGATCAGGCCCCTCCAGCTAAAAGAAAACATTACTATACTGATTCTCGAGGCAATGATTTTTTAAAGTTTCAGAAAAGTAGATCAAATGACCCTTCAGATAATCATCCAAATAGCTTGCTAATTGAACAGTCTAATAGTCAGTCAAGCGGTATTTTTAATAATAACTCGAATATTATTAGAAATTGTAATCAGATTAAAAGTCAAAATAAAAATAATAACACAAATGTTCATGGTCTTGATACATCGGCAGATCTGTGTGACTTTCTAGGTAGTCGATCAAGTAACAATGATATCAGTGATAATAAGGTAGATAATGATAATAGTGAAATCGAGTTAATGCCTGAAATAAAAACTAGAATTGAATCCGAAGGCGAGTCTTCAATTAAACAAACTATAAAAAAAGAATCACAACCAGTCCAGAAGGTATCTTTTAACTTGGATAAAAATGAAACAAATATATTTGCAAAGTCAGATGACAACGCTGAACCCCATTTTACAAGATCTAATGACATTAACACACAAGAATTGAGAGGTGTTGCAAAAGGCATTAAATTGGTTTATCATTCACTAGCTGAGCAGAGCTCTGGATACAAACAACTATTAGAGAACGATACTGAAAGTAAGTCCAACGAAGACGACCTCTATATTATGGGTTCTTTCCAAACACCTTCAGATGGAGGAAATTATGCAGATACCGAAATTAATCAAAATAATAGTAATAATGAAAAAGAGGAAAATACTAACAAATCACAGAAGAAAGGTAAATTCTTGATGCACAGTAAGGGGCGCTTGCCAAATTCAGGTAATGATAGTGCCAGTGATGGTACTAACAAAGATGCCAAAGACTTAGAAAAGTCAACTGAATCAATTGTAGAGAGCACGCCAAGTCTGATACTTCATATTGATTATGATTGTGATACTAAAAATGAAAATAAAAATAAAATAGGTGTAAAAGAAGAGCAGGAAGATGACAAAATGATTAACAGAGATGATCTAAAGTCATTGCAATCTGAATCTATTGTTGGAAAAGAACCATTACGTAACAATAATCTTTCAATAATGGTAGAACAAGAACCCGAAAAGGATTTCAATGTAAATGCTAAAACAGAAGAGGCAGACAAGAAAGAAAATATGAAAGAAGAAGTCGAAGCCGAAGGAGAACCATCACAACAACAAGAAAACATACAACAGGTGTTAGAAAGAAGTGTTTCTGTATTTAACGAAGTTACTAACAATACTGAAAAAATATCTTTAGAGTTAGAATCTGCACATAAAATAGAAATAGATTCTTCAATTACTATGAACAATATGCCATCTGATGCTATACGCCCCAAATCACCGAACAAAACAAATAATAAGTTTACCAATAATACATTCAAAAACCAAGCTAAACAAGACAATATAGTAAATAATAGTTCAGGAAAAATTTTATCCAAAATGAACACGACTCCAAGTATTTATGACAATGCTGCAAGAAATCAAAAAAACGTCTTGAATATAGGAAAATCAGTGACGGCAGACACGCATTCTCCATCAAATGAAACATCCTTTAAGAAACATGCGGTGTCAATCGAAGGCAATGATTCACTACCACAAGGCACTATGTTATTCAAACTGAATCGAAATATCGCAGACAAGTATGACTTAGAAGCCCCACCAAAAGAAGCAAATTCCATATCTTTTAAGAATCCTAAAGGTGCCGTATTACTATCACATATTCCAAAATCAACTATACCACAACCGGCCTTATCTAAAACCTCTATAATACCATCACCGAAAACACTCAAAACAGTATCATTAAATAGCTCACCAACAACACCACCACCAACGAGAAGTATGAATACACCGGAATCTACATCAACAAAAGTTAATGAGAAAACTTTAGAAACATCTAAAAATGCGTGCATTTCGTTTACTTATCATCAAAAAAATGCAAGTTCCAATTTACAACATACAATTGAAACTTTGCCAAAACAGCCAACAAATTTTATAGATACTGAAGAATCAAAATCCACAATTACTCCAATAATAGCACAAGATATAGCTAATATTAAAACAAATATTTCCCAGGCTGCTAAGCAATTAACTCTTGGAAAATCTTTCCACTCTAGTGATTATTGCCAGCCTAAAAATGATTTTACAGTTAAAGAGAACCCCGTTAATAAAGTTGAACAGAAAAAATCAATCTCAGAATCAGTTCCTAAAATCATTGATGTAATCACAAATTCAAACACAAATCCCAAACAAATTAACGTACCACAACCTATAATTGACTTATTTTTACCAAGTTTCAAAAGTAAACCAGTATATATGAGCTGGAGAAATCATACAATATGCCATGATCTTACGCTTTATTTGTCAATCTCTTTTCCAAAAGCATCAAATATACTAAATATATTCAAGTTTGATTACACTATGACAACAGCTCTTTTTCCAAACAAAGATCTTTATACCACTAAAACTCTTTCCACGTTGACTTCAAAAGAAATTGATGGTTTGAATTGGTATAGGGATGTTTTGCCTAACGTCGATATAAAGTTTATTAAGGGCGGTTTGAATTGTAACGATTTATCTGGATCTAATGAAATTTCTTTATTGGACTCATGTAAGATTTTTAAAGACTCATCACATAAAAAAATATTTGATACATTACATTACAAGTGGTCCCAAGAACTACTACTATACGCATGGAATTCTGCTAAAGCACTAAATGCGTCGAATTTATTATTTATTGATAGGCCATTATTAAATAATATATATTTGACAGAAGATTTAAAAGCCTTATCATCCATGGGTTTTGAATTTACTTATGTTCTTGAAGGTTGCAAGACCAATAATAATCCTGAATATATGCTACTTAATTTATTGGATGAGATTTACAATCGAAAATTTGATTGGTGTGAATTAATCACAGAAATTAAGTTATTTGATCATGCATATGCAACAAATAATTCTATCCAAAAATCTCTAAACCCAAAATCATCGAGTGTTAGATTTGAAATAATTCCGACAGTGAAAATGACTAGCTTTTTTAAAAACCCTAAAGTTGAACTTAGGATGATATTTGAATCCAACTCATTTTTGCCAGTCAAAAATATAATTAATACTTCAACATCATCATCAGTACTAAGATTGGATTATTATTCAACAATGTCGCTTTATTCATATTTAGTTGCTAAAAACATGTTACCAGATACAGAAGACATTTTAGACTATACATTTAATTTTAGAGACATTATCTTATCAAAAGGTGGTGTACCTACCAGGCTCCTTAATGACTTTCAAACATATGTTAAATATAACGGATCAATATTAAGATACGGTAAGCTTGATAAAACAGTTTATGTGGTTCAGTTTCTAATTAATTCCGATTATGAATCTTGGAGCTATGATAAACCTACAATGATTGTTGCTAAACATAATTCAGTTTTACATAACGTGCCTGGAAATTTAATTAAAAACATTGATTGGATCTTAAGTGATTCAAGCTTAAACTTGAGATTTGATTTTTGCGCAGTTCGTAAATTAAAAATAACTAAACCTTGATCATCTTTAAAATGTGAATTTTATAGATATTTAATGAATCTTGTATAGCCATAAAAAAAAAGCAAAATGTGTGGCTCTAAAAAAAATATCTAAATTATTATTGTTCTGTTTTTTTTTTTAATTTTTTTAAAATTTTATAAAATTGAATGTACTTTTATAAAGATACTAAACTATTTAATTAGTACCGAAAACTTGAGCAAATTGGGAATTTGCTGAACCCGCTTGTTGATACTCAGTCATAATTTGTTCTAATAAACTGAGAGCAGATAAGATACCCACTGCAATACCTGCAACATAACCTTGAGAAAGAGTAGTTGTTTCAGCAAGACCAACTGTCAAGCCTAATAAGGTTGAACCAATTAATGAAGCAGAAGAAATCATCTTATTCAATTCTTTTGCAACGTTAACATCCCTGTGACCAACAACGACAATATCTTGTTCTTTGAATTGTTTTGCAAGATCTTTACCGGTTGAACCACTCATTGTGAACCAGTAACGACCAAAAATTGATGATGATAAAGTGACAAACAATGCGAAAGTGACATATTTAACCATTGAAGCAAGAACACATTTGTTTGATGAGGATGCTGATAAGAAATATAATAAACCACCTGATAAATCATATGTGTTATTGGTAAATTCATTAATTTTCCAAGATGCAATCAAACTCGAACCCCCGAAAATCTTCGTTAATCCAAAGGTAATTATGTTTAAGTTATAAAGAACCGCATAAGTGAATAAAAGTGGTAATGCACCACAATATAAGAAACGGATTGGGTAACTTGAGACCATTGATCTTACTTTTGAAGATTTAATAGATATATCCATACGGAAGTTTTGCAAGAATGTAATAACTGCCAAAACAGCAAGAGTTAAATAAATTTGAGTGAAATTGATTTCATCTGAACGTGTAAATAATGAATAAATTGCAGTTGAAATTGACTTGTTAAAAATGTTTCTAAAAAATTGGATGAAAACACCATTGGACTCACCACTAACAGGGTTGGTCATGATACCAAAGAAGGAACCAGCTAACTTGGTTGCAGAATTTACTGCAATAAATGCTAACACACCAGGACCAAAACCATAACCCTTTTCTAATAATTCGACCAATAAAGTGACAATTGCAGTTGATGTAGCTAATTGACAAACAATTAAAAATGATGCACTGGTGGATATACCTGTATTCTTTATGAATGCATCCACTGGTTGGAAATAACCAGCTAAACAAAGTAAAATACCATAAACTATTGCAATCAGAACTGAAGAGACTTTTTGTAATGTCTGGAAATGTTGTCTGTCAGTGATACTTGAAAAGTTAACTTTAATAATTTTTAAGCCTGATAAGATTTGCCATAAAAAAGCAGATGTAACTATTGGCAAAACACCAAATTCTAATAAAGTACCTGCTTCAGAAGCAAATGGTAAACGCAACCAGTAGAAAGGATCTGCTATTTTGTTTGTATTAACACCACTAAGTGGAATAGAGAATAAAAGATAAATTACAGCTGCACCAATTGTGTAAACAATCTTTTCATCAAAAATAATCTTTTCATATGGTAATTCAATCTCTGGAATAAGTCCCGCAAAAGGCTTGACAAGTTCTAAAACCTTAATTGCAGCCATGGTAGATAGTAGTCTATGATTCAAGATAAAAGTTCAAAGCTAACTGTTATCTTTCGCCAATTTGCCATTCCTGAAAAATGTCGACGTCGAGAAAAACGAAAATAACTGAACTAAACATGATGAAATGTTAAATTCGCGACTTTAGGAAAATTTACGTAAGCATTCTGTTTTTTTTCACCGTACAAGATTTTCAGATCATAAATAAAACTTTATAGCCATGGTAGAACAGAGACCAAAAACAAAGTTATAATGCCTGCTAAAAATATAGAAGATGTTGCTAGCAATGATACTGTTGCAGTCAATGGTAAACAAATAGACACACTAATAAACTACGATGATGCGATATCTTATTGGACTGATGTTCCAGCTACAGTTGATGGTGTTCTTGGTGGATTTGGTGAAAGTACATCTGTTCCCAAAGCAGATGTTGTTGGATCTTCAACATTTATGAGAAAGTTAAACTCAAGATGGTCTAATGAAACAGGTAAATTGAAATATGGTTTTGATTTTGGTGCTGGTATTGGTAGAGTGACTAGAGATTTTCTTTACAAAATATGTGATAAAGTTGATTTATTAGAACCTGTCAAACCATTCGTTGATCAAATGTATATCGAACTAAAAGATTTGACAGAACAAGATAAAATCGGTACTATTTTCAATATTCCAATGCAAGATTGGAAATCTGAACAGGGTAAGTATGCACTTTTATGGTGTCAATGGTGTGTTGGGCATTTGCCTGATGATGCATTCTTAAGATGGTTAGATGAATGTAAAAATGGTTTACAAGAAGATGGTATTTTAATAATCAAAGAAAATAATACAAACGATGACGATGATTTGTTTGATCCAGAAGATAGTTCAAAAACAAGATCAGACAAAAACTTTCGTAGATTATTCAAAGAAGGTGGTTGGAAATTGATTGCAACTGACCTACAAAAAGGTGTTCCAAAGGAGTTATTCCCAATTAGAATGTATGCATTAAAGCCAATAAGGAATTAATTCAATAAGTGATTGTGTAGCTTAATAGATTTACTTTAACAAATAATAAATACTATATTGATACTAATACCAAAACAAATCAGATAGGGGTGAAAGACTATTTGATGGTAAGTTTTTATCTTCATTAAGATCAGTTGAACTATGCATTAAAATCTTCATCATCATAAAGGTTTGGTTAAAAAGTATCCAATATATACACGGACATTAATGACCTCTGCTGAAATCATCAAGTTCCGATGCCGAAAGGAATTAAAAAAAAAAAAGTAAAAAAAAGTGGGAAATGCTTTTCTTTTATAATGCCAGCGAAAGAAGCATTGAAAAATAGTTTCTTAAGTTAAGAGGGTTTTTTTCTCATCTATTATTATCCATAAAATCTATACAATACATGCATTACGGATTACTGTTTTTCTTCTAAATCATTTTCTTCAGTAAAGTGGATGCAAATTAAAGAGAAAAAACCAGTAACAACCAAAAACATGAAAACCCCATGACATCCAGCATCATAAGAATTAACAATTGCATTTCTGATTACTCGAGGCACGCTGTTTTTAAACGCATAAGCAGGACTTTCTAATGCTGAAGTTTTAGCAGCATTAATCATTTCTTTGGTCCAATCAAGTGGTAACTCTGATGAGTCGATCGCTTCGAATTCGGATGTTAAAGAAGTGGTTAAAATAAATTGCATTAAAGCATTTGCGAATGAAACACCCATGGTTGATCCAGTAGATCTAAAACCATATTGGATTGACGTAACTAGCGCTTGTTGTGATTGTGGCACCGCACTAATCATTGCAATTAAAATAATTGTGATGTTAGCAGACGCTCCATATCTTAAAGGTAAAGCAATAATACTGTCTTTAAAACCGGTATCAAACTTTGTTGAGCAATAAACAGTAATCGATCCAATAAAAATCAACCATCCAGATACTATATGTAATGATTTATATCTTGAGGTTTTCTTGATCATCCATCCTGCAAAAATTGAAGTTATAGATGAAACGATAGAACCAAGAATTAATCTATAACCAGCATCTAATGGGGTGACATTCTTAACAGAAGTCCAGTAAAATGGTAGATAGAATAACATAGCAAAAGTGTTCATGCAAATAAACCAACAGTTCAATGAACTTGCTAAAACTGTTCGATTATGTAACAAATCCACGGGTATAATTGGTTGAGTTGCTATCAGTTCCCATTTATAAAATAAGAAAAAACCAACAAAACAGTAAATGAAAAGACCTCTCCATAATATTGAATCTCTTGGCAGTTCTTTACTGTTTGTACCACTAATAATCATCAAAGCTAGTAATGAAGTAACTAATAATAATGCACCAGCCCAATCTAAAGTCTTGAATTTTTTCCAATGAGTTTGTGAATCTTCTTCATCTTCATCTGTAACTGATGTTGGTAACTCAAACATGAAATAAACTGCTAAACCGGTAAGAAAGCAAATAGGAACTTGAATCAAAAAGGCCCATCTCCATCCAAGCCAAGAATCTAAAATACCAGCTAAAACACCTCCGCCTGCGGCACCTGCATTAAAGAAAACGTTGACATAACCTTGATAAAGACCCCTTTCTCTTGTCGAAACTAAATCAGAAACAGTAATTGTAGCCAATGAAAAAAATCCACCACCTCCAATACCAGTGACCAACCTACCAACAATAAGATAGTGTAAATTTTTACCAATACCACAGATAAGGCAACCGAAGAAGAAACAAACGGTACTAAACAAAATAACTGGCTTTCTACCAAAAACATCAGAAATTTTTCCAAACAACGGTTGGAAAGCGGCACATGAAAGTAAATAAGAAGTTGCAACCCATGAGATATGTTCCTGTGCTTCTAAA
This sequence comes from Pichia sp. NRRL Y-12827, assembly GCA_030570315.1. Lineage (NCBI taxonomy): Eukaryota > Fungi > Ascomycota > Pichiomycetes > Pichiales > Pichiaceae > Pichia > Pichia sp. NRRL Y-12827. The sequence goes on from JAJLVN010000007.1 coordinate 142,739, forward strand.
TCACTTGCGATCTTGCCCAAAAGTGTGGCTACCATAGTGGAATCCACTGATGCTAAGAAAACGTTGGCATACAGACAGCCCAGGATGATTCTGAATGTGAAACGTGAAATTTGAGATACATTGCCATTTGATACAGGGATCAAAGGAGATCTTTCGTCTACTATAGCAGTTGCTACCATTGCTTCAAAAAGAAGAACATGGAGTGTTTCATCTGAAATCTGTGGAAAACGTTTTAGAGCCACTTCTCCTTCTATCTACTCGCCCGAAATGTTAACCGTTTCTTTTCCGGTATTTGATTACCGCATTTTCTTTTGTTTTCAAATTTCAAGTTTTCCACTTCATTTTTTCAAACATTGCGTCGATCGGCGCTATATTATTCTAGACATTGAGGAACTTATGGAACATGTATCCTTGCGTATATATATAGGTGTTCTTTATATAGATTTATTGAGACCATCCCAATACACGAGTTAAAGATGTCATTGCCGTTTAGAAGACCTAATAGATCTGCTTCTAAGGTGTTGATTGTGAAGAATTCACCAGATAATGAAATTGCAAAGACCAATTGTGTTGCTATATCTCAACAAGATTTCCCAGACGGATCATATGTTATAATTGACGGAAAGTTTGTTTTCACTGTTAAAAACACCCCTAAAATTATGCCTGGCTCTGTAGGTCTGAGTGGAAATCAAAGATTTTGGGGTTCTTGGTCCACCGATCAGAATGTCTCTGTTTCTCATTACGATTTATTTGCTGAAAATGGTAGTAAGGGTGGTTATCTGGGCACAATAAATGTTGAAATTAACTTTTGGAATAAGAATAGAGCAAATAGTATTCAGTATGATTCCGATGAATTGATGAAGGTTTTCTTACAAAAATTTGAATCTCAGATTTTACAACCAAGTCAAATTTTATTGTTTGAGTTTAAAGGCAATTATTTTGAAATAATTGTAAAATCAACTTTAGTTGTTGATTTAGGTCAAGTTTCAACAGACGGTGTTCCAGCTTCGAGCGATATAATGAATAAAGGTATGGTTGTTCAAACATCTATTGTTAATTTTTATAAAGGTTCTGATGGATTGGTGAATTTAAAATCTTCAAGTTTAAGACCCAATTCTGATGCAATCATTAGACCTGATTTCAAATTTGAAGACTTGGGTATAGGTGGTTTAGACAATGAGTTCACTGCTATTTTTAGAAGAGCTTTTGCATCAAGAATTTTTCCACCTGGTGTCATTGAGAAAATGGGTATGACACATGTTAAAGGTATGTTATTGTATGGTCCTCCTGGTACTGGTAAAACGTTGATTGCTAGACAGATCGGTAAAATGTTGAATGCAAAGGAACCAAAGATTGTCAATGGTCCTGAAATTTTATCTAAATATGTTGGTTCCTCTGAAGAAAACATCAGAAACTTGTTTAAAGATGCCGAAGCTGAATATAAGAAAAAAGGTGATGCATCATCTTTACATATCATTATTTTTGATGAATTAGATTCTGTTTTCAAACAGAGAGGTTCGAGAGGTGATGGTACTGGTGTCGCTGATAACGTTGTGAATCAATTGTTAGCAAAGATGGATGGTGTTGATCAATTGAATAATATTTTGGTTATTGGTATGACAAATAGAAAAGATTTAATTGATAGCGCCTTATTAAGGCCTGGTAGATTTGAAGTTCAGGTCGAGATCCATTTACCTGATGAAGAAGGTAGATTACAAATTTTGAAAATTAAAACAAAAAAGATGAGTGAAAACAATGTTTTAGGTAAGGATGTCGATTTACCAAAATTAGCTGAATTAACTAAGAATTTTTCAGGTGCTGAAATTGAAGGTTTGATTAAATCTGCTGGTTCTTTTTCTTTAAATAAACATATTAAAGTTGGTACTTTAGGGCAATTGAATGGTGACTTTAGTAATGTTATTGTTGATATGCAATGTTTCTTAAATGCGTTGGAAGAAGTCAAACCTGCTTTTGGTGTTCATGAAGAAGATTTACATGATTGTGTTAAAGGTGGTATCATTAACTATTCACCAAAAATCTACCAAGTGATAAAAAGAGTTGAAAGAGATATTGAGCAACTTAGACAATCCAGCAATTTCAATTTCTCCTCACTATTACTTTATGGCCCTTCGGGTTCAGGTAAAACTGCGTTAGCATGTCAACTGGCATTAGACTCAAAGTTCCCATTTATGAGATTATTAAGTGCAAAGGATATGGTCGGTATGTCAGAATCTGCTAAAGTTCAACATATTGATAATGCATTCCGTGATGCTTACAAATCTCCACTTAATTTATTGATTGTTGATGACATAGAAGCTCTAATTGACTATGTTCCAATTGGTCCTAGATTTTCCTCTGTTGTTTTGAGGGCTTTAATGACTAGACTAGCTTCAAATCCACCTGATGGTAGAAGATTGATTGTTATTGGTACATCTTCGAATTATTCATTAATGAAGAGTTTAGATATGCTTAACTGCTTTAATGATGAAGTCTGTGTTAATAATGTTACTTCATTGGATGAACTATGTGCAGTTGTTGATAAAGCTGGGTTTTTTCGTGGTAACGGTGATGATGAGAATGAAATTGCAAACGGTGATGATAATGTTGTTAAACGTATACACTCAAGCTTGTCATCTGTTTTTCCAGAAGGAAAAGTCAACATTTCCATCAAAAAAATCTTATTTATTGGTGATACTTGTAAATTTGCTAGAGACCCTGAGGATGAATTCATTCAACTTATTGTTGAAAATAGTAGACCTTAAGACATTAAATTTGTTTTTATATTTTTTATAAAATTATGGGTGGGTTTTTTTATATTGAATTTATGAAGTTTATTTTTAAGAACTACATTTTGAAATTTTTGGAAATTTTAAATTTTTTATTATTTAAAAAAATACGTATGACAGATTTATAAAAACATTATTAAAAAAAATTTGAAAAGAAATCGTTATCAGACAATAGTTGAATGAGGTTTAATCAGTTGTTTTCTTCTTGTTTTAAACTTCTCCTTATGTCTATGCTTCAACTTCTGTTTCTTCATCAACTTCTTGACCTTCTTCATCATTAGCAGCATTTTCATCTTCAGAATGTGCATCATCATCATCGTTCATTAAAACGGAGAATGCATTACTTTGCTGTCTTGATTCACCGCCTTCTTCACTGTTTGAAAGGGTTGCAGTTGAAGCAGATCTTGAAAGTGATGGTGCGTTACCTCTTGTACTTCTACTTCTTGATGATGAAACTGTTGTAAAATCACTTGTATTTGCTTGTTTACCTTTACGTAAAGCGCTGATTGAACTTTCACCACTCTTTCTGATTTGTCCAACCTTAGAAATGTCGTTTGAAGAAATTTGATCAGTGCCCCATCTTGAAGTTGGTTTTGGATTACCACCTCTACCACCTCTATTACTACGTTCACGTTGTTGTTGGCTTGCTTGAACTTGCTGTTCCTTGGTATATTCTGCATGAATTTGTTTAATGGTTTTTGGACCTGCTAATTTAGCATTTGCATCAGCCCATCTGCTCTTTCGTAAATCAATTAAATCTAAAAATTTATATTTAATACGTGAACCAATCTTTTCATTTTTAATGTAACGGTCGATACATCTGAATGCAAAATCGGTTAAACTTGGATTTTCAACTTCAAGCTTTTGGCCAATTGTTAATAGAAATTGATTTAATGTTTCTAAAGTATCTTCTTGTGGTAAGTAATCATCAGAAGCTTCACCTTCAGCTTCTTTATTGGATGTTATCATTTTGATACAACTGATAATAACATTGATCCTAATTAATTTTAATCTATATAATTCACCAATAAATCTAACTAAACCTAGACCTCTTCTCTTTTGGGCTGCTAATTCATAATATTCGTCAGACATTAATTCTGGTTCTATTGGAGTGCCATCTTCATTGACTGGTAAGTCAGTTGACCAACCCTTTTCATATTCTTGTTGACATCTGGAAAGAAGTAAACGGTATGCTAAATTGGTACCTTGGAAGTACTTGGAGGTTTCAGTTGGGTTGGATAACACATAATCTTCTGAATAAATAGATGGATCAATATTTGAAACAAGTTTTTGACAGAATTGTGCATACATTGCAGACCAATGAGGTTCATCGGTAGCCTTTGCAAAAGTGAGTTGAACAGTAAGTTTTAATGCATTTGCCTTTGTCTCCCACTTGGATTGATTTGCAAGTTGAAGTAACTCATCAGTGATTGGATCGAATTTTTCTAATGATAATTTATTTAATAATGATCTAATCTTCTTTGATAATTCATCTTCTTCATATAAGATAGTTACTCCATCCGGAGCATACTTAATTTCCTTTTCAACAGTCTTTTGAGACTTAGGAACCCATCTATTGGCAGTTTTTTCAAGTGGTTTGACATCTTCTGGTGCGAGCTTGATTTGTGGCTTTTCGTCAGACTTTTCACCTCTTTCACCTCTGTCACCTCTTGGGCCAGATCTTCTTGAACCATCGCCTCTTCTGCTTTTATCGCGTCCATCACGTCCTTTTCTTTTAGAACCATTTCTTGAACTGTTTCTACCATCATCTCTTAATGAAATACCTCTTTGAGGACCATTTGAACGTGATCGGCTATCTTTATTTCTATATGATTTATCACGAGATTCACCCCTTTCAGGTAAATAGATCTTTGATAAGTATTGAGCTCTCCATGCATCATCTACTGGATAGGTGATGTTAGCAAATTGCATCAAAAATCCTGGATCATATCTAAGAACAGTTTCTGACTTACAACTTGGTTCGGGACCTCTATTAGATTCAGGGTATGTAAATTTATATGCGTTTGGAATTGGTTCGGCATCTTTAATAAGTTCAAAGAATTGTGTCATGTTTTTGCCGGTTGATACTGCAGGTGCTGCAGTTGCTTCAGTAATTTCGGTTACTGCTGGAGTTTGTTCAAGTTTAGATGAAGGTGTGGTTTCTTCAATTGGCTGTTCTTCAACCTTTGATTCTTCCTTTGGTTCTTCCTTGAATTCTACCTTTGATTCTTCCTTTGGTTCTTCCTTGAATTCTACCTTAGATTCTTCCTTTGGTTCTTCCTGGAATTCTACCTTAGATTCTACCTTAGATTCTACCTTTGGTTCTTCCTCTGGTTCTTCCTTTGGTTCTTCCTTTGGTTCTTCCTTTGGTTCTTCCTTTGGTTCTTCCTTTGGTTCTTCCTTTGGTTCTTCCTTTGGTTCTTCCTTTGGTTCTTCCTTTGGTTCTTCCTTTGGTTCTTCCTTTGGTTCTTCCTTTGGTTCTTCCTTTGGTTCTTCCTTGATTTCTTCCTTGATTTCTTCCTTGGTTTCTTCCTTGGTTTCTTTCTTTAATTCTTCCTTTGGTTCTTCCTTGGATTCTTCTTTGAATTCTTCTTCATTCATTGCTTTAACTGGAGCAGTAGTATCTTTACCTTCTGGTTTTGATTCCACTGGTTGAACTTCTGCAACTGGCTCTGATACTGATTCGGGAATAGTAGCAGGTGGAGTATTAGCAGTTTCTTCTTTCTTTTCTTCAATGACAGGTTCAGTTGTCACTGGTTTTGAAGATGCTTGTTTCTTCTTTTTTAAATTAGCTAAAAATTGTAATCTAAATGCTTCCTTTGAAGCAACAGAATTTTTATCTTCGTGTTTATTGTCGGTGGCATTAGAAGTAGCTAAAGTTGCAGGTGAAGCAGTAGGAGTTGTTATTACAGGAGTTGAAGGTTGGCTGGAAATCGCAGAAGGGATTTTAGAAATTGAAGCTTTCTTACCATGAGTTGGGAAATTTACCGGATTACCTTCTTTATCCTTGATGACAATTGGAATATGTGTTTTAACAGGAGATGTTATTGGTTTTTCAGGTAAAGATGCAGCAGTTTGAGGTGGATATTGGAATTGACCTGGATAGGAATACATCATTTGGGGTTGATTCATATATTGGTTATTATAACTCTTACTATTACTATTGTAATGACTTCTATTATTGTATTTAGGGTTATTATTCATACGGTTACCAACATTGTAGCCATGGCCTTGATTTTGATAAACATAATTTGGATTATAACCTTGATTTGGAACATAATTACCATAATGATTATTTTGATAATTATTACGGTCATTGCTATGATGATGGTGTTGCTGATTGTACTTATTTGTAACTGGTGGATTTGGTAATGAAGAAGGGTTTGATGATGGGGATGCAACATCAGTTTGAACAGCTCCTGGAGATATGACAGCTGGAACAGAGGTTTCTTCCTTCTTTTCAACAGGTTGTTTTTGTTCAGCAGACATTATTATAGGAATAAATTAATTTGCTCTAAAATTGGAGTTATAATTGATATTGCGAATTATTGATAAATGGAAATATAATCGATTTAATTAGTTAATTGAATAAGGAAAGAAAATTAATTATATTTTTTCAATAGAAAAGACTAATTGCGTAATATGTGTATCTTAAAAAATGGAGTCAGTGAATTATGACGATACGTAAGCAAAAAATTTGAGATAAAACAATTAAAAAAGACACGGGAAAAGTGTATTCTAGGTACCTCTGTGTAGGTGCAGTCGGATGGTCTGTCGATATTCTTGTTCTAGTGATAAAACAAGGGCGGCAGAGCTGTGTGTAGACGTGTCCTAGGAACTAAACAAAAAGGACTTTAGTGTAGAAACACCAGTGGTTAAAGTGCAGAAAGATCGAAATTGTCCTTTGAGAAACAACGAGCTGAAGCGACAACGTACGCGGTGAAGTGAAAAATTTTAAATTTTCCAGGAAAGCTGTGAAAAATTAGGGCTCAAAGCACCCACCCGTGCACCGTGTCGTTTACAAGGACTCTCGCCTTCATGAATCCGTCTGGGACGGTGCTAGTTTAGCTGATCTGGGTGGCAAATATCTCTTTGAACTCTTTTGAACACTCAATCAAAACACACATCATGGCCTCCGCAGCAGCACAGTCACCTCTTGCACACAAGAGTGGTGTGAAACCCTTTTTCATCCAGAAAATACAGGACTACGAAATCGAACTAGCTGCCAGAACTCAGAATTTAAGAAGATTAGAAGCTCAAAGAAACTCTCTTAATGCTAAAGTTCGTTCATTGAAAGATGAATTAAAGCTTTTACAAGAACCAGGCTCTTATGTCGGTGAAGTCATTAAAGTTATGGGTAAAAAAAAGGTGCTAGTTAAAATCCATCCAGAAGGTAAGTATATCGTTAACGTTTCAGATGACATAGATATCAAAACAATTACTCCAAGTCTAAGGGTTTGCTTAAAATCAGACTCTTATGATTTACACAAACTGTTACCAAATAAGGTTGATCCTTTGGTTTCTCTTATGATGGTTGAAAAGGTGCCCGACTCAACTTATGATATGGTTGGTGGTTTAGATAAACAAATTAAAGAAATTAAGGAAGTCATTGAGTTACCTGTTAAACATCCTGAATTGTTTGAATCATTAGGTATAGCACAACCAAAAGGTGTTATTCTTTATGGGCCTCCGGGTACCGGTAAAACTTTATTGGCAAGAGCTGTGGCACATCACACAGATTGTAAATTTATTAGAGTGTCAGGCTCGGAATTAGTTCAAAAATATATTGGTGAAGGTAGTAGGATGGTTAGAGAATTATTTGTAATGGCACGTGAACATGCACCATCAATCATTTTTATGGATGAAATTGATTCAATTGGTTCATCCCGGTCTGAAGGTTCATCTGGTGGTGGAGATTCTGAAGTTCAAAGAACTATGTTGGAACTTTTAAATCAACTGGATGGCTTTGAATCTTCTAAGGATATCAAAATTATTATGGCAACGAACAGATTGGATATTTTAGATCCTGCTTTATTAAGACCAGGTAGAATTGATCGTAAAATAGAATTTCCTCCACCAACATTAAATGCAAGAACAGACATCTTGAAAATTCATTCTAGATCCATGAATTTAACCAGAGGTATTGATATGAAGAAGATTGCTGAAAAGATGGGTGGCTGTTCAGGTGCTGAAATCAAAGGTGTTTGTACAGAGGCTGGTATGTATGCTCTTAGGGAAAGAAGAATACATGTCACTCAAGAAGATTTCGAACTTGCTGTTGCAAAGGTTATGAACAAGAACGAAGAAGGAGCTATATCTGTCGCCAAATTATTCAAGTAGGTTTTGTATACTATGATTTTGTTATATAATCGTTATATAATCACTTAATTTTAAAAGTAATATAAATGAACTAGTTCACAATACCTCTGCGCCGCGAGTTGCAAAGATACATTTTAGTCTTGAACTGTATACAGATGAAACGCTGAAGACTCTTTATCAATTATCAACCCACTTCCAAGCAAACCGACAATCATGTCATTTATGTTTAAATCTCCGCTAGATATAGAAATTCATCTGGATTCAGAAGATTCAAGGGAAGTAGTTGAAGTAACATCAGCAAAGGGCCGTAAGGAGAGATTACTACTTTATAAGGATGGTGAAACAGTTAAAGGTACTGCAATATTACGGACGAGAGATAACAGGAAAGTTGAACATCATGGGATTCGTGTTCAATTACTGGGTACAATTGAAACTAATACAGATGGTAATATTCAAAATGACGAATTTTTAAGTTTTGCACAAGAAATTGCAGCTCCCGGCGAATTAAAAAGTACTGAATCCTTTAATTTTGAATTTAGAAACGTCGAAAAAATGTATGAAAGTTACAGAGGTATAAATGTTAGATTAAGATATTATTTGAAAGTCACTGTATCTAGGAAAAGTGCAGATATTATAAAAGAAAGGGAACTTTGGGTTTATCAATATACACAAAGTAAAGAATCAAAACAACAAGAAGATTCTAAAGCCTCTACAACACCATCTGACAGAACTGCAAAGCAAAAGAATAACAATATTAATAAAGACAATATCAATAAAGACAACAGTAATAAAGACAACAGTAATAAAGACAACAGTAATAAAGACAACAGTAATAAAGACAACAGTAATAAAGACAGTAGTAACAATAATAGGAAAGTTTCAAAGAAACCACTTACCCCAACAACTGTTAAAATGGATGTCGGTATAGAGAACTGTTTGCATATTGAATTTGAATACTCAAAAAATAAATACCCATTGAAAGGAGTTATTGTTGGCAGAATTTACTTTTTATTAGTTAGACTTAAAATTAAACATATGGAACTGAGTTTAATTCGTAGAGAAACTGTTGGTAGTGGAACAAATCAATCAAGTGAAAGTACAACTGTTGTAAGATTTGAAATTATGGATGGTGCTCCGGTGAAAGGCGAAACTATACCTATAAGACTCTTTTTGGGTGGATTTGATTTAACACCAACATATAGAGATGTTAATAAAAAATTCAGCACACGAACCTTTTTGAGTCTAGTTTTAATTGATGAAGATGCCAGAAGATATTTTAAACAAAGTGAGATTATTTTGTATAGAGAAGAATAGATTGAATCTTTTTATGTAGTATTGTAACTAGTTCTTGGCTTGTTTAAAGGTTAATTTGTTAATAGGTTTTATAGTAGTAAAACTATCAAAACAAAATTGTTCCGCACAACAGTATGATCTGATCTTGTACTAACCTACTTTTTCTATTTAAAGTACCAACACGACATTACTAACCAGTTCTATCAAGTATGAAATTAATCTATTGGTCGATTGATGATGATCTTAAGGATTTAAATACATTTTTGAATTTAACAAAGGGTATTGACAAGCTAGACAGAATAAAATTATCAATTAAGGCTCAGCAAAAACTAATTAAGTCCATTAGGTCTGAACCACATGTTTTATTTGTCAAAGAACCAATTTCCATGAAAATGAGTAGGACTGATGATAACTTCATTTTAATACCATTTATAAATACTCTAACTTTTAAAAATAAACATGTTTTAGAACACTTGAAAGAATGGAAGGTTCGAACATCAAAGGAATCTGCAAATAATAAAGTGAGTATTGAAATACTTAAACAAAAGTTAATAAAAGAACCATTAACCATGTCAAAATCGTGCAAAGCAGTAATGATTGAAGCATTAAAGGCTGATTATAAGAATGAAATAACAGAAATTAAAAATTGTGTTTCCAATCCTTATCTAGTGAATCCTGGATTAGAACCTGTTATAAAGCCACTACCAAATCACACAAACATTTTTGCTTGGAAAAATAAAAATGATTTTACCGATATAGAAAAGTTACTTGATGAAAAGTTGAATATACCAGAATTCACACCTTGTTGTACAACAAAGCCACTTAATTTTATTCCTCAACCCTTTCTCGCTATTGATTATTTGCAAAAGGTAAATCTACTTCCTATTTCAAAACCACATTATTTAAATACGCCAATCACATTAACAGATAAATGGAATTTTTCAAGAAGCATCAATTGGAAAGCTGATAATTCAACTATAAGTCAAATTTTAAATGAAGAGATAAATGAATTTGATTTGAAATACAAAATTACAATCAATTCAATAAAAACAGAAGATGCATCAAAAAAGATGGTATTACCTTTAGAAAAATGGAAGTTATCGGAATACCAAGAAATAATAATCAATTGGAAACCATTTGCAAAATTGAATTTGCAAGAAACATTGAATGAAGAATGTGTAAGTTCAATACCTATAACACTTCCAACAGAAATGGAACAAGATAAATATATTAAGCTTTCAGAAATTAGAACTGGTAGAGCAAGAGGACACACAATGGAATCTACTCAAGTTTTTATCAACCTTATTACACCAGAAAGAAATGCAAATGATAAATATGATGCAACCACTAATGATGAATGCATTCAAACTCAAAATAAAGATAATCCAGGGAATAAAATAGAAATATTGAAACAATCAAAACAAAATGATGACATAAGTGAAATGAGAAAAGTTGATAACAAAATTGATGGTCAAACTGATAGTGAAAATGATGATCCACTAATTGAAATTGTTGATGATGAACAAGCTGTAAATAGTTTACCGCTATTTGTAACAGAATACTCAAATAAATCAATTAATGTTAAGAAACCAGAATCACCAGAAAGAAAAACAAAAATAATCTCAAATCACAACTCCAAGTTAACAAATACATCGATTTCAAAGAGTAAAAACAATAAAAGAAAACCAGATGAATTTGATTCGTTAATCCTAAAGAAACGTAAAAACTCTAATACAAAACCAATACAGTTTGACTTCAATAAAAGGTATCCATATCTTGATATACTAGATCAAACAAGCACGATGATGATGACATATAGTCAATCCAATATTTTGAATTCTCAATCTAGCAAAGCTAACAATTCAACCAACAAATCAAATAAAAAAGATAATAATACTGAGATCATTCATGTTCCTATTCCTGAAATTCTTAGAAACAAAAATAAACATATAGCTGAAAATGATCAAATTCAATATTATCAAGATGACAACGATAAAACAAACAACAATATTTTAGAGTTCACTGAATCAGATATAAGTTATTCGATTTTCAGCATACCAAAATCAAAAGTAATTAACATTTATATGAATATTAAATTTGCAGATAAATTCGGAGCTGCATATTTCAAGTTTGATGAAATATTGGAAACTAGCTCACAATTTAATTTGATTGATTTTTCGATATCTGAAAATAAACAACAATTTTTTAATAATTTAGAATACGACCTATTTTTAAATCCAAGTTGTGGGGTTATATTTTTGAGAACTATAAATATTTATCAGATTGATATCAAAACTGGTGAGAATCTTATTTTCAGACAAATTTCAGAAATTGCATATCAAGTACTGAGTATGATCATTATAATAATTACTGAGGAAGGGATGGATATTGAAGCTGATAAAAAGTTAATGGAATTCATTGAAATTTCAGAAGAGTGTGGTATAACAATATACTTAATTAACAACAGTCCCAAACTAATTGCGATTTCAATAATTGAATTAATTCAAGAATATAGTAACATTGAAGATTCAGCATTTAAATGGGATTCAAAACATCAGTTTTTAGAAACATGTGGAATTTGGAATCCTTGTTTATCCAACTTCATAATCAAGCGTTACGATCTTGAAAAATTCATAACAATAACAGAGCATGAAAGAATTGAAAAATTAAAAACAATTTGTTCCCTGCAATTGATTGATAGGATAAACCGGGCTGTGCAAAAATTCATTAGAGAAGATTAGAAAAAAATGTTCACGATAAATATTTCAAACCTGATTTGCCTTCTTTATTGACCAGCTTCACTCTATCATGACTCAAAAATTACAGATATTGGAACAATTGCATTATAATCCACTGGATACGTCTAAAAAATTGCCCAAGCATACTGATAAAATTATATTACCTGAAAGAATTTTGGATACTCTAATAAACTTGCAGAAAGCGCATAACCTTTCCAAATTACCACATCCATTAGTATTCAAATTAAGTACACCAAGTAATAATACATATGTAGGAGTTAAAGAATTTCATGGTTTGAACAGAGATGGTATTTACTTATCTGGAGACGTGATTGAACGATTAAATATTGAAAACCAAGAAGATTCAGTTACATTATCAATTGAACTTGCATTAAACGTTTCTGGTGTTGAAGATAAAATGGATGATAAAGCAACAATTGAAATCTCACCAAGCGAAAAATACACAAATGTTTCTGATTGGAAACCATTTTTAGAATCTACATTATCAATTAACTATACCGCTGTTTCTAAAAATGATGTTTTAACATTTACTGTTGACGGCATTGATTATATTTTAAATGTTGATTCTGTTAAAACTGGGAATAATTTGAGAACCGTTTGCGTTGTTGATAGAGATATTGAACTTTTAATTAAATTACCCAATGTTATAAATGATGATCAACAAGAAAATGGCAATGATAAGGATAAAGTAATTGACCTCTTTAATGATAAATCGGGTACACTTGGAATAAATAAAAAGTATAAAATGAAGTTAGAGCCTGGTGAAATTTTTCAGTGTGATGGTGAATTTTTGCTCTCTTTTGATAAATTTATTGGATTAGATAGATTTGAATATGGATCAACTAAAAACTCCAAAAAGGAGTGGGCTGATAAATCAAAGAATGTAATTGATATTTTTGTCTATGCACTAGGCAAAGAAGTAGAGGGTGGATTACAAGATATTACGTTTCATATTATAAAACATGATAATAATGGTATTTTAGTTGATGAAGAAATAGATGAAAACTCGATTAAATGTGAATATTGTAATAGAATAATTTCCAAATCGTCACAACTATTACATGAAAATTTCTGTAAAAGAAATAATATCAAATGTTCTCAATGCGGAGAAATCTTCTTCAAAGGTATACCATCAAATCACTGGCATTGTTGTAATGTAATTCATGGTACAGGAGAATGGAATAAGCAATTGCATGATGAATATATTCATAGTGCTGTACTGAATTGTCGATTATGTAATGAATATCAAGGAAATAAATATGAATTGAGCTTACACTTATCAAGAGAGTGCTCGAAGTCAAAACATCAATGTAAATATTGTCATTTAAATCTAATTAGAGGAGAACCAACATACGAATCTAAATTTTATGGGATTACTTCACATGAGTGGTCATGTGGATCGAAAACCACAGAATGTTTCAAATGTAAAAAAATAGTTAAACTTTTTGATTTAGAAATGCACTTGAAATTACATGATATGCATAGATTGAATCAAGCCACACCAATTAAATGCTCAAATCAATTGTGTGTTAATATAAGTAATGATTCTAATTTGAGACTATGCGCAGATTGTTTGGGTCCATTATATTCAACCGCTTATGATCCAGATGGTAAAAAATTAATGCAAAGAATCGAACGTAGATATATACTGCAGTTGAAAAACGGGTGTCATTTTAAAAATTGTACAAATAGACTATGTCATAACTCAGTCATTTGTGAATTGGGTAACGCTACAAGTATGGTTGAAATTGTTAAATACGTGAAGAATGAAGTTATGCAACAAAAAAATTTTTTCTTTTGTGTCAATGAAAGTATGAATGTACGCAAATCGTTAATTGAAGTTTTCAAAGGCGGAGACTGGGAAATTGGATGGATTTGTAAAAGTAATGCAATTGTTGGTAATGATATAACATTAATGACACAATGGTTAGAAGAAAATGCCATTAAAAAAACTGAAGTGAATAAATAATTATGTTAATGGAAGAAATTATAGAAGAAATTATAGATAGAAAACATATATACAATTTCAAATAAATTATAAAATTAACAAACTTTTACGATCAAGTAATTTATTTTAAAGATTTTAAAATATCAGCCCAGACAGCCTTTGGATCTTGAGCAGCATCAACGCCAGACCAAACACCAGTTTTCTTATAATATTCGACAATTGGTTCAGTTTGTTTGTGATAAGTAGTTAATCTCTTCATTAAAGCATCAACGTTATCATCAGATCTTTGAACTAAAGGCTCACCTGTAATATCATCAATCATTTCCTTCTTTGGAGGATTGAATAATTTATGGTAAGATCTACCGGAAGCTGGATGAACTAATCTACCAGTAATTCTAGCAACTAATAACTCATCATCAACTTTTAATTCGATTGCATTCTTTAAAGGTTTCTTCATTTCCTTTAACATTGCATCTAATTTTTCAGCTTGTGGGATTGTTCTTGGGAAACCATCTAAAATGAAACCAGTTTTACATTCTGGATTACTTTCTAATTCAGATTGAATCATACTAACCATAATTTCATCACTAACTAAACCTCCTTGATCCATAATTTTCTTTGCTTCCTTACCTAATTCGGTACCTTTAGATACTTGAGATCTAAGCATATCACCAGTAGCTAAATGACAAGCACAGTACTTTTCCTTTAAATTTGGAGCTTGGGTACCTTTACCTGCACCTGGTGGACCAATAAGGACCATACGTAAAGCAGTTGGTAATTCGGTGGTTTTTAAACCTGCCTTTGTTTCAAGTTCATTGACACGGGAGTCGAGTTTGTTGACGAGATCTTTAAGTTGATCCATTGTTAATGTGAATTGAGTTTATGTGGGAGAAATCAGCCAGAGGTGAAGAAGAAATGTGAGAGGTATAATCTGAGTTAAAATCCAACAATTTGATTGGAAAGTGAAAAATGGAGAAGAAGTGAACATCACCTTTTTGCGGACGAGAGGATTTCGCATTATAACTAAATAGGAATGTTAATATAAGTGACGACGCGTCGCTTGACGAGGGTTGCTTAAATTCTATAGGCTTTTAAATCATATTATAAACTTATTATATGAACAATAAATAAATGATAAATAATAAATAGGGAAGAGAAACAGAGGAGGGGAGGTAAGGGGGGGAGAGAATAATAATTAGAAAGAAACTGAAAAAAGAAAAAGGTCGTGCATAAATGATAAATAAAACAAGCGGTGTATTATGATGATAGAATTTATATAATCTTTTTTTAAAACTTAACATCCCAGGAATCTAACTTCATAGTACCATTTTGTTGTAAATTAATATGCATTTTGAACGCATCAACTAAAGAATGTGGTTCATGTAAAGATTTTGTTTTCGTACAATGGAATAAAGCTCTATCATAATATTCCTTTAATTGATCTTTATAATCAGGGTGTGCACAATTATTGATAATTAATGGAACTCTTTCCTTTGGAGATAAACCTCTTAAATCTGCTAAACCATAATCGGTTACAAAAACATCTAAATCATGTTCAGTTTGATCAATATGAGAAGAGAAAGGAACAACACAAGAAATACCAGTTGGATCAGTCTTTGTCTTACGAGCTGCTGGAGTGTGCATAATTGATAATTTAGCATTTCTCAAAAAATCAGCAGAACCACCTAAACCATTGAGCATTCTTGAACCATTAACACAAGTTGAATTAGCATGACCATAAATATCGAATTCAACAGGAGTATTCATTGCAATAACACCTAATCTTCTAATGATTTCAGGAGAGTTAGAGACAACTTGAGATCTAAGACAAACTTTTTGAGAGAACAAATCCCAATTATCAAAGAATTTTTTAAAACCATCTTGAGATAATCTAATTGAAGTTGAAGTTGCATAATCGATTTTACCTGATTCAAAGTATGGTAAGAAAGAATCTTGCATGACTTCTGTCCAAACTGTTAAATTCTTAAAAGAGGATTTTTCTAGACCTTCAATAATTGCGTTTGCAACATTACCAATACCAGATTGTAAAGGATGTAAATTTTCAGGTAATCTACCAGCTTTAACTTCTTGTTCGAAAAATTCAATTAAATGACCAGCAATTTTTCTTGACATTTCATCCGATGGAGTAGCATTTGGAACTTGATCTGGAGTTGTTGATTCAACAATGGCAATAACTTTAGAAGGATCAACAGGAATAGCAGTTAAACCATTCTTTTGGTCAACAGTCATATATGGGTAAGGAGGTCTATGAGGAGGGTTGATTGGCATATCAATATCATGCAAGCCCTCGAAAGAAGGTGTTGCGGTATTAAGTTCAATAATGATTTTATCGGAAACTGAGATCATTTCCGGAGAGCCACCAACGGCAGGACCCGGGACAATTGAACCGTCTTCGGTGATTGCCGTTGCTTCAATGATTGTGTAGTCCAACATATCGTTTGATTTGTCCTTGGTATAATAACCGTAAGTCAAGTCTTGTGGGAACATGGATAAATGTTTGTCGAAGAACTTTGTTTTGTTATCATTGATATTCTTGGCAATTGGTTTACCCACTTGATGAGGAGCTCTTCTACGGATCATGTTTAATTCTGCCCATCTTGATTCTTCAGGGCCTGCAGACGCACCGACGAATAGATTGAAACCCAATTTCCCTTGCAGATTGTTGGCCTCAACATGGTCTGCCAAAGCAGTAGGAATAACCTTTGGGGCCCCGACACCGGTGAACCCAGACCATCCTAGATACTGGCCGTCTTTGAACAAGGGGATGCATTCTTGCGCAGTTCTGAGTTTTTTCAAGTAGGGGGTGTATCTGACTCTCTGTTTGAGGATTGCTGACATTTGGTGGAGAGGGCGGGTTGCAATGGCTTGTTGCTTGTTGCTTGTGCTTGGGTGCTTGCGAAGAAGGTGGAGGCCACCGACAACACAACAAGCGGGGAGAGGGGAAGGCCCGCCTTTTATGGGATCCCGCTAGCACCGGTTGCTGCGTGTCGCATGACCGCCGCCAAACCGCGTCCGCCCGTCCGCCCGTCCGCCGCAGCCGCAGCCGAGTCGGAGGCGGGGTGGGAAAGCGTCTGTCGTGGGAGCTGCCCACGAGAGCTGCCCACGAGAGCTGCCCACGAGAGCTGCCCACGAGAAAAAACTGGCCGGCGTGGGAAACCCTCCACCCACTACACGCGATACACGCAGCAACGGTCTGCGTACCGGCGGGCGCGCTGCGCATACTCCGCAGGGTCGGCAACCCCCCGCAGCCCCAGCTCCACGTACCGCACGCGGCCGGCGCTCTCGAGAAGCCGGTCCACGTCGTGCGCACTGGAGCTCCGCCAGCCCACAAGCACAATGCGCTCGAGACTGCCCATCACGCTCCCGCGAACAACCCTGCCCTCGGTACACAGTCCGTACTCCCGTCGCAGATCCAGCTGCTCCAACCAGGGAAAATACTGCACCACCTTCTCGTCCTCGTCCGCCATCACCAAAATCTTCAACTCCTTCAAGCAACTGTAAAACTCTACCTCAAACAGAAACTTATCGTTGTTCCTGTTGTTGATGAAGTTTCTGAATCGCTCACTGTTCAAGAACTTCGTATACCCGCCCATGTAAACCAGCTCAATTTTCTCAGGCTTGCAATTGTAGTTGTTGTTATTGAGCCCACTGATGCCAGGGATTGGATACTCCGGCGCGAAAACTTCCTTCAAACTTAACGGATATTCCCATGCACAGTTGATCAGCCTAATTTCCTTCAAATTAACCAGTTTGCCATCAAATCGACGTTTATGGAAGTCGCTGAAATCTTCCTTTATCTTAGGATAAAAATAATTATCTCTTGATATACTGAATCCAATCAATTCTAGTTTTTCAACATTATGGAACCTCTGCAATTGGGTTAATTCAAACATCGCCTTATCATTGACATCTCCAGCATTAAACTTATCATTACTTTCTAAGGATATCTCCTTAATCTTGTCGCTTAGTTCGGTATCAAAATCATCTTTATATTTCAAACATCTGGCACTTGAAATAAGTCCGATATCTAAACATTTCAATTTGACACATTTGGTGAATAAATCTTTAAATGATGTATTCCATTCTCCGTTATTTGTCTCCTTTTCATTTTCTAAATCACAAATAACCTTGATTTTCTCAATATTTTCTAAATGTTTGAATCCATCAACAAACGCCTTTATATCTTTCCATTTCATTTGAACATTTTTAAATACCTCATTGTATATAAATGATCTATGTTTCCTATCGAGTAAACTTAAATTAATCAAATCAATCTTATTTAATTCTTTAATAATAATATCTAAAATTTCATCCGGGAATTTCAAAAGTATCGATTCATGTGCTATTTTGGCTCTTTTCAGTAATCTGCATGTTTCTCCATTGTCTGCACTTTTTCGTATTCCTTGAATAGACATTCCGTTAAT